>JALBXZ010000359.1:0-41181 GCA_027580255.1 Therioaphis trifolii | reverse complement strand
TAACTCGTTAAGTTAAGTTAAATTAGAAAAATTTAAGTTAAGTTTTAAGTTAAAAGTTACTTTTCTTATTTATTTAACTCGTTAAAAGTTAAAGTTAATTTGATATAAAAAGTAACTTAACTTAGTTAAAAATAAGTTACTTTTATTTTTTCATGTAAAATTAATTATACCAACCTTTTTATTAAAACTCAATTAATAACACAATATAATGGAAGTCTTACTATTTAAAAAAAATATATGTAATTTTATTAATTTCATTATATAATTAGTAAGTACTACTTACATACTTCAATCAATTCAATCAATTATAAAATCCAACAAAACAAATAAATTATTTCAATGTATTTTTTTTACCAACAAGTCTTCCAAAATTATGGTTATACTTTTAATTTGTTTTCTTGTTACACCCACTAAATTTGAAAATTGTAAGTATAAAAATTGTTATTAGGATTTAATTAAATAAATTAAACACATAAATATTAGATACAAATAAATGTATAATGTTTAATGTTTATAATCATTATTAAATAAAATATTTATTGAACTTTAACAGTAATGCCATTTCAAAATTTGTATCAGACATGGAACCCCTTCTCCTACTATAAAGCTGTCCACCTGCACTAAATAGACGTTCAACGTGAGCTGATGACGGTACTGCAGTATTGTACTCAATGTATAGTGTTTTCAATGATGCTGGGAAATCATTTGGAGATTTTATGTTAGGGTTTAATAAATAATCAGATACTATTTTTTGTGAATCATTATTAATCTGGGATTCATGCAGGTCATCTTCAAAATGCAAAAAATCATCATCCTCCATGTCAGTTGCATTTTGATGTGACAAATCATTTTGACTCAAAGATTGTGAAGAGACACTTATACCATCTGTATCTTCACTACTAGCTCTTAAAGTTTCAACCAACTTTTCTTTAATACTGGCTTTTTCTTCTAAGCTAGTCCAGTTTAACTTAAACTTAGGAACTAAAGCAGATGATATCTGACATGGAGTAGAAATCATGTACCTTTGAAACCTATGACACAAAACATAATAATGTTTAATTTGTTCAAATAATTTTAAATAATTGTAATGAACATTAAATACCTTTTTTCTATTCCTTTATTCAAAGCACTTACTAACGGCATACAGTAATTTAAACTTGTCATACTTTTTAATGATTTCTTAATGGCTGTTAATGTTGGAAGTAAATACCCAAGACACACATGATTGTCTCCTTGTAATATGTCTAAACCCTTTGCGATTGGCTGCATAACCTAAATATTTTTATACATAGTATCACTTAAAGTATTTTAATACTAGATATATTAAACTATATTACTATACATCTATACACATTTGAAACAAAATAAATATGAATTGATAATTATAAACTTTTATACCTTGCAATACTCAATTAAAAATGTAGTCTCACGTGGTCTAGATAATGATGACAATGACGTTATGGAAAATACTTCATCTATTTTGTTCAAATTATCTATAATACATTTAATGGCGTCATAATAAGAATTCCACCTATAACGTAATTCAGAATTGAAAAAGATATCAAATATGAGTTTCTATATTTCAATGTTGCTAAATATACATAAGGATACTCATACCTATATAAATTTACATTATTTACCTAGTAGCATTTGGAGTAATTAAGTATTTGCCTAGTACATTTTTTATCTGATCAGCACATTGCGATGACTGGTTCTGTTTGTTAAACAAAGCTTGACATTTTGCAAACACACGTCTGCTTAATATTTTGTAAACGCTATCTTTTTCAGCATCTTGTATGTCTTTAGTTGCAATCAGATTCAAGGTATGCGCAGCACACCTCTGATGTTGAGGTAATGCCACATTAAACAAATTACCCACTCCATTTTCAAGTACATTTGATATATTTATAGGTCTCAACATGTCTTCTTCTTCTTCATCTTCTTCTATTTCTTTTTCTTCTTCTTGATCTTACAAAATAATATAATACTTATGTATAAAAATTAAAAACTATAAAAATGTAAAATAATGGTAAACTTACTTTTAGTATGATGACTGTTAGTGAAAGGTTGAATGGTAGCATTTTTATTCAATTCTTTACTATTGTAGACTCTACAAGTTCAACATATAATAATAATATTCAATATTGTAGTTAGAATCTATTAATTGTGTAAAGAATATAATAAAACGATTATACTGTAACAAGTACCACCCCAAATTATCATACCATATTTAATTATAGGTTGGTATAATATAAACTATCCTCAAAGTAGGTGGTAAAAATATGTGTTTTAGTTTATCAAATTTGATTATTATAGAACGCAATTCACCAGTTAAATTGTTAAGATGGATATTCCACTTAAGGTTACAGTCAATTAAACTTAAAAAGTTCCAAATATTTTATCATTTTAACAATATTGAATTACAAAAATATGTGTTTGAACAATTGTGTTAAGTGATTTCATTAAGCAGATGTAAAATATTTTATATTGAAAAAATTATAAACATTATTTCGCTAATATTTAAAGAAAGTTTTTTAATATTTAACCACTTTATTACTTATTTAAGTCAAATTCGGTTTTTGCAAATTAGACTTTCCAAATTTATATCAGAGAAAAACAAACATGTGTCAACACAACTAACTGCCCATATTAATATTATTTAATAATTATTAAAAAAATATAGTAAAAATATTAAAGTTACGTACTATAGATAGTCATTTATAATTAACAAAAAAAAAAATTAATAGATACTCATCATATTAATAATAAATTAATAAATGTAGGTAGGTGAAGGTACATACCTATGTATAAAATAATGTTATATTTTCTAAATTTAATTTACAAAAAACTAAATAGAAAATGCTAAACATACAATAATATACTAGTATACAATTTAAAAAAATTCTAAAATTTGAATATTTACTATAATATATACATCTCATTATTTTACAGTTTTATAGAATGTCTTTAGGTACATACTAAAATAGGCTGCAGGTTTTTTAATTAATATTATTGCAGATTGCAATGGGTCCGAATATTTAGCTTGTATAGCTTGTCATGAATAAAATATAATAAATAAATACCTGAAAGCTTTCACAAAGTTTGCAGCATTATCAGTCACGATGAGAGTTGTTTTATTCTGAATATTAAACTCTGATAATACTTTGTCTATCATTTCAGCTATATTATCATAAGTATGTTTTCCATACATTCTCCTACATGCTAGTCCTTTTGACATACGCTCTAATGTTGTTTGATTTAACCAATGTACTGTGAACCCCATGTAAGACCTTTTAAAACATAATATATTAATATGAAATTATAAGTTTATTTTTGTTATAAAATTAAAAGAATACATTTTATAATAGGTACCTATAATATTATTATAGATATAAATAAATTAAAAATGTCAAATTTTTTTGGTACACCTTTGTTATACAAAATAAAATAATATTTATCTTACTTGCGAAATACAGACCAACAATCTGCAGTGATGCATACATAATTAGCTTTAGACAGTTCTTCTTTTATTAATAAAATCATATTGTTATACTCTGTTATAATTTCTCGCATAAAATTTCTTCGGGATGCTGGAATTTTATTAGATGTCAGCTTACAGTACTTAATGAACGCTGGATGTTCTATTAAAGAAAAAGGTGATACTGTGCTCACAATTAGGTCAATATTAGCTCTGTCAAATTCTGTTTGGCTTAACTTTTTTGATATTTTTCCCACTTCATCTAGTTTTAACTGTTTGATTGTTTGGTTGTTCTCAATATTAGGCCTTTTTTTCCCACACATATTAAACTCTGACAATTGACTAGGATGAATATGCTGTAATTTAAAAAAAAAAATTAGAATCACCTATTATTTGTGTCTATTAAGAATGCCTACTTTACTCTTTAATAGGTACTCAATACCATACCAATTACCAGTGGCATAGCCAGAAATGTTGTATAGGGGGGAGGGCTAAGTCTTACAAAAAAATACAAATACAATAGATAGGTCTTATATTTACATTATATACCTATTTATTTAATTTATATCCATCATATAAAAACTACCTAACTTAAAATTATATTAGAAATTAAAATATAATTTAAACAAAGAGATAATAAATTAATTAATATAATATTAAATATATGCATTTAGCCATATTATAGGTACTATATTTTATTATTATGTCTATATTATTATTGTTACCTACTTGATATAATAATTAATTTAATGACATAAAACCTTTTACTATACAATTAAAAAAAGTACAGGATACAGGAGTTGGGTGGGATACACGAGATGAATTGATAGATTAGGCATTATAGGACAGATTTTGGAATTGTTTTATGTTATAAAAAAAAACGATTCTGAACGAAGATGAATATAATATTGTCAATGCATATGATTTTTTAGTAAATCGTTATTAAACGCATGAATATTTGATTTTGTAAAAATTTCAACTTCGTACGCTCGTTAAAATTAAACAATTGAACAAATTTTCATTTCTTAACTTAGAATAAAAACATTTTTATACATTTTCAACTACAAAATAATTCGTGATTTCGATAAATTTTGTCGATTTTTGAACTTCAACTGCTAGTAAAAAAAAATTGTGCCTATGTATTTGAATTTTGAATAATATTTGAATCCCTCTTAGATAAACTTATTTAAAACCTTTTTGTTACATTTTCAAGTGTTTTGGTGGCGTCAAACATTTTTTATCAACTTTTATAAAAAAAAATCTAAGAAAAACCGAATAATTCAAATGCCTATAAATAGCTTAAAAATGAACGAAATATTTTGAAAATACAATTATGTAAAGAAAATGCCAATTTAAACATTTTTGATATTATTCCAGTAGACATTTTTTTTTACAGATAATTGTAGGAAAACTTTGTGCCAAAGTTACAATTCTTAGCTTTGAATACTTAAAATATGCTAACTTGTTATCAAAAATATTCATTCCGATAAAAATTAAAAACCAAAAACAATTATAATGGCAGAAAATTATCATGAAAAAATTCTAAGGTCAACACAGTCAATGGGGGGGCTATAGCCCCCTTAGCCCCCCTGGCTACGCCACTGCTCAATACAATTATTAACTAGTAAATAAAAATATATCTACTTACTTTAATATGGCTTCTTAAATTTGAATTAGAAGTTGTCGAGGTTGAGATAATTTTTACTTTAGGAATACATAGCAGGCATTGAAATGTAATATTATTATTACTATTGCCTTTAGCACTATCTGAAGTTTCTTTAAAAAAATTTTTTAAATGATTCCATTTTGATTTACATGTATCACTGTTAGCTAAGTTAATACTTAAATCAGTAAAATCCATATTTCTTTAAATAAACTAAGTATTAAACTATTAAACGTATATTTACACGTGTAAATAAGTAATAATATAAGAAAATAACTTTTTCAGTTGATAAATAAAAATAATTTAATAAATAATTATAATTAATAGGTATAGGTACACTATAGGTACCTACTATACAAGTTACTAAGCTATTATACACCACACCCACACGGCACACTGATCACAGGAAGTAATACGAACAAAATGTAATGAACAAATTTGAAATAATAATAATTGATGAAAACACACGAATTTATTGTTTACTTGTTTATTAGTTAATACTTTATATTACCTATTTAAAACATATTCTGGGTTTCCCGTTTCCGTCGATCAAGCCTATATGACATGAACGGGAAGTTTATCAGTTACTTGTAACCATTGATTATAAATACTATAATATTAAAAATAAAATGATATTCTTTTCTCAAAATAAATAATAATGATTATAGTCATAATATGGTCCTATAACGTTTCTGTTTAATAATAATGTATAGGTAAACTCGTAAACATTTTTCTGAGAATAAGCAATTAAAATATTATTATTTAATACCATTGATTATTTACTCGTAAATCGTTTCACAGATTGACAATTATATAGGTAGATCGTACTATCGTAGATAGTAATACACTAATACTCATACACGTTATTTTAATATCAATTGTCTATTGAAATATCAAATACAGAAATAAATAATAATACGAAACACTAACATACTATAACATTGATAATATTTGGTTATTCCGACAATCTTTACATTATTTTTTTTTATGTATATGTATATAAATAAGTTGTAAAAATCAAAATTGAAATTTGAAAATCTATGAAATCTATTTTAGGAAAAACAAATAAATAATTAACGTGACTTTAAAATAAATTAACTCATTAAGTTAAAAGTTACTTAAAAATAAAAGGAACTCGTTAAGTTATAAGTTACTTATGAAAATAAAAGTAACTCGTTAAGTAACTTAGTTAAAAGTAACTTAACTTTTTAACTTAACTTTAACTTTTTAACTCGTTAATGCCCAGCCTTGAAAATTATTGAGATCAACAGGAGTACGAGCAAAGTCAGTGCATAGCCATTTAGCAACAATTTTCATCCGCACATTAATAGAAACAATTTGATCTTTGGATAAACGAATAGAACCGACACTTCGTGACCCCTTAACTAGACAGTTTAGTATTTTTTTTGTAATTCCGAGGCAACATAAGTGCATGTAGTCCAATGGAGTAGATGATACAAGTCCAAAATTTGGTATCTTTAGTAATGGAGACTCTCCTATATGATGTTCTTCGTTTGTTTGTTGAATGAAAGATTCATCAGTACGTAATGGTGCTGTATAATCAGGAAAATAAATACTGTTATGTATATAGATGCCTTCCACCTCACATTTTTCGCATCCATAGTAACCAGTATGGCCTTTTATTTGTTTAATAAATGCACGAGTCGGTGCATCTGCAATTATTCCTTTTAAATTTATTGATAAGAATTCATTTTCTATTGTGATACCATTTTCAAGAAGATCAGTTAATTCGAAAATAAAAGGATCAAGATATTCACTAATACTATTTGGTTTTTTGGAACCAAAGTAGGCTCCAACAATAAAACACCTGACAGATTGATTTACACAGACACCACATAAGATTGGCCAGAACGACTTACCTATTTTATCTATAGGTAAACCATCTATGTTGAACCATAACTCAAGAACTGATTGATTATGTACATGAAGATCCACACTGTATAAATGAATCAGTCCTTCAGAAATACCAAAATGAATATACTCTCCTCCTGATATAGTAACAATTTTAACTTTACCAGATATAGGAGTCAATAAAAGTGTTCTATAATCTGTAGGTAGATTTTCTAAACATTCAATATCTTTAACAGATTTAAGCAATTTCAATAAATCTGATGTTTTATTTCTTGAAAGTCTTGATGAAATAACAAAAGATGCTAATTTTGAATTAAATGGTAATTGATTGGTAGAGCTCAGGGCAATAATATTTTCATTTGAATTATCCACAGATTGTTTTTGATAATTTTCATTACAACTCGAAGATGAATAATGAACAGGTAAATTTAGAATATTTGAAGTTTATGATGGTACCACTACATCAACAATAGAACTATTTTCTTCACTAGAAGTACAAGCATAAGGAATATGTGATACTGCTACATCTTTATTTTGTTTTTCTCGGCGCTTTTTAGAACTCTTGGTTAAACTATTACTAGGTTTATAGACATTTTTTGGCATTATTGTACTTATTATATTATAAAAGTGTGGGTGTATTATCTAGAAAATTAAAAAACATTTTGAACAATACCTTGACAAAAAAGTATAAACTTTAAGAAGCAAAGAACTAATATATTATAATAAAGTACGTCTGGTCACCATAAATATATAGCTTAAAACATTCAAAATTCATAATAGGTACCACTAATTTATTTCATAGACAAGTTTTTAGTAACCTGACTTACTTGATGTTTATGACTTACTGTTTATGACTTAGTACTTACTGTTATTATGACGTTATTATGTTAATATAACAATCTATTATTAAATCAATAATGGTACTTACATCTTTAATTTCCGTAGTCGTCGTCTCTTATAATTATTGTGGTAATGAATTGTGATTTGTGAAAATGTGAAAGAGAATAGTAGAACACGTAATTAATAATTATTACTGAATAGTGAATAACGATAACCAAATTTAAACATCGATCGTGGAACTCGCATAGACAAGAATACTATATGGGAACTCGGTTGGAATATCGGAAAACGATATCGACTACCATCATGGCCACCACAACACTATACAATATACATATACTTGTATTACTTGTACGATAGTGGACTCTAAACTAAACAGACGGGGTTTCCAATTTACACAGTTATTAATAGATTTATATATTATAATATACCTTCTTCATATCTAGTATCTACATAAGTTGTAATCACGGTTGAAGACCGTGGTAGTGGTAGTAAACATGTTTAATCATAAAGTAATAATAATTATTGATTAATTATATCTTTAATGCATTATATTAAATCGATAAATAACGTGCAAATTTGTAGCAATAAAATAATTGGTGTTGAATTAACACAATCTTTTCTGTCTGTAGATACGAATATTATGTATCCACGTATCGTATACTTAATATATACATAATATATTCTTATCCGATCATCGACGAAATTTCATTTAACCAATATTAAACGAACTTTCGACGTTTTATAAACGTATATTTACTACGTAATATAAACGAATATGTATCCACGTATCGTACATGAAAAGTATACGTATAATCATATCCGATCATCGACGAAATTTCATCCAACCAATATTAACCGAACTTTCGACGTTTTATAAACGTATATTTACTACGGAATATAAACGAATATGTATCCACGTATCGTACATGAAAAGTATACGTATAATCATATCCGATCATCGACGAAATTTCATCCAACCAATATTAACCGAACTTTCGACGTTTTATAAACGTATATTTACTACGTAATATAAACGAATATGTATCCACGTATCGTATACGTAATATATACTAAATTAAACGTATATTATACGATTTATATACGAATATAATTTACGTATATGTGTCCACCAAAACTATCCTTAATATAATCGTAGATTATACGTGCCATGTTTACTGGGTCACACTTATATAATATATTATAAACACCTATATCTTATAAACTTCAAATAATATTATTTAATCACTGTTAATCCTAATATCAGGTACCTTAGTACCTACTGGTTTTTTTCCTTTGAATTTTATATTTTGTTTATCTTCTGCCAAGAAAAATCAAATACATTATTACCTATGGACAATTTTAATTTTTACAAAAGCGATGGATATTATTTGTATGATGGTAATAACTTCTCGTGTTATAATATGTGTAATTATAATATCTATACTTACTGTATTTTTTGTCTAATTTTCTAACGTTATTAATACATTTATTTATTTTATTCAAAAATTTGATTTTTCACATTTACAGTTAAAAAGCACATAACTTTTAAATCTCTAATCTAGGATGCGGTCGCGGACGCAGTCTCAAAAAGAATCCGCGACCACGCGCGGCTAAACCGCTCCGTGTGTAACCAGCTTTACACAAATTACAAATATTTTAAATTGTGTAACACATTATAATTAATTACACATTATCTAATATCTATTTTGGAAATCATTGGGAATGTTCGTAGAATAAAAACAGATAAAATTGCTATTTTTAGAACCTACTTCGTTGGTTTTCTTGATTTTATATTCTAACGCGTATCAGTTATCAGTTGCGTTCGAGATTAGACAAAAACACGATATTATTTTTATGACGAACGGGTCACTGTTACATGCAATGTGTTATGAATTATTTAGTTTTCGATTTTTCGTACAAGTTATAACCATATTGTGATTTTAATTGATTCGCTTACTAAATATGGATTTTATCAACAGAGTAAGACAAAAATTAAATTCATATGCCTTCAGACCTGAAAATGTAAGTATTTCAATTTGATTAGTATCTAATATCTATATAGTTATAATTAGAGTCCGGATTTGTATGCATTTACATATTATGTGTAATGAGTGTATGCAGTTCGATGACAGTAAGAAATGTGGACGATTTGTGTAAAAGGTAATGCATAGAAAAAAGTTTATTTTGCATATAAATGCATATTTCAGGGATTACGACATATTTAAAAATGTTTACATATTCAAGCATATTTGGTAGCTATTAAAGTATTAAATTTTATAAAACCGTGTTTTTTTTTAAATTTCTTTATTTTATATTTTTATTCAAAAATATTTACCAAAGAAATGGTATAAACGCGTTTAATATGATTTCATGAATTATTTTTTACTATTCCTAATTAAAATATTTGTTTTATTTGTTGAATACATTTTTAAATATTTACTATTTCTCAGCCAATATTGTAAGTTGATGTCTGACATCAAAAATTTAAGTTACCTAGGTATCTAATTTAGTTGAATTATTATTTATGAAAGAAATAAAAAAAATAAAAAAACATAATTAAGTGCATAAAAAATTATGCAAATAAATCCGTACATTTCGGGCAAGAGTATATTTTTGTATAAAATTTAAAAAAATAAGAGCATATCAAGTGCATATTTAAAAGTTTTTAGATGCATAAATGCATACTATTTTAGGCTTTTTGAGTGCATACAAATCCGGACTCTAGTTATAATATTATGAGTTATGACTATTATATACCTAGTACCTGTTAGTATTTAGTATAATATACAATATTATATTCTTTTTTACTCTGTAATCTGTATAGTATATACAAGTATTTATGTTAAAGGATATTTAGTATAAATAGTTGTAGTATTAAAAGTAGATAAATAATTATTCAAAATATGATTCATAATGTAATTTTTACTTTTATTTCCTTATTTATAAGTATTTTATATTTTAGATATCTCATAATACAATGATCAATGTAATTGATAACCAAGAAACTAGGGAAACTGCATCAACAACCACAACAACAGTTGAAGACAATGTATGTATCTACATTCTATATATTATTATATTTATATAATTATTCCACATTGACATTTTTGAGTATGAATTATTGTCATAGTATTTAAAATAATGTGTAATATCTCAATGTGTCTATAGTTATAATGATACAAATTACAAAATTATGTTTTCACCTATGATAACCAATATTATTTATTTAACTGTTACAGAATTTGACATCAAATCAGACTATACCTGTTGCGGAGAAGAATTATTTGGGGTGTATGGACGTTGGAAATTTTTTAGATAAACTTAATTTGGATCCCTACACAAAATACTCAATTCTTAGAAATCACTGGATTCCTCCTCTCAATTATGAGTATCCATGGTCTGAACACATACGAGCTGGTATTGCTAAAAAAAGAAAGCCTTCAAAGAAACATTTAGACAACTATCCTTGGTTAGTTTTGTCGGATGTGTGTAAAGGACTTTTTTGTAAATATTGCTTTCTATTTGCACCAACTAATGTAAATAAAATTGAGCTTAAAACTCTTGTGAAAAAGCCATTGATTAATTTCTCCAAACTTACTGGAAAAGATGGATATCTTGAGATTCATAAAAGAAACAAGTACCAACATGATGCACTTCAATCAAGCCAACAGTTTTTGCTGGCTTATGAAAATCCAAATTATAGTGTCATAAACCAAATTAATTCATTTAGATTCAAACAAGTAACAGAGAATCGTGAAAGATTAAAACCGATTATCGAAACTTTGATTTTATGTGGAAAACAGAACATACCATTGAGAGGGCATCGCGATGATGGAGAACTTCTAAATTCAAATACTCAACTTTTAAAAAATGATGGCAATTTTCGTGAAATTTTAAGATATAGAGTGCAATCAGGGGATACAATTTTAAAAAAACATTTAGAAAATTCATCGTCACGTGCTACATACATAAGCAAAGAAACCCAAAATAAGTTATTGCATTGTATAGGTGATGTACTAAAGTCTTTAATTGTTGATCAAGTTAAAGAAGTTGGAGTTTATGCTATTATATTCGATGAAACAACAGACATGTCCCATACCGAACAACTCAGCTTATCATTACGATATGTGTATGATGAGAAAATCTATGAGCGTTTTATTCAATTTGTTGATGCTTATAGATCTATACAAGACAGTGATATTGTATCAGGAGAATCAAAATTAACTGGTCGTGCAATTGGTCATATTGTAATGGATATATTAGAAAACCTCGGATTAGATTCAAAACTTTGTGTAGGTGTGGGTACTGATGGATGCAGTGTGATGACTTCAAATGATATTGGTGCAGTTACTACTATCTTGGAAGCTTGTCCAATGGCTGTTCGTTGTCCATGTTTCAGTCATGCATTAAACATTTCCCTTTCTCAGTCATCAAAAGTGGTTTCTATTAGAAATACTGTTAGTATACTAAAAGAAGTAATTGCATTTTTTAACAGTTCTGCCAAGCGACAAATTGTTTTAAAAAATATTTTGAAACACAATTTAAAAGGACTATGTCAAACACGTTGGATTGAAATGCATGATGGTGTGTTACAATTTAAATCATCTCTTTCAAAGGTAAATATAAATAATGAAGAACAAATTAAAAATGGTATTATTAAATCTACTAGAGAGCAACAAGATAAAATTATAATTTTTAATAATGAGCATAATAATGGTCCTTTATTGGAAACTACATGTAGTCCTCAATATTTTAATACGACATTTCATAATAAAATTAAAATTAACTTAAGGAATTCATCTGATATTTATGTGTTAACTAAAGACAACAAAGAAATAGTTAAAATAATTAATATTGCACATTGTATTTTTTCTAAAGAAGCTATTATAATTGGATATTATTTCAAAAATAAAGAATCATTTTATAAGAAACCAATGAAATCAGATAAATTAGATGTTTACGTTGTTGGTAATTTATCTAATAATCTAAAATGTTGGAAAATAACAGATATTTATAAAAAAGTGATTTTATTTTCTGTGGGAAATATGCAAGTCACATTCCCAATATTACATTCAGAATGTTGAACTATATATATAGAACCTGTAAATATTGTATATAATTTAATCATAAAACAAATAAAATCTACTGTTACATATTTAATTAAGGTATGAAATTTATGTATCATTATTGTAAATATATACTTTTAATGATACAGTAAAATTAAAAGTAAAATCAACTAATTTATATGTTTGATTTTATAACTTAATTTAAATTTTCAGAATTATGTGGTTAGTTGTACATTTTACACTGGACAATTCTGTGTCAGCTGTTCCAAAATCCTGGTGGAAAAATGGTTACTGTGCTTGGCCAAAAAAAAGTATTAAAAATGTCTATAAATTAATTGAATTGAACAATAAACCAAATAAGAATGATTATGAATATTTTAAAGCTAGATTACTGTCAGGAAATGTTATAGGTAATAAGAATAATTTAATAAAAATTGAAATTCCAAATATTGAATTATAATATTGTTTTAACATGTTTTAGCTTCTTATAATGAAGCCAAATACAAAGCATTAAAAGCACAAAGTACTTCAGATTTATCATCAACAGAAAATGTTAAGTTCAAATTAAAAAAAAAAAAAAAAGAATTATCAATATTTGAAGAAATCTTCATTTAATGAATGCAGTTCTGAACCTGAGTTTTCTGGTATGATATTATAAAGTTATGTTAACTATTGTAAGTTCAAAAATAACTTTACCACTTATGAATAAAAATTAATACTTAAAGGATTCTAGTGATGATGTTATCAAAAATAGTGACGAAGAAAAACAGTATGTTCCAGGAGGTTCAAAAATAACTGAAGATGACATATTTGATGATAATTAAGGTAAGCAACTTGTTAAAAAAAAAAAAAAATGGTTTTTAATCATAAGTTTAGGCATTGTTGATTGAAATTATGATACTAATATTTGTTCTGTTCTTTGTCTTAAAATTTATTTTTAAAACTATATTAAACTACATTTAAAATAGGTATGTCAAATAAAAATATTTGCAAATATTTTATTCTATATTATAACTTATTAGTTATTAATAGTGCCCGGATTTATATGCTCTTATTTTGTAGAAATATACTCTTTAATATAAAAAATATGCAAAAATAAAACTTGGTATTTCGAATGTATTTGCTATAATTCAAATTTTTAGCTCATTTAGCTACTTTTCGGAATGTTTAAATAAAACATGCAAATGTATATAAATCTGGGCCCTAGTTATTAATCTAGTATTACCTATAATACTAGTTAAATAAATTCAAAATGGAATGAAAGTTGTAGGTACATAAAAAATAAAGTTAATTTTTTTAAATACGTCAAATATTGTTTAGAAACCAGAAGTGTAGCACGGCTCTTGAAGCTTTTTTTCCATCTTGTTTTTTATTCTTTATTTATATTTGTTGATGTTAAATAAACATGCTTTTTTTGTATAATGTTTTATAGGCTCAAGTTCTAGTAATATTGTTGATGGCGATAAAAATGTGATATCTTCTCAAAGTAAGATATTTAATATTATAATATAATTAGGTATATTATTTTGAACGTCGGGATATGCCAAGAATTTTTGTTTTTGAGGGGTTAATTAATTATTTGTATAATAGACTTAAATCTAACATACTCTCCCCTAAGGATAGGGTTTAGTTTTTTTTTTTGCATTGACACTTCCATGATTTTTAAAATGTAATTTTTATTTAAAATTTAAATTTATCTAAGCATTTCTACAAGAATGTGATATTCATAAAAAATGTAATTTTAGTAAAAAAAATATTTTAATTTAGTTATTTATTTTGGGTAGCTTTGCTAGTAAGTAGTTATATTATTTTGCAGTTACTACATTACTTAATTAACAATAGATTGTTTTCATGCTTTAATACATTTTAAAAAGAGTTAGGTGTTTATTAGATAATTAAACATTTCAAGAGTTGATATTGTTAAGTATTTATTAATTATTTTTATTTATCAAATAGACTTACAAGTACCATATGACAGAAAAATGTATGTAGCCCCCCAAAGGTTCTGAATAACTTCTTTGGTAGTGTTCCTTCTCTAGTTGGAAATTATATTTATCTTCAAGTCCATTAAAATGTATTTAAATATCATTTACTGATCTTATGGATTTTCTTTTATAATAAATAGAAAACAATAAGTTACTCGTTTAATGCTATTAATTACCTACTTATTTTTTCTTGATAGCCATTTCATTCTATGTTAATGTTCACAAAGTTAATATATTATTGTATTATTATATGGTATTATTTGTTAATAAAATAAATGAATCGCTTATTGCAGAAACCCCCTAAGTACAGAAATTTAAACTTTCGAGAAATTAAAAAAAACTTCTCATTTTCCTAAAAAAAAATTTTTTTAGTTCTTGGTAGTAGAGGAAGGTTCTATACATAATACCAAATATACTCTTATACTCATATGCTCACCAAGGTTAAAGGGAAGGGATAAATTTTAATCATTTCCCTTAGCAGTTATGGTGTTTCTGCAATAAAATACATTTACAACATTCATTTTCTAGTTTTAAGGTAATAGTCAGTTTAATTAGAGGAAAAATTAACAAAGTAAACTTCTGATAAACTATTAAAAATTAAATTAATACAAAAAGATGTTTTAAAGTAGAAAAAAAAATATTTTACGTAAATTAAAATGTTTTTATTTATTATTATTGTTCTTCATATTCTGAATCGTCCATTCTTTCCTCCTGAGCTGTTGTTGGCCAACTCAAAATAATATTATAGAAATCTGAATAGTTTGTAGTATATTCGGAGAGCTTTTTCAAGTCATCGATTTTTTTTTTGTTTATTGGAACTTTCCCAGTAGAGTAAGCTTTGGTAGTTGGCAGATCAGGAGGTCTATTAGTTTTTCTAAAAGTAAACGTAGATGAACAGAGGCCATTAATGAAAGTCTTGACTTCCACTTTTCCAGGTAAGCGATGTCTGAAAATGAAGTGTTTGTATGAAGATATTTTGAATGTAATTCTATCGTCCTTATGAATTCCTCTTCTTGAAGTTTCATCTGAATTTACTGTTTTCTTGTACGAAGATGGCCACCAGTTTTTAAAACTCAGAATTTCGTCTGTTTGCACTTTGTGAACGGAAAAACGACCGCACCTGCTAGCCTCTATTATAAGTTGAGCGTATTGCTGTGGTGTATATATACGATCTGTTTTTCTTAAAAGTCTTTTTATGGAACCAAAATCCCTATCAGATGGCAAAAACGAGTGGCCGCGAACTGGAAAAAAATGAGTGATAGTCTCAAATTTTCCTCGATCGCACAAATTCATGAGGAACCTCACCACTGTATGGTTTTTGTTCTGGCCAGCTGCCCCATCACTAAATAGAATAATATTTTTTGTGTTGACGGGGATACAGTTTTCAAAATAATGTAGAAGAAAAGAACAAACCTCATTCGGAGACTTCCTAGCCTCTCCTTCATGGTACATATACATTTTCGCCTGATTTGTTTTTACGTCATGTATACAAAAAATATTTACCCATAACTGACGCATATAAAAAACCTCTTGAACAGGTATGTTCGGTAAAGGTAAGTTTGACATGTAGTCAAAACATAAAACAACTGTGTCATCATCTTTATTTTCCTTGGCAGTATTTAACTCAGCATAAAATTTTTTGGCTCTTCTTTTGTGTAATATAAGCTCACCAGCTGCACCCCGTTTAGCACTCTCACTTAAGGCAGGATCTCTAATTTTCGTGTTTAAACTTTCACACTGGCTGCATACGTCTACTTGTGGTCGACCAAAGGTATAATCAAAATTTTCTTTGAAATATTTATAATAGAAGTTGTATTTCACTTTAACTGCTAAATCTGGATAATCTTTCACAAACATTTGATGCATTTTTACGATGTTCAATCGTGCATCTAAATATTTTTTAGGTTTTCCTCCATAATGGGTATTTTTAACATTGAATCGATTGATGTGTTGATGAATTTCAACACAAATGTCACCGGGTATTGCATTTCCACTAATATTTCTTCCCCGTTTATCTTCTGGCGTTTGATTATTTAAAAGAAGGAAAGAAAGTCTACGAACTCGATCTGCTGTGACACCATGTGTAGCGATAAAAACATTCTTACAAACCGTGAAAAACTCACCATTCACCCGAAGTTTATAAACAAAAGAGTTCTGTCGTTTAAAATTGTTCTGAACGTTCTGATTATCATATTCCAACTCCTCGTCGTCTACCTCATCTACGTACATATTGTTTGTCTCATTACGATTTTCTATAACTATTGGTATTAACATTTTAGATTTCGTACGACGTTTAATTTCTTTTTTTTCTATCAACGATTGTAGATAAATATCCTGACCATTTTTATTTTCCATTGAGTAAAATTTTGTCCAAATATCACTCAATACTTCCTTCGTGATAAGCTTAAAACATTTAGCAGGGCATTTGCATTTTATTTCATGAGGTGGAATTTTTTGACAAATTGTCTTACCTTTATGATTTACATACTCCTTTCCGTGAGTTCGGGATTCCTTAATGATATTTCGTTTGTAAGTTTTTGGACGGACCACACCTTTTCTTCTTTTATTCGGAATATTTTCAGGTTCAGATTCAGATTCACTCGACATTTTAACACACAATAAATGAAAAAAAGTAATCGGAAAATAGCAAACTAAACGGCTAAATTAATATTTAATAATATATCACACGGATATTGTGTGCAGCGTATCGTGTAAATACTGCTACAGTAATGCATAACAACAGCAAGCGTGCAATATTTTGTAGCCATTATCGTAAACGTAAATAACTGAGTATAATCAGAGCACGTGCTTAACGACTACTAATGTATTAAATTTATAAATAAATTGTACTTGAAGAAAAACGATAATATAATTATTTTAGTGCAGAAATCCCCTATGCGATGTCACTTGTAGGGTTTCTGCTCTAAACAAATTATTTCAAAGACGCGATTAGCCGCATAAATAACACGCACATATGGTGTTTCTACACAAAACGATGCGTCTACTAATAGAATACAAGAAAATAAAATAAAAGTTGTTTTACTATTTCTGTCATTTATGGGGTTTCTGCAATAAGCGATTCAAATACAAAATTTATAGATGACATCACTATTATAAATAGCCCAAGTGGAAAATGGAAAGTTCAATCCAATATATCTGCCATGTCTAATATGTCTATTGATAAGTGTAATGATGAAGTATTGCAGAAAAAAGACTCAAGTGAATTACAAACTCCTTTGTCAACAAACAACGTCAAAAGAAAATTATTTGCAAATATCAGCAAGGCCGAAAATCATACAAGTAAAATAATTTTTTATTAATATTTAAATGTCATTTAGTTTTAGAACAATAATAGTTATATATTTCAATTATATTTCAAAATGTAAAAATCATTGTTACTCAAATAAAATTGAAGTTTGATTCAGATTTTAACTACAGTATAAAATACTTACTATTTTCCATTATTAATAATTATATAACTTGATTTTTCAGAATGTTATGATAATACAAAGACGTCTATAACTAATATCAAATTTGATATTAAAAATTTGATGTACACAGTAAATGAAATCAAAAATATGGTTGAAAATATTGTTAATATTTTAAACTCATCTGGAACACTAAACAACCAAGATACCGATGATAGTTCAAATATATTAAACAGTGAAAATGTTCCCATCATAAATGAGAAAAATCTTGAAAATGTAGAATTGGAAATTGAAAATAAAGTCATACGGTCCCAAGTAGTAAGTGTTGTATTAAAAACTCAAAAATAATGTTCAATTTTACTTCAGTTTAATGTGTTCTGTTTTTCATTATTGAACATAATATTAATTTATTTAAGAATACAATTTATTTTTTTATATTCATAGGTTAAAGAACTATCAAGATTAGTGGGTAAATCAATATCAGATTCTGTGCGGCGTATGATGCAAAAATTATTTGATGATACATGGCTTAAGTATTATTCTTATATTGGGCATAAGGGAAAGAACAAGTTATCGTCGCTCAGTTCTTGTAAAATTATTTTTGGTAAAAATTATATACTTTGATATGTAAACATTAATTTTAAATTATAAATATTCAATATTTCCCTTAGAAGCAATTCATCTATGTTCGAGGTTTGATAAAGTTCCAGATCTAGAAATTGCGCTGTCAATTTGGCAAGTGGATGGCTCAAGCAAGCAATCGCTTAAAAAAGAAAATTAAAGATATTGAACAATCAGAAAATATTTATCATACAATATAATGTTTTTTTTTATTCAATTTATTTCATTTTTATTTTTTCTGAAAAACTTTAATAATATTATTACAGCGAATTATCTAAAGGGTGTCAAAAGTTAATTCATTATAAAATGTCTGATGTCAAATTTGTAATTTTATGAGTATATTAAGAGTATATTATTATTTTTATTTTTTGAAGTTTTAAACTACTTTTTTAATAATGTGTTTCTATTACAAATACTTTATATTATCTACACTTGTATTTGTTTCTGTTAAATTATTTACCTTAAAATGTTATATATTCCTTATCTAGAACATTTTAAAAATATCTATTTCTATTATATTTATACAAATTATAAATCATTTAGGCATTCAAATTATTAATGAGGTAGTTAAAAATTAGGTGTACAAATTATAGCAGCTTGGTTTGGTTAGTGTATAGGTTTATTATAATGAAAACTTTCCATTCAAGACAAACTCTTTACTTGATATTTTGCAATTAATTAAAAAAACTTGGAAATTTAATATTTAAGATAGTATTCTGGGTAATATTAGAAGTTAAAATATAGATTTTTAGAAAAATGTTACTTGGTAATTGGTATTTTTAAATTAAACGCAAGCCCATGGGCACACACATGAAAAAAGTATTTGAAAATAAATGTATATTACAAAATTTGTAAATCATGTACCTAGGTGGTATTTACCAAAATAATTTATTTAAAAAAAAAAATCTATATATTTAATAAATGTGTGAAAGGCAATATTTTGAACATTTTGGTAAACCAAATTAAAACAATATTACAAGAAACTATTTTTAAAATATTGCTAAACATTATTAAAGCAATGTTGTAATAACGTATTGTTGCAATATGGTATTTTCTGCCACGAATCATTGTCACAATATTGTTACAATAACTAAAACACTTAAATTACATGAAAAAAACAAATTTTAGCAATATTAATATGTTTTTAATCAATATTATTAAAATGTGTGGAACACATTTAATTGCTATGTGGGTTTTGGGGTACAAACGCCAATAGCAAAAAATATATAGGGACCAAGTGACGTTATGAAATTAATATCACTTATTATTATAATGCAAAAGACAAGTGACAATTGCTCCAAAATTGCTGATTACAATGTCTTATGATCAAAAAATCTCTTATCATTCTTCAAAATGAATATTGAATTTGCTTTTTTTGTAATTACCTACATTAGATGTGTCAGCTAATTAATATTTAATTATACAGTTTGTAGTTTGTACGATTATAATATTATAGAAGATTATAAGGTATGTACCTACATCTACAATCCTCCAGTCAGTGGCGGCTCTAGAGTTTGATTCTGGGGGGGGCCAAAAACATCACACTTTTTTTTAATATTTAATAATATATTTATTAAAAATAGTGCCACATATTACCCAAATTAGTCATTCAAATACACAAAATTGAAAATATTATACAAAATAAACATATCAAAATTACATAAAAAATTACATTACATTTTACAAAACTAAATCTAATTTTCGTTTTTATTTTTAGCAAATTTATCTATAAATTACATTACATTTTACAAAACAAAATCTAATTTTCGATTTTTATTTTTAGCAAATCTATCTATAACTTGCTCTATATCTATAGATATGTCACGGTGAATGTGCATAAGAGCGAGACCATTGAGTCTGTCCTCAACCATTCGTGTACGTAACCAGGTTTTAAGCCGTCGCAATGTCGAGAAGGACCTTTCAGCTGTCGCTACACTGACTGGCAAAGTTGCTAAAATATGAATCAAAGTATGAATCGCGGGAAACATATCAACATCACAAACATCGAGTACTTCTAAAGCGGTTTCTGGAATTCTGCCGTTATTCATTTTCACACGATTCCACTTTGCTAGCCACACATCATACTCGGCTTCTAAAGCGTTATTCTTCAAAATACCACCGTAAATCTCTGACAATTTTATTATTTTTAGTTTGATTTTATTTGCTTCTTCTGATTTTTTTAATGCTTCAAAATCTATTGTGGCTGGCATCAAAAGTCGTAGGTCAAAGGAGTTTAAGACATCTTCCGAAAAGCGGTTTTGTAGATCATTTATAACTGAATCTAATATTGGTATATAGATAGAAATTCTATAAAATACTTCTGGAATAGAATCTGAACTAAGTTGATTTGCTCTATAAACTGACCTTTTTACTATTCGTGGTTTTATAATTTCCACGTCTAATTTGGATGCCATATTTTGTGCCTTTTTAAATACTTGTTGAAAAACTGAATCTGCATTTTCTCGTTTTGTTTGTAAAACTGATAAAACATCATTATAAGCATCGATAGCGGAAACAGCGTCTACTTTAGTAGATTGTAGTAATCGACTAAGAGGAAGTGTTGTTCCTAAAACATCGGAAAGGGCAAATGTTGTAACTATAAATTCACTGGAAGTTACTGTATTTAGAAGTGAGTGTGCTTTGGTTGAAGTATCTAGAGAACGAATCCAATGGGTGATTTTTTCTAAGCCCTCACATATTTCAGGCAAATAAGTACAAAACTGAATTGTTCCGTCATGTTTTTCTTGCCACCGTGTCTCACAGAGTCCCGAAAATGACCGACCAAGGAGAGTACGAAAAACGTTAGTTATTTTGGCGGATGAATTTGAGAAAGCTATTATTTCTTTCATTTTATTTATAGTATTCTGGCAAGCCAACATATTATTAGATTTTTTAAGAGAGTTGTTTAACGAATGGTTCATACAGGGACAACGTTTTGCATAACTTGCTACTTTACGTATCTCTTGAACAGCACCATTAATCTCCGATGACATAACTGCACAGTTGTCTGTACCAATCCCAACGCATTTTTTTTCCAGCTCAAATGTATACTTTTTACAAAAATCAATAACAATGTGTCCTAGAACTTTTCCAGACAAACGCCGTTCTTCTCCTTCAATATCTTCAGACCTTATTGACTCATAACAATCAACAAATGAAATAAAATCTTCTCGAATTGTCTTATTATGTACATATCTTAGAGAAATACTCATCTGTTCTCTATGTGCTGCATCTGTAGTCTCATCAAAAATAATTGAAAACCACCGAGACTGACGTACTTTTTCAATTAAATTTTTTAATACTTCTTCGCCACATGCATTTATTAGTTCATTCTGAGTGTTCTTTCCTATGTATGTTGCATTGGCTGATGCATTTTTAAGATGATTCTCAAGTTTGGTATCTCCAGCGGCCACTCGAAAGCGCAAAAGTTCCCTAAAGTTCCCATCATTCTTTACACTGCTAACAGAATCTATTGTCTTAAGATTTTGTTCTAAAACATAGCCATCATCTCTGTGTCCTCGTAAAGGAATATTTTGCCGTCCACATAAAATAATTGTCTCAACTATTGGACGAAGACGAGACCGATTTTCTTGTACCTGAGCTAACCGTTGAGAATTAACTTGGTTGATAATTTCCAATTGAGGGGCATGATATGTTATTAAAAAGTCTCTACCTGCACTAACTGCATCTTTATGATACTTTGAGTTCTCGTGAGTTGTAAGGTAGCCATCTTTACCATAAAGCTTTGCAAATGACGTAAGTGGTTTTTTTACTAACTTTCCTAGTTGACTACTACTCTGGTGAGATCCATATTCACCAGAAAAAAGTACACAATACTTACAATAAAGACCACGGTGAAGATCTGAGAGGACAAGCCAGTGATGAGCTTTAAGATGATGGAGCCCAACAAAACGTTTAACGTCTCTACCACCTTTTGAATGTAGTGAGAAAGGAAAATTATATGTATTGGATGGAAACCATGGATTTTCTAACAATTGAAATTTAGTGAAATCATTCAACTTAATATTTTTACCAAAATAACGGCCTATATCATAATCAAATGCACTATCTATATTTATTGTTTTATTTTCAATTTTCTCAATTTCAGTAGGACTGGTTGTAGATATCGTTGATGGTTCACCAGCATTAGCGTTAGTCTCAGTAGGTTGAATTATATCATTATCAGTACTTTCATTCTTTGGTATTTTTGTAAAAAAAAAATCTATTGGCTTAGATAATTGTCTCTTCCTATTTTTCATTATCACATTTTTTTCATTATCCTATATAACATTAAAAGCATACATTGGAAGTTGGAAAACATTTTAGTAATTTCATTATAATTTTAGATTATAATAATGTTTTTAAATTTTTTTCGTTTTATAAAAGTACTAGTCGTAGAAACTTTAGACTTTTACAAAATGCTTAAATTAGAATTCCGTCTCACTTCATTTCGTTCAGAATCGTTTTTTATCGTATACAATGATTTATTGTATAAAACCTATATGGTTTCTAATTATTGAAAACATTAATCATAAAACATTTTTCTTCTAATTAATAATCTTTAAATTCTAATGTTTTAATATAGTAAATACTTATTGAAATGAAATAAAGAGCTTAGAGTAAAGAAATGAATCAAATAATTTAATATGCTAAAATAATACGTACCATTACAATGCAAATTACGAGCCAGAGGTTAAATTTTTAGTATGGTAACTATGGTCGTCTGCTCGCGTAAAATCGCTGTAGTAAAATGAAGCTACAATCATTAAAACGGTATAACTCTGAACCACGAAAAAAAAAATCGTGCACTAAACGTCTGAACACATAGATATTTTGTATTATCATATTTGTCATTATTGTTATTTTATTATTTCTATTTCTGAAACCTATTATTACTGTTATTATTAAATATTAAGCATTCACTTGTTATTTGGGCTAACGCCTGTTATTATTATAAATAATAACACTATATATCACTAATAATAACACTAATAATCACCTATATATTTTGTATTATCATATTTGTCATTATTGTTATTTTATTATTTCTATTTCTGAAACCTATTATTACTGTCATTATTAAATATTAAGCATTCACTTGTTATTTGGGCTAACGCCTGTTATTATTATAAATAAATAAATAAAAAAAAAAAATAAAAATAATAGGTACATAGAGAATTCTCGGAACAATTCATATCTACACGCCGCCGACGATAAAACCATAGAGTAATACCTAACCTAACCTATTATTCTATGGATAAAATACACACAATAGTAAAAAGGACAGGTCAGATAGATACTATCGCGATCGGCCACGGGAAAACCCGAAATACACCATGCAATTATACAAATTTATTAAAAATAAAAACTATCCTTTCTTTTAAGTTGGATATATAAAGATAATATAATAATATTATAAACCGTAATAACAAAAGCGTATCATATTATATTAAACTCGCTAATTTTTTTTTTTTTTTTTTTGATTTTGGGGGGGGGCATGGCCCCCTGGGCCCCTCCCCTAGAGCCGCCACTGCCTCCAGTCTATTTAAATAGTATAATGTTAACAATAATATAATATTGACGATTCACATAACTAAGTATACTAGTTTAACTTGCGATGTTATCAGAACTTGCTATTATAATCATAATAATATTTTCTATTTTTACGTAAATGTAGAAAACTACTATAATTATAATATTAAAATTTAAATATACTAAGATGATCTAAAACAATATAATAGTTAAGTTTATTCGAAATGATTCTATCTGATAAAATATTATTATGCCATTTTACATTTTATTTTCGCATGGTAACTAGTATTCAATAATAACATGTTTTTAAATTAATAACATCGTACGATCTACTAATTTAATAAAAACTTTAAAATAATTGTAGCATAATACTATTGTAAACGCATGTACCTATGTATATTATTATAATGAGTATGTTGCGATCTCCTCGGAAATGAATCGACACTTTTTTATAAGATAATATTAAAACTTTTCTTTATTGATAAACTTTGACAATTGATTTAAATAGTCAATTTATAACATTTACAATTTTATTTTAATACTTTTAAAATGCATTCAGTGATAACGACAAAATATTCCTACATGCGATAGAGGGCTTGAGCAATAAACTCTAAGTCATAACGGTCAGGTAATATTTGCGTTAGCACTTGAATAGCACTAGAGGTGGTGTCTTTCTGCTTCTGTCTGCGTCTCTACTTCGTCTCCTATGGCATCCCGTGGCTGTATTTATATCGGGTCTTCCGTTGTCTTGGCCAACACCACTCCTTTGGTGTGAGCTCCCGGATCTTAACATGGCCTTGTCCGAAGATGTGTCTTGTTAATATAATTTTTGGAAACCTATTCGGTTTCTAAATTTCTCAACCTCGGACGTGTTAATTGCTAAGCCGAGTGCCATACAGTTTACTAATTTTTATAAAGAGGCGCCACTCTTACATACGTGCTTTTTAGGATTAAGTATTTAATTAATAATCACAAGGATATTTGAGTTGTGGATCACAACAAGTAAATGACAAAGTGCTTTCAATGGAAGGCTTATTTAAACCGTATTTCAAGCCATAAATTCACTCATTTTTTTTACTAATTATTCTAATTAGTAACTGATTGTACATTGTATTGTAAAAATTAAAAAATTAAAAATTTTCTTTAATAACTTATAATAGTGACTACTTTATAACTTATTTATTTTTTCTTTTCCTATAAATTATAATATAATGATATAATATTTATTTCTATAATTATTTTATAATTAAAGCATTATCTATTTATAGTACTAAAATTTGTTATTAGGATTTTATTCCAAACTCCTTGTTAATAATCATAAGATTTATTTTTTGCGGAAATAGTCTCTTGTGACTACATTTATTTTAAGTATTATATTATTATTATTATTCTACTAATTGTTTCAAAATAATATTGTTTGTATGATTATTGGTAAACACATTTTGATACAATTTTTTTTTTTTTTTGTTATTTGAGGAAAAAATTTGTAATTGTTTATAAATATTTTCATTAATAATTTACCTTATTATTTAAACAGTTCTAAAATGAATTCAAGGAGTAGGAAAATAGTGAAGGCCGAACTTCAACAATCACCGTTAACAACCGACGTTAACGATAATAATATAATAGTTCAGTATCCTCTAAATAATAATAATGACGTATCTATACCTGATTTCGAGCCTAATTTAGAGTACACAACATTGACAACAGTTCCTTTAGTTGAAATTCGTTTAAACAATATCATTTTCAATGAAATCATGGAACAAAAATCCGGACCAATTTTATCAGATAACCTTTCCACTTCAATTGAAAGTCGAAGTACCACAGAATGGTTACCGCGAAATTTAAATTATGAATCAGATACGTCTAGTTCTTCAAAAACTCAAAATCCAGTAAATTTTGATTTCGATAACGTGGTTGTCGATCCGATTCCAACTAAAAGCTCGATGGATTTTATACCATTGAGTATAGAGAATCAAAATACACCGAATACTGTAGAAGAAGTTCTTGTAGTGGGAATGGAGGGCGTTAGGCCTAAAAGAAAAATTAACATACGTGAAATAACTAAATTAGAGAAATCCAAAGGTGTTGGAAAAAAGCTCCAACCAAATCCGTGTGCTAATAAAAAATGTCAAAATAAGTGTAGTGAAAAATTTAGTGAAAATGAAAGACAAATTATTTTTTCAGAATTTTGGAAACTAGCTGACCCAATTAGACAAAAAGATTATATATTAAACTGTGTGAATAAAATGCCTATAAAAAGAAAACGAGTCATTGAAAGCTCCAAAAGAAACGTTACTAAAGAATATTCATTGCCATTTGAAAACGTTAGAAAAAAAGTATGTCTTCAGTATGTTTTAAGTATCTTAAATATTACAAAAAAATTCTTAAACTATACAATAGATAATGCACTGTCACCCACAACTTCAAAAATTGATCAGCGTGGCAGGCATTCACCGAAACATAAAAAATCATATGATATTATGAAAAGTATCGATGATTTTATACAAAAACTTTCTGCGGTTAAGTCACATTATTGCCGTGCATCGTCCAACAAAAAATACTTACCAGCTGAAATGGGAAATGTATCAAGACTGTATCAAGTTTACAAGTGTTACTGTGCTCAAAATAAAATAGAAATCGTTAAAAATAGTTTATTTCGGAAAATCTTTTAAAAAAAATACAATATTGGTTATCATTACCCCAAAAAAGATAAATGCCGATTTTGTTCAAAGTACGAGAATATTGAAAGTACACGAGAATTAACTGAAGACGAATATAAATTTAAAAAAATCACGAAGAAAAAAAAATGAAGTTAAAGATATGTTTCTATTTGAACAAGAAATATCTAGAGCTAATGGTAACTTCATTTGTGTAAATTTTGACCTTCAAAAAGTGTTGAATACTCCACAAGGACAAAATATGAACTTATATTACAGCCGGAAGTATTCTATGTGTAATCTAACTATCTATGAATCTGGCTCACAGAACGCATTAGCATATTTATGGGGTGAGACTACCGGAGCACGCGGTTGTAATGAAATTGTTACTTGTGTGTATAAATATCTATTGGACTTAGATGAAAAACGTATTTATAAATCAGTTTCTTTTTTTGCGACTCATGTAGTGGACAAAATAAAAACCGTGCTATGTTAGCCATGATACATTCTACACATTTTGAATTCATTGAAGAAGTTAGAATTACTTTTCTCCTACCCGGTCATACCTATATGCCAGTGGACTCAATTCACGCTACCATTGAGCGTTTTGTCAAAAATAAAACCATTTGGGCACCGAGTGAGTGGTCCACTTTAATTACAAATGCAAGAATTAAGCCATTGCCTATTGTTGTTAAAAATCTACAATATTCGGATTTTATTGATTGGAAAAAATTAGCAGCTCAATTTTTTACTCAGGTATTGAAAACCACAGATAAAGAAGTAGTCCACATTACTAAAGTCAAGTCTTTCCTTTTCATAAAGCCTTTAGATGGACTTCACGAAATTCATGTTTTTTTTACATATAAATCCGAAGAAAATCCTAAAATTTTGAAGCTAAAGAAAAATAAAAAAAATATTGCAGAATTATCACAGTGCTATGAGAAATGTTTGAATATATCAAATGAAAAGAGAGTGGACCTCGTTAAGCTTGTAATGATGGCATAATACCACAGAAGTATCATGATGAATATCTACAAATGCAATCAGATCTGACTATAAATGATGCCTTGCCAGAGACTGATGATGAGGACGTCAGGTCATCAAAATCGGAATCGGACTAAAATTCTTTTAATTAAATTATGCATTATAATTGTACTTTATAGTGCATACCTACTCTGAAGTAAGCTAAAAGAGATAGCTTTTTTATTTGTGTTATCATTTTTTTTTTTTTTTTTTATATTATGTTTTATATTATATTGTTTTCATTATATTTCATAAGTGACTTGACAGTTAATATAAATCAACAATATACTTATTATTATAGTAATTTAATATTTTATCAAACTTTAAATATATTTTATTACCATCCATTGATTGTTATCAAATTAAAATAATTAAATAGCTATAGGTAAATGCGTATACAATGATATCAATACATAGCATAATAATTATAATATTAATAATTTCCATTTTTGACAAATTCTTCATGGTTATTATAATACCTAGTTTATCATGACAGGTATTGGACATACACAACTGACGGAGTTTATAGCTTTCCTTGATATGCCTTCCCTCTCGTGTGATAAATGTATTAAAATTCAAAATAATATTGCCGAAATAATTAAATGAGTCAGCATGGGAGGAAATTAAAAAATCTGGTGAAGAAAAGAAACGTATAGCTATTGAATGTGGTGATATCGATTCTGACGGAATACCGATGTGCACGGTTGTTGCTGATGGTCAATGATCCAAACGCAATTATGGGAAAAAATATGATGCATTATCGGGTGTTGTAAGAATAATGATTATATGTGATTTTGTGATAAAATTATTGAGAATATGAGCCGATAGCGCGGTTAGAGGGCGTGGCTAAACGCGTGCATGCGCCGGGCGAAAACATCTAACAGCGCGATCTATCGAGCGTTATACGGTTTCGTTTGTTCGGGTAGCGTCCTCTTAAAATACTACGTAATGAACAAATCGACATATCTTTTAACCAAATTAAAGATCTTTTAAAAATAACCGACTTTAAACAACCAATATGGTTAGAAACTGAAGACTTAGCGGCCGTAGTAAACCATTTTAATTTCAATTTAATCATATTACAAGAAACTAAATAAAATGATAATAATATTTACACAGCGTTAGCATTTTACAAACCGAGACGAAAATTTATATGTGTTTTTTATAATTTAAATCACTGGACACCTGGTGTCTCTTCAAATAAAGATAAAAATATTATTTCACACGCTGTCGTAGTAAATGAGTTTCCCACCTTAAAATCACGACACAGCATTTTACAATCTCGCTATAAAATTGGAGATAGACTAAGTGGAAAAAACTATGCCAACGTGAGAATCGACAGTGAAACACAATTGCAACGACCACAAATTAATACGCAGAAATTAGATCATATTCTGCCGGACACTAAAATATTAAATTTTGATATTAACCCAGAACTAACAAATGAGCAACATAATAAATTAAAAACTTTGTTAAAAAAATACGTTAGCATATTTTCGCAATCTAAGTGGGATTTAGGTGAAGTAGACACAGAACCTATAGAAATACAATTATCAGATAACACTCCAGTAAATTTACGTATTTTCAAATTAAGCACTTTAGAAAATAAAGAAATCGAAAAACAAACTAAAGAATTATTAGAAGCCGGTATAATCGAACATTCTTTAAGTCCTTATTCCTCTCCTGTATTTCTTGTACCAAAAGGTCAATCACAAGGCACAACAAATAAAACCGCTTTAGAATATAGAATGGTTCTAGACTATAGACGCGTAAATGAAAAAACGCATAAGGAAGCGTTTCCTTTACCTATTATACAAAACATTTATGACACACTAGCCGGAAATAATTATTTTTCTTGTCTTGGCGCTATGGCAGGGTTCCATCAATTAAAATTACATGATAATTCTAAAGAAATCACTAGTTTTTCAACTTCAACTGGACATTATCAGTTTACACGTCTCCCTTTCGGTCTTACGAATGCACCACAAAAATTTCAAAAGGTCATGAATAAAATTATGGCAGGGTTAAGTTATAGAATAAATTGTTGTTATTTAGATGATTGTATTTGTTTCGGAAAAACTTTCAATGAACATTTAAATTCACTTGAAATAACTTTTGATCGACTAAAAAAGTATAACTTAAAATTAAAAATTTCTAAATGCAAATTTGGTTACACACAATTAAAAGTCTTAGGAAATATTATTGATAGACAGGGGATAAGACCAACCGAAGAAGGTCTTTTAGCTATTAGAAATTTTCCGTCTCCTAACACAATAAAACAACTTCGAAGTTTTTTAGGTTTAGCAAATTACTTTCGTAGATTTATTCCTAATTTCAGTAGATTAGCACACCCTCTTACAGAACTAACCAAAGGTAAATTTAAAACGAAAAAATCACCAATAAATTGGACCGAAATACATGAAACCGCGTTTAATGATTTAAAAAATAAACTTACTAATAAACCAGTATTAGCTCACTTTGATGACAATGCAGAAATAATCCTAGTGACCGATGGTTCGAAAAAAGGTTTAGGTGTAATTTTACAACAAAAAAATGAAAATAACGAAATACATCCCGTCTCTTATGCTTCTAAAAAATTAAACGTAGCACAAAATAATTACTCTTCTCTAGAATTAGAAATGGCAGCTCTATATTTTGGATGCACTCATTTTAGACAATATCTACATGGTAGACATTTTACTGTTTGGACAGACCATAAAAATCTTATACAGCTACAAACACTTAAGTCGGAATCAGCAATTTTAAATAGATTAAGAACTAAATTAATAGGTTTTGATTTCAAAATCTTATATAATAAAACGTGAACTCGACAACATAACCTCAATTTGACACTATTTTTTAAACGCCGTTTTTTCCTTTTTCTCATACTATAAAATTGCGTTCTCTTTTGAAATATTCTGTCCCCGTCCCCAGACGTCGTTTTACGCGTTCGCGCGCCCAAAAAAGGTCGATTTTTCGTTTTTCGTTTGCAAAAAAAACGTGCCCCGTGATCGTTTCCCGCCAATTCGCACTACTCTATGTCGTCTGATGATAATGCGGCCCCGTGTTATCTGTTATTCTCCGTGCTTTTGTCTTATATCGTATATTCGTATTACTTTTGTCGTAATAATTATATATTAAAAACTAATAATTCACTCTACTACTCGAGTTTTTATCGTGTATTCGTGTTTTATTATATGTTTACGCAAATTTACGCGTTTTTGTAGTTTTTTGTTCGTACCACTATATTGTTATTATATATATTGTTATTATATTATATGTGTACTACTCGAGTTTTATCGTGTTTTGTACGTTATTTTTTTAATAAAAATGTTTTAAACTACTATTTAGTTTGTAATCCTATATAGTTAGTATCCTATATAATAATATACTATATGATTTAAACGCATTACGTTTGACCGAGTACGTCTTTTATACAAAGTGTAACTCATATAAGTGTTTTGTGATTTTTTGTGCCTCTAGAGTACTCGAGAAATAATAGTAAATTATATATTAATAATTTAATATCGTATATTCGTATTACTTTTGTCGTATATTATATATTAAAAACTAATAATTCACTCTACTACTCGAGTTTTTATCGTGTATTCGTGTTTTATTATACGTTTTACGCTAATTTACGCGTAATATATTTTTTTTTTTGTAGTTTTTTGTTCGTTATACCATGTCATATATATATATATTGATCGTTTTGTAGTTTCTTGCTGTCCACCGGTTATTATTACTCATAATGAATGATTTACTAAGTAAGTATTGAATAAGTTACTTTGTTACTAATGACAGAATTGGTCATGAGAGTGTTAGGCTTTTGCAAAAAATAAATACAAATACTTTCTAGATTCTGTTAATATTCGTGTTCGGTAGGTAGTTCCTATCTGTGTATTATTAACGCCGATTTTTAAAACACTGTATTAATTATTTATTCAATTATCGATTATTTACAATTTGTGTTAGAGATGATCCAGGAAATACTAAATATTATGAAAACATATTATTATTTGACTCTTTCTATTTCTTTTATATAATTTATATATTAAATCAGATATCGTCTTAATTATTTTCTTCTGTATATATAAACCATTTAGTTCAAAATAATAATTTATAGGTCGGCTTTTGTCTTTTGGTGTGAAGACCATTGACCAATGATATCGGGTACCTACACATCGGACATTTCTGCTGGACCTATTATATGCTACAAACACACTGTGTATGAGTAACTAAAGGAAATTGAATATTTATACTGTTTTATTAAATAGAAAATACTCTAATTCGACTCTGTTGGTACCTATAATTCGAGTGGTACAGATTATATCAAAACACAAAATGTATGTAACAGTACCTAATTCTAGGATAAAATTGTAATTGCATGAATTATGACTGTTGAATTTCTCTTAAAACACACTCTTACATATTATCATGGTAGTAAATATGCAAATAGTTAATTATCCGTGTTTGTCCATTTTAAACTAATCAAAATACTTTTACAATGGTAAGTGAAAATTTAAAAAATATACCTACTATAACCGTCTACGAATCATCAAAGCGTTATAATAAATAATTATATTATTTTAGCTCAACTAACCACTGATTTTGATTGTGGTGAAATAAATTTACAAATAGTCCAACGCCATTATATTATTTCTTAAATACCAATCATACATTAATTAACATTTTAATTTTGTTATTTGATGATAAGTTGAAAATGTGAAATACATTTGCAATTTGGGTGTCATAAACAATACCTACTTACTATTAAATTGTATACTTTTATCTCTTAATATAAAATAATCTTAAATAATATAAAACAATTTCCTCTCGGTTTGTGTTTTTTGATAGTATTATTATTTTTGATGAATACTTACTCACTAATAACATGTCTGATTCGACAAAAAGTAAAAGTATACCTATATTATTTAATTATATTATATTTATGTTATACAAAATAGTTTTTATTTTTTTCAATGGATAAAAAGTTTTTAAGAAAAACGTTTCTGCTGTACCTATTATATTATGTAAAATTGAATATTTACACTGTTTTATTAAATAGAATACTTTTAGGTACCATAGAATTATAAACTACTTACCATTAAAGAATCTACTTACCATTACATTGGATACTTTATCTCATTAATATAATTTGCCCTCAGTTTGTGTCACCAAAAATGTTCATACACATAATATGTTTTTCGATAGTATTATTATTTTTTTAATACTCAATAATAACATGACATACGTCTTGTCTTATTCAACACAAAAAAAGTATACGGTATACCTATATTGTTGAATTATTTATACAAAATGTTTTTTTATTTATTGTATATGTTTTTTATTAGGTACCTGTTTGTTGTGATTTCAACTCATTAATACTATGGTCGCCTTACAAAAATTATACCCACAAAACGTTAGAAAATTATATTAATTGTACATACATAATTTTTTTTCAGAATCTGATTGTACTTATTAACTGCTGTATTCAACTACAATACGTTTTCGAGTAGTCACAATAAGAGCTTTCCACGTCTAAAAAAACTAATTTCCACAATACTAACAATGTTAGGGTTATTGTTATAAAAAAAACCGTATATGTAAATGTATACTTTTTTTTTTTTGTATAAACCTTTTAATAAATACTGATTGCTATTTTCAATTGTAAATTGTAGTTAGAACTATTATGTGAAAATGCTATAGTAAATACTCAATTGACCCTGTGCCTTATTGGCTTTTGTCTATGGTAATACATACATTTACAATAAAAATGATTTTCTCTTAGCAAAATTGGGTATAATATATTTTGACCAGACCTAAGTAGCTGTTCAAAAAATGGTTAACATGTTAGTTCATAATTTTGATTCAACTTGCATCTCTTTGCTTGATTTTATATAAAAATAATATATAATAATAATTAAGTTGATAGTTACTTCCATTGCCCTTATCCAACTCACATGAATAAATCTAATCAAATCTGTTTGCATTTACTGTTTGGTTCTGTAATTACAGTCAATTTATACAAATTTATTTATTTATGTTTATTGTGGAGCACTCAAATTTTCTTACGGTGAGTAAAAATAATGTTCATTACATCAACTGAGCTTTACAAAGAATTTTATTAATTTAGGCACATTCATCATTTTTAAAACACTGTTTTATTTATATTTTCTATTTGAACATTTCTTTGCATTTTATTTTATTATTATCATAAAAATATAAAGTTGATCTTTTTCAACTATAATAATGTTTAAACAAAATTTTTTGCAGGAATTGTGTTCACTAACTTATTGCAGTATTAGTGTCTTAAAGTTTAGTCGTAGAAATTTTCATAACAATTATCCACCCATGTAGAATATAAACCATTTTTGATAGTGGTGAAATACATTGGCTATGATGTGTAAGACCTTTAGGTATTTAGTATTTATAAGTAAGTTTTCAATATTCAATATCAACTTCTAGACATAACCCATATACGTGAAATCGAGACGTTAAACCTAACCTGTATGCTACTTTCGACGATGTCTCGGCCGAATAAATAACTAAATAGCTTTTGTTTCCGAACCGACTGACCAGAATTATTCTATACGTCACTCCAATACACCAACCTCTAGACTTATCCTACACGCGTTCGATCTAGACGTTAAAAAAACTGTATCCTACTTACGGCGGCCATCTCAATAACTAAAATATAAAAAAGATAAAAAATATCTCAAAATAGTTTTTTTTCCGTCCCCACTGACCAGAATTACTCTTTACATCACTCTAATAACCGACCTCTAGATTTATCCTCTATACGTTCATTGTATAAATGTGTGTTTTCAAAGAAAAACCGTATCCTACTTTCGTCGGTGTCCTGGCCGAGGAGCGGAGCTCCTCGAGCTGAACGCTTGGTATATATAATGTAAATACATTGATAATGTATCATTTTTGATACCGATAGTAGTTTTACAACGGCTCCTATTTTCCTCACTCTAATAAACCGACTTCTAGACACAACCCATATACGTTAAACCTAACGCTTTTCGCGGCGTCCCGGTAAAAAAAATTGATAATAATGCGGAGCTCCTCGAGCCAAACATTTGGAATGACTCTCCCGCTTTTCGCAGTGTCCTGGTAAAAAAAAAATTGATAGTAGTTTTACAACGGCTCCTATTTTCGTCACTCTAATGAGCCGACTTCTAGACACAACCCATATACGTTAAATCGAGTAGTTAAACCTAACGCTTTCGGCGGTGTCCGTGTAAATAAAATTTATCATGTTTATACTTTCGATCCCGAAAGGCGTTTCACACCGGCCATCTAGACGTTAAAAAAACTGTATCCTACTTACGGCGGCGTTCTCAATAACTAAAATATAAAAAAGATAAAAAATATCTCAAAATAGTTTTTTTTCCGTCCCGACTGACCAGAATTACTCTTTACGTCACTCTAATAACCGACCTCTAGATTTATCCTCTATACGTTCATTGTATAAATGTGTGTTTTCAAAGAAAAACCTATCCTACTTTCGTCGGTGTCCTGGCCGAGGAGCAGAGCTCCTCGAGCCGAACGCTTGGTATATATAATGTAAATACATTGATAATGTATCATTTTTGATACCGATAGTAGTTTTACAACGGCTCCTATTTTCCTCACTCTAATAAACGGACTTCTAGACACAACCCATATACGTTAAACCTAACGCTTTCGGCGGTGTCCGTGTAAATAAAATTTATCATGTTTATACTTTTGATCCCGAAAGGCGTTTCACCGGCAGCTAGTCTTATAATATAAAACGTGAACGTAAAAAAAAACGAACATAACCTCAATCTGCTATTATTTTATAAACGCCGTTTTTTCCTTTTTCTCATACTATAAAATTCCGTTCTCACTCGAAATATTCTGTCCCCGTCCCCGGACGTCGTTTTACGCGTTCGCGCGCCCAAAAAAGGTCGATTTTTCATTTTTCCTTTTGAAAAAAAAACGTGCCCCGTGATCGTTTCCCGCCAATTCGCACTACTCTCTGTCTTTTATTGATAACGCGGCCCCGTGTTATCTGTTATTCTCCGTGCTTTTGTCTTATATCGTATATATTCGTATTACTTTTGTCGTAATAATTATATGTTAAAAACTAATAATTCACTCTACTACTCGAGTTTTTATCGTGTATTCGTGTTTTATTATACGTTTACGCTAATTTACGCGAAAAAAATTTACGCGTTTTTGTAGTTTTTTGTTATTATTTATTTTGTTATATTATATGTGTACTACTCGAGTTTTATCGTGTTTTGTACGTTTTTGCTATGTTTTCTTAATAAAAATGTTTTAAACTACTATTTAGATTGTAATCCTATATAGTTAGTATCCTATATAATAATATGTTATATGATTTAAACGCATTACGTTTGACCGTGTATCTTTTATACAAAGTGTACTCATATAAGTGTTTTGTGATTTTTTGTACCTCTAGAGTACTCGAGAAATAATAGTAAATAATATATTAATAATTTAATATCGTATATTCGTATTACTTTTGTCGTATATTATATATTAAAAACTAATAATTCACTCTACTACTCGAGTTTTTATCGTGTATTCGTGTTTTATTATACGTTTTACGCTAATTTACGCGTAATATATTTTTTTTTGTAGTTTTTTGTTCGTTATACCATGTGTCATATATATATATATTGATCGTTTTGTAGTTTCTTGCTGTCCACCGGTTATTATTACTCATAATGAATGATTTACTAAGTAAGTATTGAATAAGTTACTTTGTTACTAATGACAGAATTGGTCATGAGAGTGTTAGGCTTTTGCAAAAAATAAATACAAATACTTTCTAGGTTCTGTTAATATTCGTGTTCGGTAGGTACCGCTAACTACCTAACTAACCGCTATCTGTGTATTATTAACGCCAACTTTTAAAACACTGTATTCAATTTATTTATTCAATTATCGATTATTTACAGTTTGTGTTAGAGATGATCCTGGAAATACTAAATATTATGAAAACATATTATTATTTGACTCTTTCTATTTCTTTTATATAATTTATATATTAAATCAGATATCGTCTTAATTATTTTCTTCTGTATATATAAACCATTTAGTTCAAAATAATAATTTATAGGTCGGCTTTTGTCTTTTGGTGTGAAGACCATTGACCAATGATATCGGGTACCTACACATCGGACATTTCTGCTGGACCTATTATATGCTACAAACACACTGTGTATGAGTAACTAAAGGAAATTGAATATTTATACTGTTTTATTAAATAGAAAATACTCTAATTCGACTCCATAGGTACCTATAATTCGAGTGGTACATACTAAATGTATGTAACAGTACCTAATTCTAGGATAAAATTGTAATTGCATGAATTATGACTGTTGAATTTCTCTTAAAACACACTCTTACATATTATCATGGTAGTAAATATGCAAATAGTTAATTATCCGTGTTTGTCGATTTTAAACTAATCAAAATACTTTTACAATGGTAAGTGAAAATTTTTAAAAAATATACCTACTATAAACATCTACGAATCAAAGCGTTATAATAAATAATTATATTATGTTAGCAGAACTAACCACTGATTTTGATTGTGGTGAAATAAATTTACAAATAGTCCAACGCCATTATATTATTTCTTAAATACCAGTCATATATTAATTAACATTTTAATTTGGTTATTTGATGATAAGTTGAAAATGTGAAATACATTTGCAATTTTGGGTGTCATAAACAATACCTACTTACTATTAAATTGTATACTTTTATCTCTTAATATAAAATAATAATTAATATAAAACAATTTCCTCTCGGTTTGTGTTTTTTGATAGTATTATTATTTTTGATGGTTACTTACTCACTAATAACATGTGTGATTCGACACAAAGTAAAAGTAGACCTATATTATTTAATTATATTATATATATATATATACATGTATATATATATATATATATATATATATATAATATATATATATATATATATATATATATATGTTATACAAAATAGTTTTTATTTTTTTCAATGGATAAAAAGTTTTTTAGAAAAACGTTTCTGCTGTACCTATTATATTATGTAAAATTGAATATTTACACTGTTTTATCAAATAGAATACTTCTAGGTACCATAGAATTATAAACTACTTACCATTAAAGAATCTACTTACCATTACATTGGATACTTTATCTCATTAATATAATTTGCCCTCAGTTTGTGTCACCAAAAATGTTCATACACATAATATGTTTTTCGATAGTATTATTATTTTTTTAATACTCAATAATAACATGTCATACGTCGAGTCTTATTCAACACAAAAAAAGTATACGGTATACCTATATTGTTGAATTATTTATACAAAATGTTTTTTTTTTTTTTTTTTTTTTTATGGTATATCCGAATGCATTTTTCAGATTGTAGATTGTAGTTAGAACAATTATGTGAAAATGCTATAGTAAATACTCAATTGACCCGTGCCTTATTGGCTTTTGTCTATGGTAATATATACATTTACAATAAAAATGATTTTCTCTTGGGAAAATGGGTATCATATATTTTGACCAGACTTATGTAGCTATTCAAAAAATGTATGAAATGTTAGTTCATAATTTTGATTCAATCAATAGTAATTTATTAGTAAAAAAAATGTTCATTATATGTTCACCTTCATTTTTAAAACACTGTTTTATTAACACTTTCTGTATGAACCTTTTGTTTCATTTTATTTTATTATCTAAATATATAAAGTTGATATTTTTTCAACTATAATAATGTTTAAACAATAGTTCACTAACTTATTGCATTATTAGTGTCTTAAATTTTTTTTTAAGTATGCTTGGTTTAGTTGTAGAAATTTACATAACAATTATTATTCATTATTCGACTACATACAATTATTATGTGAAATACAAAATATTAAGAGGTTTTTAGTGCATATTTTTTTTTTTTAGATTTTATTAAATTTTTTCAAGTTAAATACTTATTTTTCATTTTTTCGTGCCATTTATAGCGCATATTTTGGAATTTTTAAGTGCATAACTTCAGAGCCCTGAATTATGATTCTTTAGAAAACACTAATTGTAAATTGTAGTTAGAACTATTATGTGAAAATCCTATAGTAAATACTCAACTGACCCGTACATAATCGGCTTTTGTCTATGGTAATATACATTTACATTAAAAATGATTTTCTCTTAGCAAAATTGGGTATAATATTATGACGAGAGATAAGTAGCAGTTCAAAGAATGGTTGACATGTTAGTTCATAATTTTGATTCAACTTGCTTCTCTTTGCTTGATTTTATATAAAAATAATATATAATAATAATTAAGTTGATAGTTACTTCCATTGCCCTTATCCAACTCACATGAATAAATCTAATCAAATCTGTTTGCATTTACTGTTTGGTACTGTAATTACAGTCAATTTATACAAATTTATTTATTTATGTTTATTGTGGAGCACTCAAATTTTCTTACGGTGAGTAAAAATAATGTTCATTACATCAACTGAGCTTTACAAAGAATTTTATTAATTTAGGCACATTCATCATTTTTAAAACACTGTTTTATTTGCTCTTTCTATTTGAACATTTCTTTGCATTTTATTTTATTATCATAAAAATATATAGTTAATCTTTTTCATCAACTATAATCATGTTTAAACAAAATTTTTTTCAGGAATTGTGTTCACTAACTTATTGCAGTATTAGTGTCTTAAAGTTTAGTCGTAGAAATTTTCATAACAATTATCCACCCATGTAGAATATAAACCATTTTTGATAGTGGTGAAATACATTGGCTATGATGTGTAAGACCTTTGGGTATTTAGTATTTATAAGTAAGTTTTCAATATTCAATATCAACTTCTAGACATAACCCATATACGTGAAATCGAGACGTTAAACCTAACCTGTATGCTACTTTCGACGATGTCTTGGCCGAATAAATAACTAAATAGCTTTTGTTTTCGAACCGACTGACCAGAATTATTCTATACGTCACTCCAATACACCAACCTCTAGACTTATCCTACACGCGTTCGATCTAGACGTTCAAAAAACTATATCCTACTTACGGCGGCGTTCTCAATAACTAAAATATAAAAAAGATAAAAAATATCTCAAAATAGTTTTTTTTCCGTCCCGACTGACCAGAATTACTCTTTACATCACTCTAATAACCGACCTCTAGATTTATCCTCTATACATTCATTGTATAAATGTGTGTTTTCAAAGAAAAACCGTATCCTACTTTCGTCGGTGTCCTGGCCGAGGAGCGGAGCTCCTCGAGCCGAACGCTTGGTATATATAATGTAAATACATTGATAATGTATCATTTTTGATACCGATAGTAGTTTTACAACGGCTCCTATTTTCCTCACTCTAATAAACCGACTTCTAGACACAACCCATATACGTTAAATCGAGTAGTTAAACCTAACGCTTTCGGCGGTGTCCGTGTAAATAAAATTTATCATGTTTATACTTTTGATCCCGAAAGGCGTTTCACACTGGCCATCTAGACGTTAAAAAAACTGTATCCTACTTACGGCGGCGTTCTCAATAACTAAAATATAAAAAAGATAAAAAATGTCTCAAAATAGTTTTTTTTCCGTCCCGACTGACCAGAATTACTCTTTACATCACTCTAATAACCGACCTCTAGATTTATCCTCTATACTTTCATTATATAAATGTGTGTTTTCAAAGAAAAGCCGTATCTTACTTTCGTCGGTGTCCTGGCCGAGGAGGGGAGCTCCACGAGCCGCACGCTTGGTATATATTATAATGTAAATACAATGATAATGTATCATTTTTGATACCGATAGTAGTTTTACAACGGCACCTATTTTCCTCACTCTAATAAACCGACTTCTTGTCACAACCCATATACGTTAAACCTAACGCTTTTTGCGGCGTCCCGGTAACAAAAAAATTGATAATGAAGCGGAGCTCCTCGATCCAAACATTTGGAATGATTCTCCCGCTTTCGCAGTGTCC
>JALBXZ010000358.1:0-41264 GCA_027580255.1 Therioaphis trifolii | reverse complement strand
CGTCGTCTCACATACGTTCAAGTACACGTCGTGTGCTTTCATACAGGTGCGTGTCGTGCACGTGTGCGTCGTGTGTACTACTATATTACACTACGCACTACTGTACGGCTTGAAGATCGGTCGACACGAATCCGAGACGTCCAGGTCGCGCGGGCACTCGGCAGTTTTTCAATACGGCATTTTAGCCCGGGGAGGTCTAACTCAAAGTGCTTTAAAACCAGTTGCAACAACATCACAATAAAATAACACAAGGATATGCCTCGATAAACATAATTTGGAGGGATCCACGTTGCAAAATCATAAAGAACTAACAGTTCTGCCAATAAAATCGGTTTTTTAAAAAATACGCAATTATGTAGGCAATAAAAGTTATGCAGAGAAACTGGTATAGTGAAAATGATTCTGAAAACATTAGAGAGAGTAAGGCTAACGTGATGCTAAAATTAATTTTACTAATACTTCATTTGGTCCAAAGTTTTATAATTCACTAGATACGGATGTTAAAAAAAAAAGTCTAGTACAAAACCATAAAACTGTTAAGAATATTATGAAAAATTGGTCTCTATTGCACACAGAATAATACTGTATTTTATCTTGTTATATTGTGTTAATGATATCACGATGTCTGTTGATAATCTTAATCTAAATATAATTCACCCCTAAATGCCATTGCATTATAAATGGATTATTATTATTGTCATTATTTGTACATAAAACAATATTGTATTCGTTGTAATTAATAATACGAGAATCTAATATGTTTATCTAACAATTTATATTTTATATTTCATAAACGTATACATATAAGAGTAAAATATGTCTTATCGAAGTAAAATTTAAATCGTGTTAATTATTATAATATTATTAATTTACTGTATATTATATATAAATGGATGCTAATTATAATTATTTATTAACTCCCTGCAGCCTTCAACACAAGCTTAACTTAAAAAAGGTAGGTAAATCAAAGCAAACGTTTTTATGTAAAAGTGTATGAATTATTGTGGTTTGATTTTTCAATAAAGAAAAAAAAATTGCCGTCGCGGCGATTTCGAAAAAGTTTGATTTTTCTCGCGTATCCGTGTAAATGTAGATTTACACCCGTAGTACGTGCAATGCGGAGCTCATAACTCGGCTCGTCCGAATAATACGCCTCGTCGCGGTCTCTGTGTAGAAGAGAGACGTGTGGCCACGCTAAATGTAATAATACGTATTATTACGTGTAATAGCCTTCGGTACGTCGTTGATCACGTGCAGTACATACACCCGGTTCTTTATGGATTAACGCCAAGTCACAATGACCGTAGTGTTTATTCTCGCGCGAGCATAGCTCATTAGAGACGGATTTTTTTTTTTTTGTAAAAGCGTTTAGCACAATGGACTTTTTTTTCAAATAGATTCACGTGCGATACCGAGGCGTATCTGGCAAGAAGGAAGCACAGTCACGGAAAACATTTCGAATAAAGTTCTTGCCGACGTATTATAATATAAGGTGAATACACCGCGTTTCGTTTAAAACGAACGCTGGGACCAGAATAAAATCTATTTATTTATTTATTGATTTATGTAATGTTAACGGGCTAAGTCCTTTATTACAAGTGTGCATTTGCACATGATTTGATAATTTTAAATGATATTATAAGATACAAGAATATAAGACAATAATATAAGAAAATATTACATTATGCATATAGTTAATGATAACTAAAAGTGGGGTCTAAGTTGGCATTTGTCATTAAGCGTCCGATTGGCTCATTTTTCTAATAATTGGTAGAGGCATAGGTAGGGACGTAGGAAGGAATGGCATTTCTAATGGATCGTTGAGGCACTTAAAAACATAATAGTGAGGTAAGATCTATAGAGTCGATCCTGCCAACCAATAGATCTTTCACAAATCTATTGCCAGCAATACGCCTACGCTCAGCTAAGGAAGCAAGGCCAAGAAGTTCAGAAATAGAGGAATAATCGCGAGGAGGACAATTGATTTTGAGTGTGTAACCGAAAAAATGTAAAAACTTCCGCTGAACTCGTTCGAGTTGTGAGGAGTCTGAGGCAGTATAAGGGTTCCGTATAATGCAGTCATATTCAAGAACTGGTCTGACAAGAGCACAGAATAATACTTTTGGAGATGTACCGAGTTTAAAGTCTTTAGCCAATCTCATAACGAAACCGAGTATTTTAAAACCCTCGCAAAAAACGTTTTCTTGATGTAGTAATATTGTACGTAATGCAGATTTTGCGCGTAATCGACGTTATTTTTATTTTATTTTATGTTTATGACGCGTACGATTCATAACTACTGCAATAATTGCGGTGGAGATTTTTTTTTTTAATCGGGCTTCAGAGACCCTGTAGATTTTCCACCGCGCTCGATCTCGATTGAACCATCGTATTCGGCAGTCAGAATCGCCTGTGCGAAACGTATCAGATCACAAATTGCACACGCCAAAACCACGTTTTTATTATTTCTATAGTATAATTTACACACCGCAGTGATGACGGACCATAGTGTATTTCAATAGACACAACCACTTTTACCGTACTCTATTACTATAATATTACTATAATATTGTTGCACACGATTCGTCTACGCGCGATTCATTCATCTCTGCGGACGACTGTGGACGAAACTCGTGGCTTAGGCAATGCAGCACCTACGGGCGGCACGCGTAATAGAGTCGTCGTGACGCGTATAAGCCGACAGCCGAATGCGTGTAGCGTACTGTGTATACGGTGTGTTTCAGAACGATTTGACACGATTCGACCTTGAATGAAATACATTAATTGTTCGTGGATACAATGTACGTGCAGTAAAACCTCTATAAAACGGAATCACCCTATGGAAACTCTTACGTACCATTTATAATTATTGCGAAAGAAAACACTTTCCGTTTGAAAATTGTATTAAAATAATAAAACGTTCCGTTTCGTGAAATTCAAGTTATGAGATGTGGTGGCCATTCTAGGAAACCAAAACGCTTAAAAAATCACAAACAGACAAAAACAAATAAAACGATTATTGTTTTCATAAATATTATGTAATTCTCTCAGACGTCAGCGCGTGTTTAAATCGTACGTGAAAAACACTTGTGCATCACAAACAGTAGATCGAAACGCATATCTCAAAAATCCCACTGATACACCCTGTACTATATACAGGCGTATTTCGTGTGTACACATAATGTCTGTTCGATAATCGTGCACGCGTTAGAAGACTATACAAACGTACAGGCACACGTCAGACGAGCGTTTCGTTGTGATGTTTATATTTCCCTCCTCTCTCATTATGTTTACCCGGATCGTTCGCCCTCACTCGTCTCCGCACAGAACAGGCCGATTTCCAATCTCCGACAGCGTGGTCCGTCTGGCGTACCGGATACCTAGACACTTCCCCGTTTGTCGTTTTCCCGTCAACCACTTCCCCGTCTGCCATTTCCCCGTCCGGTACATTTCCCCGTAAGATATTTCCCCGTATAAAACAAAACTATTCATTATTATATATTTTGGAGTTCTAAATTATTATAAGCGATTTCAATTAAATACTCTTTGAGGTTACTTTTTTCGTATTTTTTAACAATGTTTTGAATTCGAACTCCTGTTTCTCGATATATATATATTTTTTTTTCTGTTGATGGTTTTTTTCGATTTTTTTATGTGCTCTTCTTCAGCACTTGTAAATATTATAATTAATACACTTCCAATATGTTTATTCGTTTTTACTGTAATCTTTTTCAAAAATGTATCCTGCGTAAACCAGTAAGACTTTTCCTTTAAAACTTTTCACACATTCCAATGTCGTATTTGAATACAGAAATTAAATATATATTAATATAAATAAAACAATAAATTAAAATTTTTTTAAAAAATGAATTAAAAATTATATAAAATTATTGTTAAAGCACACGCACGACTATACGAACACCTACAATAGTTGTCGAAGACTATTTAATAGAACAAAACAGTAGTTACGGGTTTTGTCAGCGATATCGTTTATTATGACTCTGACAAAAGTATAACAAGTCCAATAACTGGTATTACTTGATTGTTCTTAACCTTTTTAGAACCACGGAACGCTTATAATTTTATAAGATTTTCGCGGAGCACTAGGTCGTAAAATAAAACAATACTTTACATTTTTTTTTTTTTTTTTTTTTTTTATAAAATTACATACATTATGATACTCGTATTTAGTCAATGTAATAGTATAATACAATTGGTAAATGACATGATATTATTGAAAACTATGAAACCAAAAATACAATAATTATCCCAGTAATTTTAATTAACGATAATTTTTTTTCACCAATTTTGAAATTTTGGCGGAACACTTTGGCCGAGTTCACGGAGCACCAGTGTTCCGCGGACACCGGTTAAGAATCACTGTTATATACAGTGGAGTATTTACCGAATAGAATAAAACTATTCTTAGTTATCAGACGGTAAAGTGGCTCCAAAAACATTAGACGGGAAAACGGTCGACGGGGAAGTTTCCTATACTCGGCGTAGCGGTAGTATACCGGTATTAATAATTGGTCATAATAATAATAATAATAATAATAATAATAATAATAATAATAATGACGACAGTAACGACGACGTAATAATCGAGTTATGCAAATCGACGCGCACGTAGGACACGGCGTTCCCACAGTCCGGCCGGGTAATTAAGCGCGACGACGACGCCGCGCCGCGGAGCGCACAACCGCACAACCGCGGTCCAGTGGTCTTTCACCTCGTTTGGACACGTGCGACCGGATCGCGGAGATACGAGTGGAAAACGACGCGCGCGATGTGTGCCGACTAATTATTGGAATAACACACGCGTTCAGGCCCGTATACAGGGGGGGGGGGGGTTAGGGGTTCAAACTCCCCCGAAATATAATATAATATAATTTAACAAAAACTAACTACACACGTCTTAATGTTTAAATGTATAATTGTACAATTATTAGTTATGTATTTTTAATTCATGTATTAAAAATATTTTAAACCCCCCCTCCCCCCCCCCCCGAAAATTGATCCTGGATACGTGCTTGCACGCGTTGCGTATCGTTCGCCGACGTACACGTCTGTACGCGTTAAAAAAAAAAAAGTGTGCTGCATTTGCATTGTGATGAGTAGGTACATTAATTAAAAAAGAAAATCAAAAAAAAAAAAAAAAATACGCCGACGAAGACGACGGTGGAAGATGCGCTTTTGTACGTCTTCATCATTAGTGGCGGAAAGAGACGGAACAAAAATTACGTCAAACATATTATTGATTGAGGATACAGGCAGTGGCGTCATTTCAGTTTTTTCTAGACTAGGGCGACCATTTAATACTGATAAGCCGACTGAACTTTTTTTTATGCCGACTAAAATGTATTATATAACTGTTCAATTATGTTCGTAAGGGGTGAAAAAGTATTATTCATAATCTTCATTCGTATTCGTCATAATATTATGACATCTCCGATTATTCGGCTGCATTCAAATAGATTAAATAATATTTATTATTTAATCAATGTTTGTATACAAATTGATAATAATATGAAAATATCTTTTCTTATGAGTGGAATAATTGTAATGACTAAAATATTTATAGACTAAACTAGTCCACTAAGGTATTAGTCTAAAAATAACGACGTTTTGTACTTAGTACAGTGTACGTCGGTTCATTTTAGCATTTGGGTATATGTCAATTTGTGAGTGCCCGTCTCCCGTTATCTCAATTTTATCATTTAAATATAGACAATAACATAGTAAATAATTTTATTCATAATTTATTTTCTACAGGTTTAATGGTATTATATTATTATTATTATTATTTTTTTTTTTTTGTATATTTTATATTTTTCATATGTACCAATTTGAGAGACTGAGCAGCTAAACACTAGACTGTGGCAAATGTATGAGTTGCCCCCCCCCCCAAATGACACCACTGAATACAGGCCATTTTCAAAATTATACCCGGATGGCTCTAGAGGATTTTGAGTTTTTATTAAATTTGTCCAAAAATTTTTTGAAAAAAGACACTTTTTAGAAAAGCAATCTCTACTAGAGAACGATTATTAGTGACATTACGATTTCTTGCTACTGGCGATCCATATACTATAGTTTGCAATATTTGTTCTAAATGTAGTTAAATATTGCCAGTGCGTCGAAATAATGTCCGATGGGCTACAAGACTGTCCGAACTGCGCCACGCACGCATACTCATTTCCTTCGATCTCGGGCGATTTACCGACAAACGACGGATAGCCATGTCCGTTGTACGTCGCGAACGCAACGTTACAAGGTTAGCTAAAAACTCAGCTCAGTTGGGCTGAGCGTATTGCTCAACGTCCACGTGTGAATATTTTGGACGTCCGCTCGACCCAACGCACGGGGAAATGCGATTTTAAATACGGCGCGCGTACCTCTGCAATTAGCGGTCGTTTTTATGGGGACAGGAACATATTGTCCTCTTTTATTTTTCCCTCAGAATAGCGGACACCTCTAAATAATGGATAATATTTCGGCTCACGGGAGTGTCCGGTATTCAGAGGTTTCACTGTGTATGGAATAATTGGCTGGAGCGGAGCCTACGATAAAATGCTCTATCACAGCTTCAAATATACCAAAATACAATTATAAAAGTAGCAATTAAAAATGATTGGAAACATTCCTCTAAAAAATTATATGAAGAGTTTAATGTTCTCAATATACATAAACTTTTTCTAAAAACAAGTACTGTACATCTAAAAACAAATATAATTTATTATTACCAATAACACACGAAGTCAAAACAAGACACGCAGCTACTAAATTATTTGTAGATTGGCCGAACAAAACCAGCTGTGGCAAAACATTTGAAACTGTTGGAGCCGAAATACATCACTTAATGCTCAATAATATTTCAAATATGACTTGACAAATATTCAAAAAATATGTGACTCATTGGCTTCTATACGAATACGGTGTAAGCTAAAACAAATATAAAGCTTTTATTTACGTGTCTAAATAATTATTTATATTACATTTTTATGAATATTATTTTATTTTTATTATCATTTCTCTACAGTTCAAATAATAGTTATTATGATATCTAATAATTGTATCTAAAAATCAAACATTTGTAAACGATATAACTCCTAGGCCTCCACACGATCACCTTCTCAGCGAGGCCTAGTTATCATTATTTTGTGATAAAAATAAATATATTATGTATATATAAACGAGTACTTATATATATATATATATAGTACACGTGTAACGTCGATTTCCGGAACACCTCTAATATGTCGCCGCGACCCGTTGTAATTACAGAGTGCCGGCGCTCGTTATAAACACGCGTTAATCGTCCGGGGCCCGGAGGGACCGGCAGACAGACACGGACAAGAGCGCGTTGAAAACAAATAGCTGCGAACGCAAACACATTACGGCCGTGTAAAATACTTTTGCACGCGGCAGAAAAACCGCACAACTCTTTATTATTTACGTGTGTGCGTGCGTGCGTGTGCGTGTGTGTGTGTGTGTGTGTGTGTGTGTGTGTGTGTGTGTGTACGTTGAACGCGTATACGTATAATATGCGTATGCCGAGAGTTCCCACCGTCTTGGCTTGTTTAACAGTTCCGTGCGCGTGTTAATAATAATTGTATACATTGTACCCGGTAATAATAATAATTGGTACATTTATCTTGTGCGCGGTGTGCAGCTGCCGCCGAGTTTGCCGTTTTTTTTTTTTGTTTTTTTGTTTTTTTTTATTCCGTTTCCTCTCGTTTCGTATTGTAATCGTTTTTGTTTCTCTCCGAGTTCAACGAATATTAACGTCCATTACGCCAGCCCCTCCCCAACTAAAAATACTCAGATTTTTAGTATGTTTAATTAGTACGTAATTTGTATGAATTTGTACGACCATTTTTGGAATTTGTACGCAATTCGTTCGTCGGTAAAATTGATTTTATGTGGGAGGGGCTGGGGTAACGTTACCCCAGCCCCTCCCGGCTCTCTAAACACACGTTTTACAAAGTTTATACATGTAAATAATTAGTACGTAATTTGTATGAATTTGTACGACCATTTTTGGAATTTGTACGCAATTCGTTCGTCGGTAAAAATTGATTTTATGTGGGAGGGGCTGGGGTAACGTTACTCCAGCCCCTCCCGGCTCTCTAAACACACGTTTTACAAAGTTTATACATGTAAATAATTAGTACGTAATTTGTATGAATTTGTACGACCATTTTTGGAATTTGTACGGAATTCGTTCGGCAGTAAAAATTGATTTTATGCGGGAGGGGCTGGGGTAACGTTACCCCAGCCCCTCCCAGCTCTCTAAACACACATAGTACAAAGTTTATACATGTAAATAATTAGTACGTAATTTGTATGAATTTGTACGACCATTTTTGGAATTTGTACGCAATTCGTTCGTTGGTAAAAATTGATTTTATGTGGGAGGGGCTGGGGTAACGTTACTCCAGCCCCTCCCGGCTCTCTAAACACACATAGTACAAAGTTTATACATGTAAATAATTAGTACGTAATTTGTATGAATTTGTACGACCATTTTTGGAATTTGTATGCAACCCCCTCCTGAGTTATAATCAAAAAACCCTTTTTCCCGTGTCGCCCTCCCCCCATGCGGAATTTTCCACTTTTTTCTGCGCGAAAATATTAAACGCCATTCGTATGAATTTGTACGACCATTTTTGGAATTTGTACGCAATTCGTTCGGCAGTAAAAATTGATTTTATGCGGGAGGGGCTGGGGTAACGTTACCCCAGCCCCTCCCAGCTCTCTAAACACACATAGTACAAAGTTTATACATGTAAATAATTAGTACGTAATTTGTATGAATTTGTACGACCATTTTTGGAATTTGTACGCAATTCGTTCGTCGGTAAAAATTGATTTTATGTGGGAGGGGCTGGGGTAACGTTACTCCAGCCCCTCCCGGCTCTCTAAACACACATAGTACAAAGTTTTTACATGTAAATAATTAGTACGTAATTTGTATGAATTTGTACGACCATTTTTGGAATTTGTATGCAACCCCCTCCTGAGTTATAATCAAAAAATCCTTTTTCCCGTGTCGCCCACCCCCATGCGGAATTTTCCACTTTTTTCTGCGCGAAAATATTAAACGCCTTTTGTATGAATTTGTATGACCATTTTTAGAATTTGTATGCAACCTCCTCTCGCGTGATAATTAAAGAATATATTAGGAATCCAAATAAAAAGGTATTGTTACAAATTAATTTTTTTGTTATATGAGTGGTTAACCAATATCTTGGTAGCTCATAACCGGGTTTTTAAAACCAAAATCGAAATTGCAATATCGGTTTTGTTTTCGTGCTCCCGTTTATATCTTACTCTTTGATTGTTGTTTATTGATATTTTAATTGTTTTATGTAATAATAATGTTTTAAAATTTAAATCCTACGTATATATATATATATATATACACATGTGTGTGTGTGTGTGTGTGTGTGTGTGTGTGTGTGTGTGTGTGTGTGTGTGTGTGTGTGTGTGTGTGTGTGTGTGCAGGCCCGTTCTGACCTATTCAGCTGCCTTTGGTCTATAAAAAAATTGCCCCCCCCACCTACTTGATCACTCAATATCATACCTTGACTGAACAGAAATTGTATTTGCATATTTCGGTATGAGGATTGTAGCATGTAAATACCTATATCAAATGTTATTAGCTGTCTTCCAATAAATTAATTCAATTTAAACATAAAAACATAATATATTATTTTAAAATGTTAGACAACTTTACCTCAATGAAATAAATTTGATAAAATCAACTTTTTTTCTTTACCTACAAACCTATAGACTGGATATATACACAATAATTCAGTAATATGAACTTTAAAATAATTATAACAAAACATTAAATTCAAGATGAAAAAAATTTAACTTCTACAAAAAAGAACACAGTATACATAATATATTATATCATTATTATATGGTATTTTATAAATACATAGAATATATTATTATAATGTTACAAAGTAGCTTATTATATAAATGTCTTTTTTAACTTAAACAAAATGAACTTTTCTAGCTTTTTACAGCTGAAAACTTTTCAATTAATGATTTTGTGTCCACACTTTGACATAATTGATGTTCAATTGAAATAATTGACAGATTAGTCAATCTATCTTGATTCATGGTTGATCTAAGGTAGTTTTTGACTATTTTTAACTTTGAAAAAGATCTTTCTCCTGTAGCAATACTAACTGGCATTGTTAAATAAATACGTAGGGCAATACACATGTTAGGGAAAAATGATGATAAGCCATTTGTATGAATATAATTTAAAACATCATGAGAATTTTAATCTAATTTTAAATGAATTTTTAATGATATAATTTCTTCATACAACTCAGGACCACTTATATCAGATTCATTAAGGACATTATCGGTAAGATGTACTTGTAAATCATTACAATGTTTGAGTTATTCTTTATCAGACATTTGTACTAAATTCTTAATTGAATAAAATATTAAAAATATATCCGAATTTGATCTAAGTAACTCAAATCTTTCATTAAGTGACAATAAAGTAGAATCTAAAATAGTATAGTAAAAGTTACATTTAAAACTATTTTGTGGATCAATAAAATTATGGGTTCATCTTCAGTTTCATAGTCAAAATGTTTCTTTCTTTTCCTAAGTCTTTTTTCTATTGGAAATGTAGTGTCTCCGTTTACATCTAAAGATAACTTTTTTGACTTTGAGATAATATCTAAAAAATGTTCGTCACTTCTTTTCTTTGTAAAGTATTCTTTTAAATGTTCAATCATCTCTAAAACATTATATTATACTACTATAGTGTCTAGTGCTCGGCTTATCTTGGGTATTTCCCGTGGACAGACGAAATTTTACAGATTTATTTTTAAGTTGTTTAAATAACTCGATACAGCATTACAGCCACTCTTTTGAAGCTATTATATATATAATAATAATAAAATATATATAATATATATATATATGTATAAATTGTATACAATGTCGCTAGTTACTATCCTCTTATAAATTATTATATTTATTTGTTATATTGTATTATGTTGTATATTTATTACGAATTGCATGTCAAAAACATATTGATAGACGATAGAACCACACGATACCTACTAAACGCCTCAGCGTCAAAAATCAAAATTAATTCCCAAAAACTTAGATAGATATTAAAATTTGCCGCCCCTGGAATATTACCACTTTTTGCCGCCCTTGTTTTTCGTACACCTCGCACACCTAGTTAGCGCGGGCCTGTGTGTGTGTGTGTGTGTGTGTGTGTGTGTGTGTGTGTGTGTGTGTGTGTGTGTGTGTGTGTGTGTGTGTGTGTGTGTGTGTGTGTGTGTGTGTGTGTGTGTGTGTGTGTGTGTGTGTGAGTACAACGTAGGTACATGTAGAACAGGGGTTCCCAAACTTTTTTGTACCACGCCCCCCTCTGGTTATTTGGAGACCCCCACGCCCCCCTACACATATCAGCTTTCCATTTTGCAATACCCTATTTCCACGGTGCCGTACATACCAACTCCTACTTGTACAAGTATGTGCCTACTTGATACGGTGAGTAGGTAGATTTTTCGATCACTGTTGAATGCGGTAACGCAGAATGGAAAGATTCAATAATTGTACGTATGGTGATAATTAAAACAAGTATTACATGAAAAACGAATATAATTACTGATACAAAATTTAACATTGTAACACAGATACATTTTCAATTTAAGGAAGGTGAAACAATAGGCCTACCTACTTACAAAAACAAAACATAAAATGTAATTTAGTGAGATGGGTGCGCTTGCATGTTCTGGATAAGTTGACAGATCCTGGGTTGAGTTTCAGACAAAGCACAGCGTAGGTCACTTTCGACATCAAGTTTGTTGCGGTATTATATATATTGAACTCTTGTGTGTTTTGATCTGTTTTATTTTAAACAATGGCTTTAATTTTTTACAAACACTTGACCATTATGTCAAGTGAATATTCTTTATGTGGAAGCGTGGAAACTGGTAAAAAAAAAACGTGGAAATTGAAACATTACAAAAACAATTTTGAAAACTTAGAGACTTTATTTCAAAAATCTGAGGAAATTATTTTTGTACTTTTTTTTATTTATTTCATTTGGGTGTCACGCCCCCCCTGGACTTTCTCCACGCCCCCCAGGGGGGCGCGCCCCCCAGTTTGGGAACCACTGATGTAGAAATATAGTAGGTAGTATTTTTAATAATTTTTGAATGCTTGAGTTATTTATTTTTTCCATTTATACATTTTAAAGAATACACTATAAACACCTTTTACTCTAAAATTCAAATTTAAATGAATATATTGTGAAGTATTGTGAATATCTTGGTTTGTCAATATCCCAAGTTTGTTTCAAAATTTTTTCTAAAAGGAAATTTCAGAAGTCTTAGGGCATTTCCAGTGGGGATAATGGATGGATCATGGCCATCTAAATTACAAATATAAAACAACAATACACTTTTCTGGTCTACTTATAATATTATAATATTATTCTTATAATATTTTGACTCATGCTGAGCTATTTATAGGTTTAAGAAATGTTCGATTATATGAGTTTTTTTTAATTAATGTCGATAAAAAATTTTTCGCTCTGGCAAAAAACTTGAAAATAAAATACAAGGTTCCTTGTAAGTTTTTGCTAGTGTAAATCTAACACAAAACTCTACTGATATACTGTTACAATTAACATCAGTTGAAAAATATTAAAAACACATTGGCATATTTTTTTTAATAAGCACTTAAAGTTGAAATTTCTATAAAATGTATCAAATTGAAAATGTACAAATTATTTTGTAGGTAATAATGTATTTCGTTCATATAGATATTATTAATAAAATGCTTGTACAAGTTTCTAATGGAGATAATAACGTACAAATTAGCTAATATATATACAGGGTGTCCCACCGGGATTTACACAGAGCGATATCTCCCGTGTTAATAGAGATAATCAACTTTTTTTTTTTTTATAAGACTCACAGAGCTAAAAACATTTATTTCACATTAGTTTGGTAAATACAAATGTTTTATTAAAAAAATTAAAAAATTAACTTTTTATTTAATAACTTTTGTAAAATTCGAAGATAGCCATTTTGTAGGGCTTGTTTTTCTGAAACTTTTGACGGTTCAACTTTCAATTTTCATCAACTTTATGATTTTTAATAATTTTTTTAGTTTATAAGAAAATAGTACTATTTACCCACGTTAAAATTTTAAATCGTCTCATCAGCTCGTTCCGATACCTAACAATTCTTTTATTATTACCATAAACAATAAAAGATAATAATTATTTTACTACCCATGATTAGATTTTTGTTATCATTTGTAGCTATTATTATATTATCATTAATTATTAATTGATATATTTTATCATTATCGGCACAAATTTCGTAATTAACATTATGATTATATCGGCGTAATTGTACAGTTAACCTTACAAATTTCCTTTAACGAATGCAGTAATAACTAATAAAATAAAAAATACATGTTCGAAATAAAATACAATTGTTGTGTGATTTTTACTTTTTAAGTTCATTAGTATTTATAATATCACTTAAACGTTAAATAATAGACCACAATTTTTTTATGTATTAGTATTATTTACTCCACGTGTTTTTCTTGTGTGAAATCGGAGAGCCAAGTGACATTTAATTAATGTGCATTTTAAAGAAAATTGTTCTTCCAAATTGGTATATTATGTTAAATGTTTATCATTTTACCGTTTTACTGTTTAACGTCTGATCAATAATCAAATTGGCATGTCTTTTTCATCATTTATTAAAAAAATGCAAAACATAAGAATTGACAAATTGCTTAAAACCAACTGTAGACTATTATCAAAGGGACCTACTAAATAACTGTCAATCAAGTATCAAAAATATATCAAAAATACAGCGACATAACAAGTCATTATGGAAGTTTCATTCAAGTACATGAATTAATGTAAATAAAACAAGTAATTATCAATAACTTATTTAAAGGTACAAGTACAATAATTAGTGAACTATTAATAATATTTCAGAAATATCTGTCGTATGTGTTTGGTGTATGGTCAACAGATCTTAGATAGATGTACCACCTATGTATCAAAAATCAAAAATAAGAAGAGCTAGAATAATGTGTACAAACAAGTATCTATTTTTATTCTTCATACTGAAATTTAAATTAAAATTGTTAAAAAATATTACCTACCAAAATATATCTAATATTCTATGTACTTTTTAAATGTGATTGGTATGTAAAACATGTTAAAATATGGTTTATTTTTGAACAGATGAAAGTTGGTAATTTAATATTAAGTAGTTAGATGATTTCCTAATTAATATTTTGCAATGTATAACCAATTAAGTGTACATAAAATAAAAAACTCAATTATATTAACCAAATTATATTGCCTGAATTTTATATTAAACTTTTCTGACACAGTTCTAGACCTTATTGTGTCAATGTATTAATGTATTATTACGTTATTTATTAACTGGGCCCGGATTTTATAGCATTATATTATGTGCTATACTTAATATAACCTTAACATATAGAAAACTAAGCAAAAATAAATAAGTAAATAATAATTTACTATTATACTGTAACTTTTAAGTATATTATGTTGTGTATAAATGTATATATTTTAACTAATTTAAATTCTTTATTGTATAAACTATAATGATGTAGTAGCTCACTCTGTAATTTTTCCATGTTCTATAATAATAAGTAAATGCTATAAAATCCGAGCCCTCTTTATTAATCTTTATTAATTACCACTTTCTTCATGTTAATTTTGAGTTAACTTAATTAAGTTTTTTTTTTACAATTGTTGACTGTGTTTGCTTAGTCACTAAGATATATTTAGCTTTACAAAAGTACTCTGCATTATGCAACCCGTCAGTAAATGCTTTTATATTTTTAGTTGGTTAAGTGAATGTGGTCAATTTTGTAAAAAAAATGTTGATTAATATTAACATTAATTTTATTTTTACCCTTTGACTATTGCACAAAACATCATTGACATTAGTGGCAGATCAGGGGAGGGCCTTTTCAAAAATTAGTACTTATAAAAAATAAAAAAACTAACTGAACATTTTAGTAATGTGTACATAAAAAGATAAAGTTTGGCCAAAATAAAGCCCATGGAACCCTCCCCTAGATCTACTACTAACTGATTGTTGTAGGTTTATCTGAAGCACGTAATACTAATGACTCCGGCAATCTATTAGGGACTTATAATTGTTAAAAAAATAAAGGAGTTATATCATTTCAATGAACAATTATATGTATGTATGCAGTTTATATAATGGATAATTCCAACTTCATCTTATTAATGCAGTAGTCAAAGGGTAACAACACCATACAATACCATCTTAAATGTGCGTGCCACAGATATGAATTTAATTTATTTTGTACATATATTTGTTATAAATTTATTTTGTTTAAAGTCGTTACTCATAAACTATTCTATCTACCTTTATTCACTTTTTTGTACTACATTTTGAAATATGTGTAATATAGCTAATATAATTTTTAATGTTATAACCCTAATATTATGAAATAAATAAGATTTGTTTCTTTTTTACAATGTACACATTTTGCAACCACTTAATTTGTTTAAAAATATGAAATTTTGGTTAGTATTATATTACTGTATGAATGAATACTGTTATTATGTTTCATGGTTTTTCATTGCTCATAATTTTTTGCTAACTAATACTCGCCATTATTTAAATTTTAAATTAGATGTAACTAAGAAATAAAGGTGATAAATACCAATAAGTAAATTATATAAATAAACATATTTTGAATTCATAATTTATGAATTATTTTTTTTATTTCCAATGTATGTATTTGTATAAATAAATCTTTATCATGAATCATGATATACTTGTATTTCTTAATAAATTTTACCAATAAGTCCAATACATACATGCAATTGCATAATAAAATAATTCACTCATATTGATTTTTAATACCAATACCTACCATTTTATTTTTGAGCTTAAAGTAAGATTGTATGATACCAAAGATAAATAACATATTATGTAATTGTGTACAAAATGTTTTATTGTGATTTTATAGTTGAATTACATTAATTATATTAACAATAAGTATATTGCATATATTTTTTAAACTTCACAGTGAAAAATACAATCTTTGTTTTACTTAATTGTTAATTTAATAATATTTTATTTTTCTTAAATTATAAGTTGGTACAATAATTAATTGCAATTAATTTATTTTTAAAGTGCCTGCTATTTACAATAGTTATGAATATATTGACATGTTATTAATTTATTGTGAAGTCAGGAAAAATTGTAGGGAAGCTGCTGCTTTATACAGACAAAGGTATCCAGAGAGAAAAGCACCAGCTTTTAAATCATTTCTTAATTTAGAAAGCCATTGTCGTAGATCAGTTGTCATAAATACCTAATACAATACAAATTATACAATATTAGTACCTAACTTTTTATAAAATTAATTTAGGCTGTTAACCTGGGTGTCGTAAAACGAAGGTAAGGTGTCAGGTTCTGCACATAACTGAGCAACAAGAAATTGAAATAATGGCAACCGCATTGATAAACCATATATTGATCCGCATGTAAGTACGTACGAGGGGTTTGGCAAGGGAAACTGGCTATTCTAAATCATCTGTTCATATAGAATTAAAACAATATAAGCTACATCCATATAAACTATAAAGCGACATTAGTTCAAGGTTTAAGACCAACTGACTTTCAGAGAAGAATGATATTTATTCTGAAAATTTCAGAAATTTATAGATCAGACAGTAGTTTTAATTCAAAAATATTTTGGTTTGACGAAAGAAAATTCTGCAACAACAGGATAATGAATTGTCGAAATATGCATTATTGGACTGACCAAAACCCCTATGGTTGCGTGAGACGAAACACCAAATTAAGTGGAGCACAAACGTGTGGTGTGGGATTCTAAATGGGAAAATAATTGGTCCATATTTTTATGATGGCAATTTAATAGGTAAATTTAATTATGTTTGTCAGTTTGTGTACAAATAAATACCTATGTATAAAATATTATTAATAATATGGAATAGTGAAACGAATCTTAATTTAACTTTAAAAATGTAATCCATAACAAAGTTAATTATAAGTTAACAACAATCTACATAATATGATGAATATTTTTTTTATAAATTAACGCTATTCGCAATGGCGTGTTTAGGGGTGGGCCCGGTAGGCATGTGCCCACCCACATCTTACAGCACTGGACCCGTGTAAGACCGGTGCTCAATGAAAATATGATTTATGAATTGTTACGAAAAAGGAAATAATTTTTCGATTAGGTATTTCAATCAAAATTTATAGCGGTATGATTCTAGTATTATATGCTGCAAAAGTAATGTTATTTTTAGTCGTATTAAATAATAAATAGTAATGATATTATTGTAGTACACGTATACGTCTTCACAGTTCACGTAGTACACTAGATGTGTGCAAAATAATAGATAGATTTGCAGAACACAAACGATTCAAAGAATTTGTTTTATAGAATAATAATTTTAATTCGTTAGTGCTTCATTTAAAAGAATTTTTATTTATTTTTAATCCTAACTATTATAGTTAAATTATTTTTGTTTGTTTTTGATTCCTCAACATTACAAATCTAAAAGTCGCCCCTCCCTGAAAATAGGGTCAGGGACGCCCTTGTGTAGTATTGAGGTGGCATGAAGGGGCAACGACGATATCATATTTATTATGATCTATTAAAAGGTAAGCTATCCTTTTTTATAAAAATATAAAAATTAGTCATTCAAAATTAAAATATAAAATATAATTAGTTTAAAAAATAGGATGAATAGGAGGTAAAATCAATATTTGAACTTAATATAGTGGCCCATCCATAAAAATAATGCTGGACACGCCACTGGCTATTCGGCTTTTAAACGATGATTTTTAAAAAGTACAATAATTTACAAATACAACAGTAAGACATTTAAATATTATTTACATGATAATACAGTATTCTTATTCAACTGGTGATCAATATTTGAATTTTTTGTCAAATGAAATGTCCATTTTATTGGAAGAAATCGCATTAAAATCATTAAATGTACGGAAATCGCAATAATAATTAATGTTATCAATAATTGAATTATAACTATTGTATATTTTACAATTGATTATTGATCATTTATGTTATCGGAATGTAATTCATGGATTAATAAACACCGGGTAGGTAAGAAGTACGTCTAATTGTTTAGATGATAATAATTATGGTTTATAAAATAATTACTATCTTTTATTATCTATGGTAACAATAAAATAATAGTTAGGTATTGGAACGAGCTGATAAGGTGATTTAAAATTTTAACGTGGGTAAATAGTACTATTTTCTTATAAACTAAAAAAATTATTAAAAATCATAAAGTTGATGAAAATTGAAAGTTGAACCGTCAAAAGTTTCAGAAAAACAAGCCCTACAAAATGGCTATCTTCGAATTTTACAAAAGTTATGAAATAAAAAGTTAATTTTTTAATTTTTTTAATAAAACATTTGTATTTACCAAACTAATGTGAAATAAATGTTTTTAGCTCTGTGAGTCTTATAAAAAAAAAAAAGTTGATTATCTCAATTAACACGGGAGATATCGCTCTGTGTAAATCCCGGTGGGACACCCTGTATAAAATATCCATGTTATTTTCGTTCAATGTCGATCGTACTGTTATTTTTGTTTTTTGTTTTTATTATTATTTTTATTTTATTTATTTTTATTCATAATATTTTTTAATAGGTATAGATTTATAACTATGCATTGAACAATTTTTAACAAGTTGATTACAGTTTAATTAATTTTTTTCAAAATATGTTTTAATTATAACTATTTTATAAATTACTCAAACGTTCAAAAATTATAAAAAATACTATATTTCTAAATGTACCTACGTTGTACAGTGTACATACACATAGACACACACACACACACACACACACACACACACACACACACACACACACACACACACACACACACACACACACACACACACACACACACACATATACACACACACACACACACACACACACACACACACACACACACAGATATATATATATCACGGTTATCTACACAGGTTGGCGCACGCCACTATGATACTAATGCAGACGGGTGGTCTATGCGGTGACCGTAGTGAACTATTAGCGCTAGTAGTCAGTGGGCCTACGTTTACATTTATATATACTGGGAAATCGAAGATTTTTTATTCAAATTCGTTATATCACCCAAACGACTAAAATTACGAATTAAAAACATTCCACAATAATTATTGTAGACCGTGAAAAGGTGATAAGAACACAACCGACACCTAACCTAGAGATAATATGAGTACATTCTTAATGCATGACAAAGAACAAAATAATTTTCGAATTTCGACATTATTTTGTATTGTTGTCATTACATAATTGGTAGTAGGTAGTTTTATTGCGATGGTGGCTTAGTGTTGTATATTTTGATGTACTTCAGGCTACAAAATCAACACAAAAAAGGTGTCACAGTTTTCAGCACCAAAAGATACTGGTTTGCGGCAAAAATGGCAAAAAGCTATTCCAAGGAAAAACTTTGTTGTAAACGACAATACCTATGTTTGTTCCAAACATTATATTGCTGTTACGTATTTTTACAATTTGAATTATTGGGTTTTAACATAAATCATTATATCTTGGTCAATAAGTATGAAGGAAAACTTTCTACTAACATCATATTAAGTATTAACCAACTACTAAATAGGTTTTATTACATAAAGAATAAGTAATAAACAAATTAATAATAACATATTATGTTTATTCGGTATTTTATTTTACAGATATTTTATAAATAAAATAAATTATAACTGGGTAAGAAAGACTTGTAGTCATTAATTATTTGAATTGAATTGAATTTATAATTTTTTTTTATTATTTGAAAAACACAATACAAAGAATTTAAAGAAATAATAAAAATTACCTACACCTTTAAGCTAAGCTTGTGGTGGTGTAGGGAGTAACAGTACATAATACACGTGATTTAATTAATTAATTAATTCATTTAACAAATAATAACAAACACTATAAAATAAATAAGAGATACCAATGTATGCATTTTTTTATAATAAACACTGCCTTAGTTAACTAAATCAAACATTATTTAGGTATATATATTTTATGTTAATTTTATCATTAAAAATATTTTTACCAATTAATTTTGATTATTATTTGCTGATGTCAGTCATAATCACCTTTTCACGGTTTACAATAATTGTGGAATGTTTTTAATTCGTAATTTTAGTCGTTAGGACGATAATAACGAATTTGAATAAAAAATCTTCGATTTCCCAGTACATACGAATGTAAATGTAGGCCCAATGACTACCAGCGCTAATAGTTCACTGCGTTCGCCGCATCGACCAGCGATAACACGCCGTGCGCCAACCTGTGTAGATAACCGTGATATATATATATATATATCTATAAATAACAAAAAAAAATTTTTTTAACAAATACATTTTTATTAGGGTTACTAGATATATTCTTAAATTATTACGCGAGAGGGGGTTGCATACAAATTCTAAAAATGGTCATACAAATTCATACAAATGGCGTTTAATATTTTCGCGCAGAAAAAAGTGGAAAATTCCGAATTGTGGCGGGGCGACACGGGAAAAAGGGTTTTTCGATTATAACTCAGGAGGGGGTTGCATACAAATTCTAAAAATGGTCATACAAATTCATACAAATGGCGTTTAATATTTTCGAGCAGAAAAAAGTGGAAAATTCCGCATGGGAGGCGGGCGACACGGGAAAAAGGGTTTTTCGATTATAACTCAGGAAGGGGTTGCATACAAATTCCAAAAATGGTCGTACAAATTCATACAAATTACGTACTAATTATTTACATGTATAAACTTTGTAAAACGTGTGTTTAGAGAGCCGGGAGGGGCTGGGGTAACGTTACCCCAGCCCCTCCCACATAACATCAATTTTTACCGACGAACGAATTGCGTACAAATTCCAAAAATGGTCGTACAAATTCATACAAATTACGTACTAATTATTTACATGTATAAACTTTGTAAAACGTGTGTTTAGAGAGCCGGGAGGGGCTGGAGTAACGTTACCCCAGCCCCTCCCACATAAAATCAATTTTTACCGACGAACGAATTGCGTACAAATTCCAAAAATGGTCGTACAAATTCATACAAATTACGTACTAATTATTTACATGTATAAACTTTGTAAAACGTGTGTTTAGAGAGCCGGGAGGGGCTGGAGTAACGTTACCCCAGCCCCTCCCACATAAAATCAATTTTTACCGACGAACGAATTGCGTACAAATTCCAAAAATGGTCGTACAAATTCATACAAATTACGTACTAATTATTTACATGTATAAACTTTGTAAAACGTGTGTTTAGAGAGCCGGGAGGGGCTGGGGTAACGTTACCCCAGCCCCTCCCACATAAAATCAATTTTTACCGACGAACGAATTGCGTACAAATTCCAAAAATGGTCGTACAAATTCATACAAATTACGTACTAATTATTTACATGTATAAACTTTGTAAAACGTGTGTTTAGAGAGCCGGGAGGGGCTGGAGTAACGTTACCCCAGCCCCTCCCACATAAAATCAATTTTTACCGACGAACGAATTGCGTACAAATTCCAAAAATGGTCGTACAAATTCATACAAATTACGTACTAATTAAACATAATAAAAATCTGATTATTTTTAGTTGGGGAGGGGCTGGCGTAATGGACGTTGATTATATTATAATAAACTTAATCTATTTAATTATCTTTATCAGCTGTGATATTACATAATATTTTCATTTCTTATCTTTGAATACAAAAATTTTTATACATTTTCAACTACAAAATAATTTGCAAATATTCGTGATTTTGACAAATTTTGTCGATTTTTGAACTTCAACTGCTTATAAAAAAAAATTGTGCCTATGTATTTGAATAATTTTTGAATCACTCTTAGATCAACTTATTCAAAACCTTCTATTAAATTTTCAAGCGATTTGGTAGGGCCAAAAAATTTTTATCGACTTTTATAAAAAAAAATCTAAGAAAAATCGAATTATTCAAATGCCTATAAATAGCTAAAAAATAAACGAAATATTTTGAAAATACAACTATGTAAAGAAAATGCCTATTTAAACATTTTGTAAAAGTTTTAAGTTTCTACGACCTATACTTTTTGAATAAGAACAAATATCAAAAATCAATGATGCCTAAATTGTTATTTTACGCGATTATGTGAAAAAATTGTAATTTCAAACACTCATAAAAATTTTTGATTTTATTCCAGTGCAAATTTTTTTACAGATAATTGAAGGAAAACGTATGTCAAACTTTGTACCGAATTTACAATTCTTAGTTTTGAATACTTAAAATTTTATGAATTTTCAACTGCAAAATAACTTCAAATTTTCGCGATTTTCTACACATTTCGTAAAAATATGAACTTTTTATGCTTATAAAAAAAAAATTGTGCATTACGCTTTGAATTTTTTTTTTATACCGATAAGTTCGACATATTAGGTACCTTGTATTAAATTTTCAAGAATTTTTGTCCAGTCAAATTTTTTTTATCCACATTTTAGAAAAAAAAACAAAGAAAAGTTGAAAATTTCAATTGTCTATTAAAAGCTCAAAAAAAGTCTAAAGTTTACAAAAATTGTACTACGTATAGATGATTCCAATATAAACATTTGGTGAAAGTTTCAAGTTTTTTCGACTTATACTTTTTGAATAAGAACAAATATCAAAAATCGTTTAAGGCTAAATTATTATTTTACGCAATCATGTAATTATTTCGTAAACGTTTGAACTTTAGATGCTTATAAAAAAAAATTGTGCCTATGTATTTGAATAATTTTTGAATCACTCTTAGATCAACTTATTCAAAACCTTCTATTAAATTTTCAAGCGATTTGGTAGGGCCAAAAAATTGTTATCGACTTTTATAAAAAAAAATCTAAGAAAAATCGAATTATTCAAATGCCTATAAATAGCTAAAAAATAAACGAAATATTTTGAAAATACAACTATGTAAAGAAAATGCCTATTTAAACATTTTGTAAAAGTTTTAAGTTTCTACGACCTATACTTTTTGAATAAGAACAAATATCAAAAATCAATGATGCCTAAATTGTTATTTTACGCGATTATGTGAAAAAATTGTAATTTCAAACACTCATAAAAATTTTTGATTTTATTCCAGTGCAAATTTTTTTACAGATAATTGAAGGAAAACGTATGTCAAACTTTGTACCGAATTTACAATTCTTAGTTTTGAATACTTAAAATTTTATGAATTTTCAACTGCAAAATAACTTCAAATTTTCGCAATTTTTACATATTTCGTATAAATTGGAACTTTGAGCACTTATAAAAAAAAATTGTGACTTACGATTTTGGATTTTTTTTTATCAGTTATGGAACAACTTATAAGAAACCTTGTATTAAATTTTCAAGATTTTCTGGCAAAAAAAAAAATTTTTATCGTTATTTTAAAAAAAAATACTTAAAAAAATTGAAAATTTCAATTGTCTATAATTAGCTCAATAAAAGTCAAAATACTTTGAAAATTTAACGGTGTATAGAGAACGCTAATCTAAACATTTGGTGAAAATTTCAAGTATTTACATCGATTAGTTTTTGAGTTATAGCAAAATAAAAAATTTGATTTTGTCGAAAACTGGTTTTGCGTAAAATATATTTTTTTTTTTTTATTTTTTAAGGGTTTTTCCCGGCGCGTTAAAAAAATATTGAAAATTTTTAACTTTTGACCCCCCAAAGTACCAACTAGATTCAATTTCCTTTCAGAAAAGTTGCTATATAAGGCAATCGAAGCATTTTTACTGCCCCAAATCGTGTCGACAGACACAAAAATAAAAAAAAAAATAAAAAAAAAAAAAAAAAAAAAAAAAAAAAAAAAAAAACACATCATTGTAAAATCAATACATTCTTCACTCCGTTCAGAATCTAAAAAACTTAAACAAAAGCTAAGTCCTCAGCCCACTTGACGCTATTCGCAGGTGTATAGTGTACGAGTTACGTCCACGAAAATATATTTACAGTAGAACCTCAATTAACCGTGCCTCGATTATCCGTGTTTGCGATTAACAGTGCTCACTATTTCGAGAAGGTTTTAAGAATTTCAGAAGAATTAAAGAATAATTAGAAGTGAGGTACGACAAATCATTTTGAAACGCATAAAACAAAGACTGATTACTTCTTATTTAAAGTCCTAATAACTTTATAATACAACAATGTACACACATATGTGTATACAAGTTTATAAAATTGTTCATTTTCACATACTTAATTCGTTAAATAAAAATTCTCGATTAACCGTAGTTTTCATTTATCCGCATGATCCCTCCCCACCATTACCCCGGATAATTGAGACTCTACTGTATATTAAATAAATGAATACTGTAATATTAATTACAATAATAATTATATATAAATACAATAATAATTAATACTGTATAATAAAAATAAATACATTTTTCAACATTATAATAATTAAAATATGGAATACGTTTTTAAAATTGAGAATTTAACTTATGAAATGTATTATGTTACTCTATCTTTCATTATATTAATTTGGAGTTAGATTTATTTGTATGTAATTTTGTTTATTATTCTGTAATGTAACTCTCTACCACCATCATAAGCATTACGCTTAAAGGAGGTAGATACTTTATTGTAGATTTTAATAATATGTAATCATTTTATTTATATTTTACAATAAAAAAAAAAAAAAATATTACGCCACTGCGGCGAAAGGGGTAGGGGGTGTATATCACACTCAGATCGTTTGGGCTGTAGCCTCCGGTGGAAAATTCGCTTCAAGGCGCCAGCGAAACGGCATTCTTTTTTCTTCGCGTTACAGCACATATTAAAATTATTATTAGACAGCGATTAGTCATCGTTTTAAAAGCGTAATCACTAATTATTATAATAGTTAAATTCGATACGATACGAGACGAGTGTTTTATCGAACATGATTTTAATCGAGCGCCCAAACGCCGTAAAAATCTTGTGTTGATGGCTTAATGGTTTCGTGTTTTTAATTTACCGAAAGTCACATCTAGACAATAGACCATTAAGCCACTTACTTATATCCCTTTTAGGAGCCAAATGCCAATGCGCAAAATTTGGCGATACGGTTATTATACGTATAGCGTTTGCGCGACAAAACCCCTGATCCTACCCTGAATACAGTTATATAATATATATATATATATATATATATATATATATATATATATATATATATATATATATATACATATAACGCGGTGACTATTTTTGTGTATAGCAACACACATAGTGTAATGGCGGATCCTGTTCTATTATTTTCGTTGCTTGGATTAGTTAATAAAATTAATTTTTCGTACGTTTCCGTTAGAAGTATAAGTATACGGTTCTTACTCATGACGTTTGAGATAATGTTGGAACAGAGAATATTTTCGTTTTTGTTTACATCAGTCGATTCACTATACATTTATTTGACTATAATGATATATTATTACAAGTGCTTATTTCAAGTAAATAAAACCGAATAAACTGTATCATCACGATAACAACAACATAGGTTTACTTTGTAGTAGTTTGTTCTATTTCGGACAAATGTTTTTTTTTTTTTGTTTGTTTGTTTTGTAATTATTATAAATATGGTTATAATTATGAATATGAATAGGTAAATTATTTTTAATCGTCTTGTGTTCATGATGCAATATAATCGTTTATGTTTGATCGGTATAAGTATTGAAGCTCAATTAAAATCGTAGGTGACTAACATAATATTGTGTTGAAGCTTTACGAAAACAGAGCAAAAATGAACTCGACTCATTTTCCCATTTTTAACTTCTCTCGTTCAACACGTCATTGTTCATTACCGATTACTCTCTCTTATTAATATCTCAATACCACCACACCATACACAGAGGCATGCATTTGCCCTACCCTAGATTTCAAAGTAACTTTGGGCCAGCTGCCTCGTTCACATGGGCTGGCTCTAATGTCATTACGGGCCTCGGGGTACACTGGCCGTGATTGAACGTACGAAATCGAGAGCCATTTGGACTTTGGAATTGAAGCTTGACTTGACGGAACTTGGAAGAAGAGGAAACCATTACAACATTAGAACTCACAATAATCGAACGATGACAAATATACATGAAATAATACGATAATTATTGACATATTTAAAAATAGTTATTGCTGTTGAAAGTGACGAAGCTTCGAAAATAAATTTAAATTAAGCACTTGAAATTTTTGCAAGTATAAAAAGTCGCCGTTACCAATTGACATGCTAAATATTGTGTATAATATTGTTTATAATGTAATTTATATTTTAAACTTTTAAAGAACACAAATATGCTTTAAGTATTGCTACAGCTTATAATTATTCATTTGTTTTATGCTCGTGCATTCAAAATAATATTATTAAAATATACACTTATTTAATTAATCTTATTGTGTTGAATAAGTTAAATTTGCAGGAATTATGGTGTTTGATGAATATCTTATTTAGAAACTATTATCGATATTATAAAAATAAAAATATTTGTCTTTTTCAGCATCAAATCTATTTAAGGATATATCCATGTTAGTTTTAGGGATGACAATTATTAATAGTAAATATGTTAACACAAGTGAATGAAGTTTTGGTTTATATCAATAGAAAAATAAGTGTTGAGTTACAGTTAATCGATTTTGCGAGCGAAGCGACCGGTCTTTTTACAATGTGGACTTGAAAATTTTATACTGATTGGGCCGGTCATTATTATGCCCTACCCTATCGTATATTGAAATGGCGCCCCTGTCCATATAACATAAAGTGCCGGACATAAAGCGAGAATAGAAGAAGATTATACAGTATTATGGGAATCGATCGAATAAAACGGATAACATTGATTTTATCGATATATGATTATCGATATATACGACAATTTGTGATACTCTTACGTGATGAAATATTACACATTCGTATGGGATCGACGAACGCGGTTTATGTCGAACCACCGTTTATTATCACTACCCGAGTCGACTGCGTACAACCGTTTTTGTTTTAGACAGACGTTTCGTGTCTGAAACGTGTCTGTGCGAAACGCGAAACTTCAGAACGGCGGACGGCCGAACGCAGACGTACTACATTATCGTATGAATATAGTATAACATGTATAATACGCGTACATAATGCACACGATATAACGCGATCAACATACGCCAACGCGTCGAGCGATGTAAAAGTTTCACGTGAATTTAATTTTTAATTTTTTTTGTTTTTTTTTTTTTTTTTGTTAATCAACTCGCGTAACTAACCCTTTGAATGTTTTATTATCACGGGTACTTTACGTTTTTTTTTTTTTTTTTATTTTCAGGTGGGTAGCTGATGACAACTGGAGTCCGTGCAGTAAAACGTGCGGCGGCGGAATAAGGGTACGACACGTTTATTGTGTGGAAGAAACAAATGGCACCAGAACAAAGGTAATGGGAATTGAATTAAAAATCAAATTAAACTGTTAAAAAACATAGTAGCGACGGATTTCATCGTGCGGTGTTTTTTTTTTTTTTTTGTTTTGTTTTTAATTTCACCGTGAACGGCTAAAACGGGTAGCGAAAATCTCGTTCGCAATTAAACTCCGTTTCCGCGACGGCAACGGTGGCGGCGACCGAGGCCATTAAAATTCGGTCGGATTTGAATTTTGCGCGCTGCGGTCTACAACGCGTTACAATAACATCGACTTGGATTTCAAACTCTGCGCGCTAATCGGCCGAACGAAAACCGTTCGAACGTCGTTAGTGTTAGGTAGGCCGTTTTTGCGCGCCGTGGACGGCGGCGTTTTTATTAGCCTCTCGTCACCGATCGCAAAACGCGAAAACGTAATCGCCGTTTTAAAAATAATTGCCTTGCGTTTTGTTTGCGTTTGAATTTATACGCATCTCGTTCGGTTTAACGTGCAGGTGGTTATTACCTAGGATTTATATGCATTTGCACGTTTTTTTCCCCTAAGTCCAAATTGATTGTTTGTCAGATTTGTCCACGATTTTGCTTACTCTCGTTTAAATAAAACCATTTTTTTTTTGCATATTTTCGCATATATATAGATTTTTGAAATTGTTTTTTTTAACTTTTAAATTTTTATAAATTATTGTTAATTTTTAATGGCATTTATTTCACGATACCGATAGTTTTTGGTTTATCCGTCGAATTGTAAACATAAAGTATAAATATTACCTTCATATTAACGAATATTTTCACGAATAACGATTTATTCATGAAAACGAAGAAGAGTCTAACTCCGGGGAAAATAGCGTCATTCAAATATGCACATATAACCTCTTGTGATGTGAAAAGGAGTTTTAGTCAGTATAAATCTATTCTACGCTCAAATCGCCGGTCGTTCGTATTTGAAAGTTTGAAACAACATATCATAGTAGCGTGTAATAATATAAACTAATATATTTTAATGTAATGATATGAACTTATATTTAATGTAATAATAATAAATTACGAATAACGATAAATAATAATATTCTAGAAATGATAAAAAATTGTTCTTGAATATTTCGGTAAATCATATGCGTATTTTACAATTTGTTATTGCGTATAAATCCTAGCCCTAGTCATTACGAGTCGCGTAGATCACGACCGTCCCGTACTTTTTCCTCCGGCGCTCACGGAGGCCGATGACGCAGAAAGATCTACTCGCACGCCTTTTTTTTGTTTTTTTGTTTTTTTTTTTATATATAATCTAGTTTCTACAGGTCCTATAGGCACGTCTGAAAATAATAATTATTGTCGTTTGATGCCACGGGTGTATCACACGTTTTTTACCGATTGTGACTTGGAAACGTTCACCTCGGCCGTGGATAAACGACGATTGTCGTGGTCGTTGTAGATTACTGCCGAAAAATTCGTATTATGTAGTTTGCGATTCATACGAACGCGTGAGAGATGCGAGCGAAATACGCCGGCGAAGCGGGCGACTTAACGCTGAGATTTCGTACTCGAGTAAATTATTAATGTCTCAAACAAAAATCGTACACACGCCACTGGTCCGGCGGATCCGGCGCTCTCGGTTCTCGACGTGCGAATAAGTTTTAGCTGGCCACCCCGTCGACTTCCATTTAAATGCTTTAGGGTAAACTGAAAAGTGAATTATTTATGGTTTTGTGCTGCAACTTTCGTTTTGTTTCAATAAATGAATTTATTCGAATATAAAACAACGTTGCACGTAACATTTTATTATATTATTAATTGTCAATGAATTTCATATTAAAAAAAAAAAAAAAAAATTGAATAACGCTCACCATTTCCACGATATTGTCACGATTTCGATATAGATGTCAATGTGATTTTATTCTACTCGACAAACTATTATTTGTTCTTAAAACATATGCTTTTTTCTATAACTGTTGTTAATATTATATATTAGCACCGTTTTTTCATCGGCTCACCTCAAAAACGTGTTTACAACGTTCGTACGCAATCTATTTTACGTCACCATATATTATATTACAAATTCAGTTTTTAATTTGGTTTTGTCACACTGCTGTCTCGGTATAGTCGAATCGTTGGCTCCTTTATAATATTAGTTTTACTGAAGTTGTTTTTAATTTGCCTACTATTAGGGAGGTCTTTAGTTATAGATTTTTCTCAAAATATTTTAAATGGTATCCAATACAACTCAAAATAAGATGTATAAAATTTGGTCACGATCGATCACCTCTAAGACTTTTCCAAAAAGGGTTGAATATTTTAACTATGGGATAGTTTCTCAGTTTTTTTTCCGTTGATCTCAAAAAAAATTCTGATTACGATAAATCGCATATGTTATACATTATTATATCTCCAATCAAAAAATTATTATTACACAATATCGTTTTAACCTATTATTTTACATGTAAATCAATAATTAATACGACATACGCTATATACCAATCATTATATTCACGTGTAAATTTTTATATTAATTAGTTTATGAAATAACCAAAACGTGTTACAGATAATTTATTAAATGTATACTTTAACTGGTTATTTTGTACGTTCCCGTCGCTCACTCCGTTAATGCGTTAAACTGTACAATGTTGTTGTTTTACCGCCAAACGCAGTTCAGAATGCGAAACAAAAAGGTGTGTTTGCCGGGGAAACAATGCAATTCTAAATGCCACAATAATTTTGAATGCACAAATAAACAACGTAACGTTTATAATTACTTCATCGTGAAATACATCAAATACACGAATTGTTTTTATGTGTTTTCAATTTTTATTTAATCGCATTCGATACTTTAACGGAAACCGGATTAAAATTGTACGCACACACAATAACTACTCGTAAATTGCCTATGTATTGGTTAGTTCAAATATAATAAAAATTGTTTTCGTCCGTGTATCGTTTACACTTAAGCTGACATTCGCAAGTGGTTCGTAAATTGTCTGGTTATTTCATGAAATAACGACATTATCAACTGTAACATACATATTATATAATTATAGATTCAGTTTTTAAATTGGAAAGGTGCGTTGTGAGATGGAGCCTCTCGACTAACTGTTCATCGAATTGAAATTGTTGTCAACGACACTGTCAATTGAATGTAATACATTTTAAAATCTTAACATATCAGTTTCTGAGTAAAGCGAAGGATATTATGGTTTCACAATGATGGTTATTTTTTTTTTTTTACTGTAGACACTTTTTGCTCAACTTAACTTTTTCCAAAAGTTTCATGCAGTTACTCTATATCGATCGGAAATTCGACGTAGATGGTACTTTTATTAAGACCCGGTTTCGATAGTTTTTCCAAGCAAACGGCAAAACAGCCCCCATTACAAAAAAAGCAGGAAAAAAATCAAATATTGGTATTTTCACGGTCAAGTTGCGTCGCATAAGTTTCCGAGGGACGTCCTATAGTATCGCCGACGGTCGATCGTCGATATGATTTATGACGGACTCGTGAGGTACGAATATTTCACGATAACGTCGGGGGCCGACGATCTTCTTTGAGTCTCAACACTTTCGAAACGTGCGACTGTTCCGTATGTTTTTACATACACACACACACACACACACACACACACACACACACACACACACACACACACACACACACACACACACACACACACACACACACACATACCCACACACACACACGTAACGACGATATTATTTACAACTCACGGCTGTGAACGGAAAAGTTTCACGGCACACTCGGCGTGGGTAAATCCGAATGATAAAAGCAATTACCTCGTTAAGCCGCAAACGGTCGATCGGATGTTTGTGCACGGTAGGTAATCCGTCTTGTTTTAATAGTTATTACTCGTGGAAAAAAAATTAATTTAAATTAAAAACCGTACGCGACGCGCGGTGGTCAACACCCGTTGGGTGGAAATTTTACGGTTCGATAAAATAATCACAACGGAATTAATTTTTCGATTCGATCAATTACGAAAAACAATCAGCCGGACGGTTTTTTATGTACGATACGGTAAAACGGTGTCGTTCCGCGGCGATTATAATTGTATAAACTTACGATTTCGCCGTCATAAAACGCGATTATATTGGTAAAACGTCTGATTAGAATCCGTGACGGGGTGATTTAAGGTCGACACTAAAAAACACGACGAAATCGACGACGAAAAATACGCACTTCGTTAAGACTCGTACTTTTGGTGTCGCATTACATTTTCGAGATCCTAGTCGGTTTTTCGAGTCGGATAAAAAAACGTCGACTAGCCGGAAACGGTCAGTGCGTCGCGTGAGCCGGAGATACCGTCTTGTACGTTGTTTTCCACCGTGTGTGGTTCGCAAATATCGGAGACGAGAGCTCGGGAAAATGTTTCGGGTGATCCGCACGCGGCCGTTTATGAAAACACAAAGTGTGTGTTTTTTGGAAAATCACTAATGATGGCGAAATAAAAATCCAAAATTATATAAATTGGTTGCAAAACAAAACAAATATTTATAAATAAATTAAGTAAAAGAAAATAATAAAACGTCACACGACGCGTTCACTTCTATAAAAAAAAACTCATAGGGTGTCTGGACTTTAACCCGAGGACGGGTCGCAGACTTTTTGCAGTATACAAGTACCTATATATAATATACAAGTACCACTACCGTGGTTCGCATCGTGCAGACGTCTGGACCGCAGCGTCTCGTCACGTCTCGTGCAACTTTCAACGCTTGGTGACGTCACTTACGAATTTACAATATATAATATCATACTTCGCCCACTCTGTGACACGGAAGTGACAGTCTAAAATAGACTTCCGGACCACGTGATGAAATCAAATATATTATGGAAGATCCGAGACGGAAAAAAAAGTGGTTCTAGATATCGACAATGCGCTATTTTCCATGTCTATAATCGTCTCCGTTCTAAGATTATGACGTGATAACGATTAGAGTTTTAAAAGTGATAAAACGTGTAAAATTTTAAACAAGATTTAACGCCGACGCGTCCAAAAAAAACCAAGTACGACGAAGAAAAGAGACGCTCATCACGGAATGACTATGACCTGCTCTGATTGTATATACTTTGGACTTAAATAGCCTTGAAAAAAAAAATCAAATCAAATTACCCAAAACTCCACGTTCAAATCAAAACGATTATTTAAGTATTTAAATGACGTACGATCATCATTTGAAAAATACAGACATTTTATAAATTTCAAAAGCCAGAATGTTTATTTAATTATGATTATATTTTCAAAAACAAATTGTTGAATAAGAACTTTTTACCAGCTATATCAAGACGACGTATATAAACATTTGAATTGATTAAAATACGTATAAACTGTTTCAAGTCCTTAGCGCTGTTAGTCTTAAAAAAATAATAATAATAATAATAATTAATTGACTATCTTTATAACGACGGAATAAACAACTCTGTGTAAAACTCCGTCAGACACCATGTCTGGCTGTATACCGTGTAATAACCGATTTCACTCAATTTTCGCTAGCTTTTCCCGAATATTGGAAAAAACTTTTTGAAATAGAGAAAAATGACCCTTCAACCGTCTACATGAAATTTCTGATTTATAGAGTTGTTGAACGCAACTTTTGAACAAAGTTTACGAAAAAGCGTCTCAGGAAAAAAATAAACTTCAATCATATCATATAGTAATCGATTCAGTAATACATCTTGTATTCGCTTCATTCACAATCTAAAATACAATACGTGTGATTCGGAACCGACTTCTTATATTTTTTGATACGCGTTTAAGAATTGAGATTTGATGTAAAACAGTAGTGGCTGTGTGAAAATTACCCGAAAAATATCCCGACCGACGGTTTAGAAAACTGCTGAAAAAGCATAGACAAGTAGAGTGAAATTAGTATTGAATTTCCAAGTTATATTGTCTAGAATTAAAACTTTTCAAAACAGACGTAATTCCGAGTTTCTATACTTGGCCTGAAAATCGTCGATTCTTTCGAATTATTCGTTTGTTTTGTAAAAAAAAAAAGAGGATTTTTTGATATATGATAAAAACTTCAAGCTTCTAGTCCAATCAGTTCCGGTATCATGACTGAGTGACCGAAATCGATCGATGAAAATCTGGTCCATTCGTTTTATGATTTTTCGACGGGTTTTCTTCCGAACGACGTTTACAACCAGAAAAGCGTTTTTTTGGAAAAATTGTTACAGAAAACAATAAACGTCATCGTAAAACCAATAGATCTCAGTGGCTCCGCTCATTTTGTTTGAAATACGAGAGGCGCGAGTCTTGATGACCATGTGTGTTTTAGAACCGCTCGTTTCGGCCCCGAAATTCGGACGGGTCACCACCCGAAGTATGCGATCTCGCGTACGTCTCGACACGGACAAATATTGTCGGCCGATGCCATATGACCCGGCCGTGTGAGTGTGTGTGTGTGTGTGTGTGTGTGTGTGTGTGTGTGTGTGTGTGTGTGTGTGTATTTTATTTATCACCTGCCAGAACGGTGCCGCAGTACTTCCAGCCTCGACGAAAATATAACTGCGTGTGTTCGGGCTGACGAATATTTCAGCAAACCTCCCGTCATATATGCCGTGGGCACTGCCCGAACGTTTTCTGTGGGGCCACGAAATGTTTATATTTTAACACCCAAAGTCAAGTGGCATTTCAACTGCAGACGTCTTTGAAATACAATGTGATGTTTTCCGAAATATATGATGAAAAACAAATCACGCTTCGATACGAAAAAAATAAAAATTAAAAAAATGGGGTTTACAAAGCGCGTGATTTTTTGAACGTGAAATTCTGTTATTTATTTCGTTTTTCACTGTACGAGAAATGGCGTCAATTTTGATATACAATTAGTCATTGACGGTTTCTAAAATTTGAGTTAGAACCGAGAGGCTCATGGTGTTATAAATGTATCGTGTGTTTGAACGTTAAACGAAACAATTGAAGTGATATTTATTCGCATACGTTATGATTTATTTGATATTTTTGTCTTTTTTAAGAGACGACCGAAGTTAATAAAAAAGTTCAAAAATGTTATGAGCACTCCTTGAAATACAAATCTACAAGCGAATACATTTAAGGGAGGTTCGAGGGAGAGAGAGGCATTAATATCCCCTCCCCATCACTCCTATTTTTTTCCAGGCGTCACTTCAATTTATTACTTATGGTAATACTTTTAAAGCAGTGTTTCCCAACCGGTGGTCCGTAGGCCAGGAATTGGCGGACCACAGTCCCATAGATTTTGTGTATATTCTTGTTAATGAGCAAAAAAAGGTATTCCTAGTTTTTGAAAAAATTGAGGTGGTCCGCGACCAATACAATATTGTCAAAGTGGTCCGTGTTGATAAACGGGTTGGGAAACACTGTTTTAAAGGCTAGCCCAATAAGCAAGTCCGCAAGTCAAACAAGCGAAAGATCAAACCGAAAATGTCCTCGCTGTTTGTCGGTTTTCATCCGAATCTACAAATTAAAACATGTTCGTATATTTTGTTTGGAACCAATTACAGAACTGATATTTTTTGGCTCGTTTACTCGAAGAAACGTCTCTTCTCGGAAACACGATCTTGAGATGTAAAAGTGAGAATCATTTTTTAATATTCTTAATAGAAGAAAAATTAGTTTTGTTCCCCGTCCCCCGATGTACCGCGGTTTAATACCTTCTTGCGCCGTGGTACGTACGTTTACGACGGAGCGGAACGGATCGAACGGAATTTCACGTGAAAATAAAAAGAAAAGAACCCCGACCGAAACGTTTGTAAGCTTAACGCGAGCTTATATAGTCACGAGGACACGGTATTTTGCCCAGAAATATGGTTCACATGTTACACACACACACACACACACACACACACACACACACACACACACACACACACACACACACACACACACGTGTACGCTCGAGAGACTCTTAAGTCTGTACACATATTATTATATACGCATTTATATATATATATATATGTATATATATATATATATATATATATATATATGTATATATGTATATATGTAATATATACTTCTAAGTGAACGTGCATGTGTGTGTGCGCGCTTTTACGTGTACAAGACGACGCCTACGCGCTCTTACATCCCACGGGCCGAAGGGGGCGGCATCGTGCGGGGGCGTAGCGCCGCGTGTCGGCCGTGTATAGAAAGAGCCGTCACGGGGTGCGTTCCAAAAATTTCCGAGGCGGCCAAAAAGTTCTGTGCTCCCACAGCGGTCGTTAGCGAATCGAACAGCTCCACCGCCGTATAATAACAATAATAATGGTGCTAACTAAGCGCGCCCGTCCTTCCGTGTATTGGTGCTCGTAAATAATACACATACACACACACACACACACACACACACACACACACACACACACACACACACACACACACACACACACACACACACACACATCATGTATAAGCGTGTATGTGTATATGTATGTATGTATGTATGTGTGTATGTGTGTGTGGGTGTGTGGCTGAAGTGTACTGTATACATCGTGGTGTATAAACATAGTGCCGTGGTGCACAGGGTGGTTACGTTGTGAGACTTGCGGCGGTGTAAGCAAAACACTTTCGGGAGTGCGTACCGTGAAATTTAATCTTAAGACTCGTGTCGATAAACTCGTCGATTTTCATAATTCTTTCGGGGTAACGACCTCGTAAACATAATTTACGTGGCAATCGCTTCCCTCACTTGGGTCAATGCGTAAGTCGACTGAAGCGTTGTTTCTTTTTTTTTTCGTTTTTTCCTAAAGAGAACGCCAATATTTTTTCCTTCGATATTTGACGTTTTTATAATTTTCTTTTCGTGCGACATTATTTACACGTTCAATTTGGCATTTCCAAATGCAACTTTTTTTTTTTTACAAAGCTTTTAATTTATAAATATTTAATATCATTCCGACAGTTTTACACTAATAAACGTTTTAAGTTTAGAGACGAGGCAGGGGATACATCTGGCGGCTGCTTTGCAAAGTTTCACCTGACTGATATCACAGTAAACTACTCTCTTTTCAACTCGTGAAATCAAACCATAGGTGTGCAAGCTATAACAGAAAAATCGCCCGAGTCGTTCCACGTTTGAGTTAATAAATTTAAATATATCACTCTTTATCTTTCATGATATTTGTGTACACATTCATGTATCGACTAGATTAGTTTACACAAATTTGAATTATTTTTCGTGTACAATTATAATAGAATTCAATGTTATTATTTTTATTTACGTGATGTTTTAAGTTTTTAATTTTTTTAAACGATAATCTCTATTAGCAAGAAATTAAATCATTTTTTTTTTTTTTTTTTTTAAACTTTTACATTTAAAATGTTGGTAATATGATCAATAGTTCAAGAGTATACAATAAAAATTTGTAATTTGTAGCTATAGAACCGAGGCTATTATATTTTTATCTGACGTCCATTCTACTCCACTTCGGTACTCTAAATTTCAAATGTTTATATCCATGAAATTATTGATCCAGTAATAAAAGTTTTTGTATCGTAATTTTCAAAAAAAAAAAAGCCGATCAGATAATGGTGGTGGAAGTTCGTCCTTCGTCGCTTCGCTCCTCGGACAAGATAATGGTGAGGAGTGTATAGCACTTTCTATCATGGGATCACCTGGTTTACGATAGTTTAGTTGTATGGTACTTTACATTTGAATGCAATGATAAATCATTGTAAGTTAAGTACAGGATACAGTAGTTGGGTGGGATACACGAGATGCATTGCTAGATTAGGCATTATTGGATAGATTTTGGAATTATTTTATATTATAAAAAAAAAAACGATTCTGAACGAAGATGAAGATGTCAGCCTTAAATTGTAATATATATTTTATTTTAATATCCTAGATTGGGTTAAATTTACATTTGTCTATTCATGTGACTTCTGCTCGTGAGCATTGGACAAACCAGGATGTGCATAGATAGGGCGTAGGTAAATACCATATTATTTGCCTAAATGCACTATCGTGACGGTACCACCCGACCCCGCCGTCCATATATGCTGAATGCTCCGTGGCTACGTCTATTTAAATATTAATAATTAATAATAATATATAAAATCCGCATGTTTATGGAACTGATACACACATTAAAAATACTGGAAATTGGAAGTTAGTAACGTTCTATTCAACCATGTAAAGGTACGTTATACACCTTGTGTTTACAATCTACCAATATTTTGTATAGAACAGCTGTCAGCTACTGATTATATTATAATAAACTTAATCTATTTAATTATCTTTATCAGCTGTGATATTACATAATATTTTCATTTCTTATCTTTGAATACAACAATTTTTGTACATTTTCAACTACAAAATAATTTGCAAATATTCGTGATTTTGACAAATTTTGTCGATTTTTGAACTTCAACTGCTTATAAAAAAAAATTGTGCCTATGTATTTGAATAATTTTTGAATCACTCTTAGATCAACTTATTCAAAACCTTCTATTAAATTTTCAAGCGATTTGGTAGGGCCAAAAAATTGTTATCGACTTTTATAAAAAAAAATCTAAGAAAAATCGAATTATTCAAATGCCTATAAATAGCTAAAAAATAAACGAAATATTTTGAAAATACAACTATGTAAAGAAAATGCCTATTTAAACATTTTGTAAAAGTTTTAAGTTTCTACGACCTATACTTTTTGAATAAGAACAAATATCAAAAATCAATGATGCCTAAATTGTTATTTTACGCGATTATGTGAAAAAATTGTAATTTCAAACACTCATAAAAATTTTTGATTTTATTCCAGTGCAAATTTTTTTACAGATAATTGAAGGAAAACGTATGTCAAACTTTGTACCGAATTTACAATTCTTAGTTTTGAATACTTAAAATTTTATGAATTTTCAACTGCAAAATAACTTCAAATTTTCGCGATTTTCTACACATTTCGTAAAAATATGAACTTTTTATGCTTATAAAAAAAAAATTGTGCTTTACGCTTTGAATTTTTTTTTTATACCGATAAGTTCGACATATTAGGTACCTTGTATTAAATTTTCAAGAATTTTTGTCCAGTCAAATTTTTTTTATCCACATTTCAGAAAAAAAAAACAAAGAAAAGTTGAAAATTTCAATTGTCTATTAAAAGCTCAAAAAAAGTCTAAAGTTTACAAAAATTGTACTACGTATAGATGATTCCAATATAAACATTTGGTGAAAGTTTCAAGTTTTTTCGACTTATACTTTTTGAATAAGAACAAATATCAAAAATCGTTTAAGGCTAAATTATTATTTTACGCAATCATGTAATTATTTCGTAAACGTTTGAACTTTAGATGCTTATAAAAAAAAATTGTGAGTCACGATTTTTGATTTTTTTTAATAGCAATAAGTACTTCTAATGAGGAACCTTGTACTAAATTTTCAAAGTTTTATGGCCAACCAAATTTTTTTTATCCACATTTCAGAAAAAAATAAGTTCAAATTTTCGCGATTTTTCAATATTTCATAAAAATTTAAACTTTTTATGCTTATAAAAAAAAAGGTGTGCATTTCGCTTTGAATTTTTTTTTTATACCGATAAGTACTTCTTATGAGGAACTTTATATTAAATTTTCAAGATTTTTTGTCCAGCCAAATTTTTTTTATCCACTTTTCAGAAAAAAAAAACTAAGAAAAGTCAAAAATTTAAATTGTCTATAAAAAGCTCAAAAAAAGTCAAAAGTGTTCAAAAATTTTACCACGTATAGATGATTTCAATATAAACATTTGGTGAAAATTTCAAGTATCTACAATTTTTGGTTTTTGAGTAACGGCTAAATAAAAAAATCGATTTCGTCGAAAACGGGTTTTGCACAAAAAGTACCGGGTTTTTCCTCTTTTTTTGTTTGTTTTTCCCGTGGCATTTGAAAACTTTTGGGAATTTTCACTTGTGACCTCTCTAAGGTACCTCCGATATTCGTTTTGCCACCGAAAACATACCCTGAAGTTCAAAATTGAAGCATTATTTCGAGTAGTTATGGTGTACACAGACACAAAAACAAAAAAAAAAAACAAAAAAAAAAAAAAAACAAAAAAAAAAAAAAACACACATCATAGTAAAATCAATACATTCTTCACTTCGTTCAGAATCTAAAAAATAAATGTTTTATCATTTATATTATATTTTAATAGTGGTTACCGTTAAGGAAAACTAAAACACTTAAAACCTGCTTGAAATAAAAATTTGTGAAAATATGATTTTATTAATATTATTATAAATTGTTCATGAAAAATAATTCAATCTTATTCATTAGCCGAAATTAAATTGAATCGTGTAACTTTCGACGAGACATCCTGTATACACATATTATATAGTTTACACACACACACACACACACACACACACATATATATATATATATATATATACTAACTTAACAATATTTATAAACAAATATTATTTATCGTACACGCGCTCGTAAATTCTCACAAATTCCACATCCAGTAATAAAAAACATTATCGAAAATCGCGAGAGAAAAGTTTATTAACACAACTGCAACAGCTGTTGCAGTCACCGGCGGAACTGCCGCGGTCGGATCTACACTGTATATTTATACATATAAAATATAAGTTATAAATGAATATGGTTCTACGTAATCCCGCAGCTTCCGACTACGGTAATTATTGTACCGTGACGAGTACGAAGTTCATACAAGTTCTCAGAAGATTCTGTTTTTAGCTGGTTCGATCCCGTGAGAAAACGTTTGATTATATATATAATGTATGTTATCAAATTTATTTGAATAAAAGAATTGTTACTATACGCGCGCACGCGCGCACGAGTGTGTGTATGTGTGTGTGCGTATGAGTTTAAAAATCAGATAACGTTCATTTTTTTTACGTTCAGTAAAAGTGTGGGTACTTCATTACTCTATAGTAGGTATTTCGCTGATTTTAATTACATCATAAGTATTAAACAAAAATCGGTTTGTAATGATTTTTATCACACCAGTCCATTTAGCGTAAAATAAAAACTTATACTACGAAATTTGGAATGTTTTATTTGACGTTTATAAAATATTTTAAATATTTTGTATGTCGATTATTGTGCATTTGTTTTTGAAATTCATTTGCCCGCCAAAATCAAAAAATATGGTATACCTGTCATAAATTAGTTTAATGATGAAATATTGCTTTATTAAATTTCAATAAATCAAATATTCTAATATTATTTCGTAAGTATATTATTTTCTGTTGATCGGTCCGAAACAATGTCAATTCGAACACGTACTTAATTCGATAAAGTATTACACAATAACAATTAATCGAAACTCACGAATTATAGTTGATGTATTTAATGAATACGAGAAAAAATAGAACTTATGAACACTGCTCTATCATAAAATATAAATATTATTTTCGATTAGCTTTAAAATTTTTCTTGAAAATCAATAATATTAATTTATAATAAGGGGACTTTTTTTATTTTTCATAATTTTTTTTTTTCTTGTGTTATAAATTTTAATTTTTTCGTCTAGAACACCATCTGTGTTTTGATATTAATTCACGTGAATTAAATTTATTCGTAGCTGGAAATTTGCAAATTTTGTTCAAATAAAACACACGTTGTGCCGTGCGTTGTGAACCGATCGCATTCAATATATTTGATTAAAAAACAGTTTTACATTATCCGCATTGTTACGAACCGAAATAATCAATGTTGTCGGTAAACATATAATAATAATGATTACATCGTACCGGATAATAACGTAGTGTATATATGAAGAGCCGTATAGTGTTCTTGGTATAATTACGCATAATATATTACAATACCGTAT
>JALBXZ010000043.1:0-345764 GCA_027580255.1 Therioaphis trifolii | reverse complement strand
GACACGCTAATAAGTATGTACAAAATGTGATATATAATTATTTTAACTACCACAGAGACTGTTCTAACTTTTAAGTATTTATACCCATTTATTTTTTTGTTTCAATGGATTTTCAAGATAAATTAGATTTGTAAGTAGTGAGTAATGATAATCAATTTCAATTTTCTAATGCATACATTTATAAATTTTTTACAGATGAACCATTATGTCTTTTTTTTTTTTTTAAATAAAAAAAAATTTATAATTAATTTAATTTGTTTTTATTTCGTTCAACAACAAAATAATATAATCATTTTATTTCTCCTTACATCCTAAATATGTCTAATAGAATTGAATTTGTTCATTAACCTTATATACTTTAAAAAATAAAATCAAATGAAGGCTGTAGTAATTGCTGATCGGATTGTAGTAGTTAAAAGGTTTACTGACTATGTGTGAAAATTGTTGAAAAGGCGAATAGGTAATTTATTGAAGGTAATCTGATGTAGGCAGCTATGGACGGTAAGTGTATAATAATAAAGAACCAACAATCTGGAAAAAGTGGTCGGTGTTCCATAAGAAAACTTAATAAAATAACTTTTTAACTTTTAAAATATCATAAAAGAAAAACAACTATTTTGTATAACATATAGTTGAATAATATTAATACTATCAAAAGACATAATATGTATGAACACAAACCGAGAGGAAATTATTTTATATATTGAGATTAAAGTATCCAATTCAAAAGTAAGTAGGTATTGTTTATGACACACAATATTAAATATTTCAAATGCATTTCACTTTTTAAACATATTCAATCATATTTGCATATCTACTATCATTATGATATATATTCATGTAAAGAGAGTGTTTTTAAGAGAATTTCAACAGTCATAATTCATGCAAATACAATTGTACAATTATGAATTTTTTTTATAAAAAATAATGCATAAAAGTATCCAATTTAATAGTGAGTAGGTATTATGTATGACACATAATATTGCAAATGTGTTTAACTTTTTAAACATATCTTTCTATATTTTTTTTATGTAACATCATTTTTGTAATTCTATTTAATGTGAAAATAGAAAAAAGGAATTGGTATTATACTGAAGTCAAACAATAAGTATCTAGAAATGTTGGAGAAATGAGAGTATTTCAACACTATTATGTGTGTACATATAAATGATAATATATGACTGGTATTTTTAAATAATATGATGGCATTGAACCATTTGTAAATGCATTTCATCACAGTCAACATCAGTGGTTAGTTTGGTTAAAATAATGTAATTATTTATTGTAACGCTTTTGATTAGCAGACGGTTATAGTAGGCATATATTTAAAATTTGCCTCTTACCATTGTAAAAGTATTAGTTTAAAATCGACAAACACAGACAATTAACTATTTGCATATTTACTACCATTAAAATATATATGTTCATTTGTTTTTAAGAGAATATATTACATTGCATAATACATGCAAATACAATTGTACAATTAGGGGTACTCTCACATAAATTTCGTAGTATGGAAAATGTTTTGAAAATAGAAAGTGTCAAATATATAATACAATAATTTCATAATATAATTATGTGACAGTATTTGTAATTTTTTATAGTATTTTCTGGATCAAAAGTGTAATAATCGAAAATCGAATATTTATATATAATATAATAAATTGTAAAAGTCAATAATCCGTGAACACGGTGTTAATACCTATCTGTAATAACTACCTATCTACCGAGATCAGTTCAACGAATATCAATAGAACATAGAATATCTGTTTTATATTAAGAAAGTATTTGTATTTATTTTTTGCACCTGCCTAGAACTCTCAACACCGATTCTGTCAAAGTACATTTCAGTTTCAGTCAGACGATCAGAACTTACCTAAATCATTTATTATCATGAATACTGCAGCATGAAACTACATATTAATACAAATGAGTACCTATTATTTCTCGAGTACTCTAGAGGTACAAAAAATCACAAAACACTTATATGAGTACATACACTTTGTATAAAAGACGTACACGGTCAAACCTAATGCGTTTAAATCATATAATATATAATTATATAGGATACTAACTATATAGGATTACAAACTAAATAGTAGTTTAAAACATTTTTATTAAGAAAACAACGTACAAAACACGATAAAACTCGAGTAGTACACATATAATATAATAACAATATATATAATAACAATATAGTGGTACGAACAAAAAACTACAAAAACGCGTAAATTTTTTCGCGTAAATTTGCGTAAACATATAATAAAACACGAATACACGATAAAAACTCGAGTAGTAGAGTGAATTATTAGTTTTTAATATATAATTATTACGACAAAAGTAATACGAATATACGATATAAGACAAAAGCACGGAGAATAACAGATAACACGGGGCCGCGTTATCAATAAAAGACAGAGAGTAGTGCGAATTGGCGGGAAACGATCACGGGGCACGTTTCTTTTTCAAAAGGAAAAATGAAAAATGGACTTTTTTTGGGCGCGCGAACGCGTAAAACGACGTCCGGAGACGGGGACAGAATATTTTAAAAGAGAACGGAATTTTATAGTATGAGATAAAGGAAAAAACGGCGTTTAAAAAATAGTAGTAAAATTGAGGTTATGTTTACCTTACCGTTTTATAGTATAAGATAAGACTAGCTGCCGGTGAAACGCCTTTCGGGATCAAAAGTATAAACACGATAAATTTTATTTACACGGACACCGCCGAAAGCGTTAGGTTTAACTACTCGATTTAACGTATATGGGTTGTGTCCAGAAGTCGGCTTATTAGAGTGACGAAAATAGGAGCCGTTGTAAAACTAATATCAATTTTTTTTTTACCAGGACACTGCGAAAAGCGGGAGAATCATTCCAAATGAATGGCTCGAGGAGCTCCGCTTTATTATCAATTTTTTTTACCGGGACGCCGCGAAAAGCGTTAGGTTTAACGTATATGGGTTGTGTCTAGAAGTCGGTTTATTAGAGTGAGGAAAATAAGAGCCGTTGTAAAACTACTATCGGTATCAAAAATGATACATTATCAATGTATTTACATTATATATACCAAGCGTTCGGCTCGAGGAGCTCCGCTCCTCGGCCAGGACACCGACGAAAGTAGGATACGGTTTTTCTTTGAAAACACACATTTATACAATGAACGTATAGAGGATAAATCTAGAGGTCGGTTATTAGAGTGATGTAAAGAGTAATTCTGGTCAGTCGGGACGGAAAAAAAACTATTTTGAGATATTTTTTATCATTTTTTATATTTTAGTTATTGAGAACGCCGCCGTAAGTAGGATACAGTTTTTTTAACGTCTAGATCGAACGTGTGTAGGATAAGTCTAGAGGTTGGTGTATTGGAGTGACGTATAGAATAATTACAGAAACTCAGTGGCCGGTGTGAAACGCCTTTCGGGATCAAAAGTATAAACATGATAAATTTTATTTACACGGACACCGCCGAAAGCGTTAGGTTTAACTACTCGATTTAACGTATATGGGTTGTGTCTAGAAGTCGGCTCATTAGAGTGACGAAAATAGGAGCCGTTGTAAAACTACTATCAATTTTTATTTTACCAGGACACTGCGAAAAGCGGGAGACTCATTCCAAATGTTTGGCTCGAGGAGCTCCGCTTTATTATCAATTTTTTTTACCGGAACGCCGCGAAAAGCGTTAGGTATAACTTATATGGGTTGTGTCTAGAAGTCGGTTTATTAGAATGAGGAAAATAGGAGCCGTTGTAAAACTACTATCGGTATCAAAAATGATACATTATCAATGTATTTACATTATATATACCAAGCGACCGAGGACACCGACGAAAGTAGGATACGGTTTTTCTTTGAAAACACACATTTATACAATGAACGTATAGAGGATAAATCTAGAGGTCGGTTATTAGAGTGATGTAAAGAGCAATTCTGGTCAGTCGGGACGGAAAAAAAACTATTTTGAGATATTTTTTATCATTTCGTTATTGAGAACGCCGCCGTAAGTAGGATACAGTTTTTTTAACGTCTAGTTGCCGGTGTGAAACGCCTTTCGGGATCAAAAGTATAAACACGATAAATTTTATTTACACGGACACCGCCGAAAGCGTTAGGTTTAACTACTCGATTTAACGTATATGGGTTGTGTCTAGAAGTCGGCTCATTAGAGTGACGAAAATAGGAGCCGTTGTAAAACTACTATCAATTTTTTTTTTACCAGGGCACTGCGAAAAGCGGGAGAGTCATTCCAAAGGTTTGGCTCGAGGAGCTCCGCTTTATCATCAATTTTTTTTACCGGGACGCCGCGCAAAGCGTTAGGTTTAACGTATATGGGTTGTGTCTAGAAGTCGGTTTATTAGAGTGAGGAAAATAGGAGCCGTTGTAAAACTACTATCGGTATCAAAAATGATACATTATCAATATATTTACATTATATATACCAAGCGTTCGGCTCGAGGAGCTCCGCTCCTCGGCCAAGACACCGACGAAAGTAGGATACGGTTTTTCTTTGAAAACACACATTTATACAATGAACGTATAGAGGATAAATCTAGAGGTCGGTTATTAGAGTGATGTAAAGAGTAATTCTGGTCAGTCGGGACGGGAAAAAAACAATTTTGAGATATTTTTTATCTTTTTTATATTTTAGTTATTGAGAACGCCGCCGTAAGTGGGATACAGTTTTTTTAACGTCTAGATCGAACGCGTGTAGGATAAGTCTAGAGGTTGGTGTATTTGAGTGACGTATAGAATAATTGTGGTCAGTCGGTTCGGAAACAAAGCTATTAAGTTATTTATTCGGCCAAGACATCGTCGAAAGTAGCATACAGGTTAGGTTTTTTGTCTCGATTTCACGTATATGGGATATGTCTAGAAGTTAATATTGAATATTGAAAACTTACTTATAAATACTAAATACCTAAAGGTCTTACACATCATAGCCAATGTATTTCACCACTATCAAAAATGTTTTATATTCTACATGGGTGGATAATTGTTATGAAAATTTCTACGACTTAACTTTAAGACACTAACACTGCAATAAGTTAGTGAACACAATTCCTGCAAAAAATTTTGTTTAAACATTATTATAGTTGAAAAAGATCAACTTTATATTTTTATGATAATAATAAAATAAAATGCAAAGAAATGTTCAAATAGAAAGGGTAAATAAAACAGTGTTTTAAAAATGATGAATGTGCCTAAATTAATAAAATTCTTTGTAAAGCTCAGTTGATGTAATGAACATTATTTTTACTCACCGTAAGAAAATTTGAGTGCTCCACAATAAACATAAATAAATAAATTTGTATAAATTGACTGTAATTACAGTACCAAACAGTAAATGCAAACAGATTTGATTAGATTTATTCATGTGAGTTGGATAAGGGCAATGGAAGTAACTATCAACTTAATTATTATTATATTATTTTTATATAAAATCAAGCAAAGAGATGCAAGTTGAATCAAAATTATGAACTAACATTTCATACATTTTTTGAATAGCTACATAAGTCTGGTCAAAATATATGATACCCATTTTCCCAGGAGAAAATCATTTTTATTGTAAATGTATATATTACCATAGACAAAAGCCAATAAGGCACGGGTCAATTGAGTATTTACTATAGCATTTTCACATAATAGTTCTAACTACAATTTACAATTGAAAATAGCAATCAGTATTTATTAAAAGGTTTATACAAAAAGAAAAAAGTATACATTTACATATACGGTTTTTTTTTATAACAATAACCCTAACATTGTTAGTATTGTGGAAATTAGTTTTTTTAGACGTGGAAAGCTCTTATTGTGACTACTCGATAACGTATTGTAGTTGAATACAGCAGTAAGTAATAAGTACAATCAGATTCTGAAAAAAAATTATGTATGTACAATTAATATAATTTTTTAACGTTTTGTGGGTATAATTTTTGTAAGGTGACCATAGTATTAATGAGTTGAAATCACAACAAACAGGTACCTAGAATAATGAAACGCTTTAAGTTAAACGAAGGGAAAAAAAGGTATTTAAATATCATAGATGTGATAGACTCGTTGTGTGTGGAAATGTGAAATAAAAAAAATTCTGTATGTTATTGCATCATAACTACTGCTATTATTAAAACAATAATTATAATATGTTCGACATTAGTTACGAATTCGCATGAAAGCGAATTCGCATCCAGAGAGAACCACGTGGAGGTTGTCGAACCTTCTCTCCGCCCCCCCTTCCAATATACGGAAGTAGATGCTACCATATGTGTCCATTTAGCCCTTCTCCAATCAGTAATATTCCATGAGACAATCAAAATAATATGTATGTATGTATGTAAGTATAGAGATAATCTAGTGGCCGGTGTAAAACTATTATCGTTTAGATAATAAGAAACGGTTAAGATAATAAAAAAATAATTGTGTGTATTAGTTTTATAAGGGGACCGTAGTATTTATTAAAGAGTTAAAATCACATTAAACTGGTACGTATAATAATGAAACGCTTTAAGATAAACGAATGGAAAAAAAGGTATTTAAATTTAAAATATTATAAATGTGATACAGTCATTGTGTGTGGAAATGTGAAATAAAAATTTCATTGGACGTATAGTGGCTAAGTCTAGAGGTCGGTATGATGAAAGACGTATAGAACTCTCGATGTATAATATTAGATAAATTTCACATTAGATAAATTTCACATTGTATTTCAGACTATTTTGTAGAGCGGACTAACACCGTGGGTACCGTCTTTCCATCAAGAAAGACTAACGCCGTGCGCACCGCTGACATTGGTCAGCTAGCTAAATGGGTCCCGTCTTTCGACTAACGCCATAACACATCGGGTCCCGTCAACGCGTCTACGCCATAGACTGATTTAAAAGAAAGGGCTAAATTCACATATCATACCACCAGGAAGCCTAAAGCACTTCTCGGTATACTACGTTCTTGGTGACGAACCTGCCTTTGTCGTCTGCACACAGGCCAACTTTGATGGAACCCGAGTTTCTGACTCGTGAAAAAGCCACGTACAGCTGACCGTGTGTGAATACCGGACACGGTAGCAACAAACCGACTCGATCAAACGTTTGGCCCTGGGACTTGTTGATCGTCATGGCGAACGATAACCGCACGGGAAATTGAACGCGCCGCATGACAAAAGGTAGATCGTCTTCCCCGCTGGACGTGAGTGGTATAGCCGGAACGATTACCTCGTCTTGCGCATCGCCTGTACCAGACAACAACCTCGCTTTGAAGTTGTGTCGCCGCAACTGGGTGACCACCAACCTCGTACCGTTACAGAGTCGTCTCTTGGGATCGAGGTTCCGGAGTAACATTACGACGGCGCCGACTTTTAAGACCAATTTGTACGGTGGAAGACCGTCCGGTTCCAGACTGTTGAGAAACTCTGTCGGATAATTGGCCACTTCGTCAGGATCGTCGACCACCACGGTATCAATGGCGGTGTAGACCCTGGCGTCACCTACGACCCGCGCGTTCAGCACGTCGCGATTGACCTGTCTGCAATGTTCGTTCCTAGGACAAAGAATGATTCTCCGAGCAAAGTCGTCGACGTTAGCCAACGACATTCGACGCGGATAAACGAAATTCACCAGATCCGGTACTTTACAAACCATTCCCGGAGGAATGGATACGGTGTCCGGAACACCGTCGACCTGTGGCAGTTCGCCGTTACCGAGTTTGAGTAGCCAGGCGGCAAAGTCCGCGTCGCCGTCGGCCCGCATGTTTCGCGTGAGACTGAATCGCTCCATGAGCCGCCACGTACGGGTGTACTTGATCGGCGATCTGACAACGTCGCTTCTCGTTCCTCGGCGGACGACCGGCAATATCTGCCGGAAATCGCCTGCGAACAAAAAGGGTTTACCGCCGAACGGTAAGTCCGATCCCATAACGTCTCGTAGCAACCGATCGACTACGGAGAGTTGCATTCCCGGCGACATTGGCGCTTCGTCCCAGACTATGAGTGCCGCGTCCCGTATTCTCTGCGCGCGGTTAGACTGCATGGTGATGGACGACGCCGAATCGTCGGTCAGCGTCCCGAACGGCAATCCGAAAGTCGAGTGCACCGTCATTCCGCCGTCCATGAGCATCGCCGCGATTCCTGTAAAAGCCACGGACAACACCGACATACCTCTGTTGCGAAGAGACCATATCAGACAACCGTACAGAGTCGTTTTTCCCGTCCCACCGGGTCCGTCTACGTAGAACAGTTTCGCGACGTCCCGGCGGTCTTCGACGGCCGACATTACGCGATCGAATCGAATCGAATCGAATATCTGCCGGAAATCGCCTGCGAACAAAAAGGGTTTACCGCCGAACGGTAAGTCCGATCCCATAACGTCTCGTTGGAACAACTGCCGTCCACCATACACGGGCTGTTCGGGTTCAATGGTCCGCACGGGCCGTGAATCATGTGTGACGATACGGCCGTGTGTAACCGCCTCTCGGTTGCAGGATCTGGTAAATAGGCACGAACAACGTTGTCGATGTCGTCCGCAGTTTGAAACTTACAGTCTTCCCGTAAGACGATCACTATGTGCGCGTGCGGCAGACCGCGTTTCTGAAACTCAACGGTATAAACATACGCGTCTACATTACCGAATATCCTGTTCTTCGTTATGTCCCGCATGACCTCCGCGAGTTTAGCGTGAAACACCCTGGCCACCAGATCGGGTCGGTCGTTCGCCGTCGACCCGTGAGCGAGGTTTTGTTGGATTTCCGGCCACCTGGGATTGCACGTAAACGTTATAAACAGGTCGGGCTTACCGTACTTACGCACTATAGTCATCGCGTCGTGATAACACTGTTTCATGTAACGGGGACTGCCCACAAACGTGGACCGCAAAATAACTCTACGACCGGCGGCCTCGAGCTCCGGCGCGTTCAAATCGTGCTGTTGGTTAACGTGGTCCATAAGACCTTGATACGCGTCCGCGAACAGCGTGGCCTGGTTGTTGTCCACGTACCGCAAGTTATTCGCCTCCATACGAACGTACTGGTCGCACACGTATTGCTGAAACAGAAAACCACCGCCGTGTAAAAGACTAAATTCTGGGTGTCTAATATCGTTGTTTCCACGATATCTAATTGCTATACGGTAACACGCGAACTCTCGGATACTGTTCCGCGTGCGCACTTGGTTTCGACGGACGCACTCTTGCTGCAATTGGAACGTCCAACCTCTCTCTCCGTATGGGAAAAACAGCGGGTACAACATTGGATCCGCGTGGCACGACCCGGACGGTATGTTTTGCCTTTGATAACCCGGTCGATTCGGATTCGTGTCGTAGATAACCAGATCGACGTTTCTCGGCGGTCGACCGTCATCACCGACAAACACCACTGCTACTTCGTTTGCTGCCGGTGCGTTATACCTACGCCGGTCCCTGCTTGGATCGCTGACGAAATGCATGGCCACTCTTCTGGGTTCCCTCTCAGGGTCGGCCGCGGCGGATTCTCGTTCCGCCGTCCACACCTGACGCATGTTACTACAACAATGTACACATGTTATGTATTTTGTTTAATAATTGATATTTGTTATCGTATATAATTACCGAAAAGCCTGTGCGTAAGGATTGATTTCACGTAACATGGCGTCCAGTGAAGCCATCAAGTTTTCCGACACTCTGTGGTGATCCGTCTGTTGTTCCATTCGAATACGGTTTGCCGTCTCCGATTCGACGAAATACAGTTCACAGTACTTCGGCTGCCTATCATCGTTTCCGACAACATCGTTGGTGATCCTGTGATACACCTGCCCGTGTACGGAGAACACCCTTGGCCCCGGGCCGGCCAACCGTCGTTGGTTGAGATCGGTGGAAAACGCAGCGAACGCCAGAGAATTGTTGTACCGACGGAATTCGTTCCGGAAATTCCTGCCATCCTGTGAATCATCTATCAACAAACCCATTAATAACTCTGGTGCAGGTTGCAAAACGCGATCACCGGTAACGGTGATTAAACCGTTATTACAACACGTAGCGAAGTGTCTGTCTCTAGTGGTGATGCGCTCACACATGAAGTGACGCGCGCTGCAGTGCGAGCATACATGATCCAACGCGCCTACGTCGTATCGTCGTGGTAACTCGTGTTGCACACCAGCTGGTCGATCTACAATCAACACCTCACGTGCGGTCCGTCAATCTCAAACTATAATTTAATTTAAAAAGCATATTTAAATAAGTTTTTTTTTTTCACGTCAACTGACCTCATCATCCACTTCTGACTATACTTCTATCATGTCCCCATCTATTTCACCCTAAATAACAAATAAAATTCAAGATTCCTATAGTTGTTGGAAGTTGTAATGAAAATTGCGGTTAGTTTAGATATCCCATGAAAGAGTATAAAAAAAACCTGTAATTTTGTGATTAAATTAAACACATTTATTTATAAGTACTTCTTAGACACAAAATTTAAAAATGCTATTTAATATTTTTGTTATTATCAATAAACTATACACTGAGATATAGATAAAGTATAGATTTTGTTATTTTGTTTTAATAAATGCTGTTTTAATAAATACTGTAAGCCTGGTTTATTGTGTACATTTTACATAAAAATCACAGTAAAACGGTTAATATAATCGATGAAGTGTGAATAAAAGATACAACTTTAAGTCTGATCCATAATGATCTAAATTGGAGTGTTGAATATGAATGCAAAAGCATATCACAGTAGTAAACAAATTAAATTTTATGAATTTTATGAAAATGAATAAAACCGTGTTATTTTTTTACTATAATATATAATATATATATATATATATATATATATATCTAGATATATATATATATATATATATATATATATATATATATATATATATATATATATATCTAGATAGTATAACATAGGCAAGTAATGAATTATCTCATATTGCTAAGCAATTAAAAAAGAGAGTAATTATGTAAACAATATAAATACACAGATAAAACCAACAGTGTCTGGAACATTGTAAAAAAAAAAAAAAAGAATTTGAAATTGTAATTTTAAAATACAATGAAGTACCAATACGATATATAAATAACGTCATTTTTGAAATACCTATTGAGTTAAAATGAAAATAAGAGTATCTATATAATAATAAAACAATGTAAATATTGACTTTTACATCAGTTACCTTAACACAGTGTGTATATATTTTAAGTTCAGCAAAAATGTTTAGGTATAACCGTTAATAATAAATAATAAATGTTTATAAGTAGGTACCCAAAATCATCGATAAATGTTTCACACCAAAAGACAAAAGGTGATCAAATACTTACTTAAAAATTATTAATCCGAACTGAAAGGTTTATACAGAAGAAAATAAAAAATTGACTTAAAGTTTTCCATTAAAAATATAGCTGATAGGAAATCTACCAAGATAAAAATGCTATCTGATTCCAGAGGAAAAATATAAATCTGTTAAACCATAAGAGGAACAGAAAGTTTAAAATAAAACAATTTTTTCATAATATGTAATTTTTTAAAGAGATTATTTGTATGTTTTCGGGATCATCTTTAGTAACCTATTTTATATTGAGTACTCTAGAAATTAAAATTAAAAAAACTGACATTTGTAAAGCGTACTTGTATAAAAAAAATATTTTTACACCGTTAAACATAACGTGTTCAGACAATATAAATACACAGATAAACCCAACAGTGTCTGGAACATTGTAAAAAAAAAAAAATTGTATGTTTGTGTCTAGATTTGACATTTTAAAATACAATGAAGTACCAATACAATCGGTATAATATGAAATAGGTACTTATACTTTAGTACTTGACGTTCTTTTTGTTCTGTATACCAAGTGGCACGAATAAAAAAAATTCAAATATATATACTTAGTTTGTTTCAAAATTTAAATACCCTGTGACATTTGAAATTGGATTAAAAACCTAACCAGGGGCGGAGTGGCCCATCTGGAAATCTGGAATTTTCCAGATGGGCCGGTACTCAAAGATACCAGATGGGCTGGACCTGCCACAACAATTGAAAAAAAAATATTCAAACATTAAATAATAATATTTGTATAATCAGTATTAAATGTTGATAATAATTATTGTTATAGTATGGTATTTCCACTTCCTCGTACACACGACTACACGAACTGTTCTTATCTATCGCATAGGTTTTAAATTCTAATTATAGAATTGAATAGTATATATTTTGTAAGTCGTTGCTGTGTACATTATAACATTATCAGTTGTTACTCTATGCAATAATATAAACGATTTAATAAAAACAGAATTATCACAATATTCTAAAATCATTAAAACCGCTGTTTTCGCCCATTTTTTCATTGTTAGTTGTTTTTGTTTTTTCTCTACAAACAATTATTTACCTTTTTACAATTTAATTTTCTCATAAATTCATCATGAATAATTCACTCACGTTGAAAAAAAGAAAAGGAGGAGCAGAAAAAGAACGTGATAAAAAAAAAAAATTACTTCTCAAGTCTTCTCAAAATTGCACAAAGATTATCTCGTTATTTCGTACAACCAGTAAGTAGTTAATATTTTTTATTATTTGTTAAATTTAAGGAAAATTCTTAATATTTTTAATACTCGAAGGTAAATTATTATTAAAAAAAAAAACTGTCTAGTGATCATTTAAATTTTGTTTTTATTTAAAATAGATCAAGCTACAAGCAATTATACAGTTGAATCTAACGAAAAATGTGCGAACACTGATGCTGTTGATACTGACTTGCCTACTTGTTCATATACAGTACTTGAAAGTAATTTATTATTTTTAAAAAAAACTGTCTAGTGCTCATACAAATTTTGTTTTTATTTAAAATAGATCAAGCTACAAGCAATTATACAGTTGAATCTAACGAAAAATGTGCGAACACTGATGCTGTTGATACTGACTTGCCTACTTGTTCATATACAGTACTTGAAAGTAATTTATTATTTTTAAAAAAAACTGTCTAGTGCTTATACAAATTTTGTTTTTATTTAAAATAGATCAAGCTACAAGCAATTATACAGTTGAATCTAACGAAAAATGTGCTAACACTGATGCTGTTGATACTGACTTGCCTACTTGTTCATATACAGTACTTGAAAGTAATTTATTATTTTTAAAAAAAACTGTCTAGTGCTTATACAAATTTTGTTTTTATTTAAAATAGATCAAGCTACAAGCAATTATACAGTTGAATCAAACAAAAAATGTGCTAAAACTGATGCTGTCGATACTGACTTGCCAATAGTACTTGAAGGTAAATTATTGTTTTAGTTATTTTAAAATAAGAACTGTATGTCTGAATTAATATATACATTATAATTTTTAAATTATTTAAAATATGTTTAAATAGATAAAACTGAAAACTACAACATGACATATTTTATAAAACCAAAACCAACCAGTCTTAAATACTTTTTCAAACTACATCCAGTTCAACCTTGTGACGATTCAACTTTACCATTCAATAGTAGTAAAGCATTTATCCGTAAAAATAAAACAGTTAGAACCTGGTGTACTTATGACAAGAGCAACAAGAAAATGTTTTGCTCGGTTTGTTTAGCTTTCTCAGTAGAAACTAACCCTTTTGTTTGTGGAATGACTGACTGGAAACATATTTACCAACGAATCACCGAACATGAAAATAGTAAAAGTCATGTACAATGTTGTGAAGCCTATTTTATGCACTGTCATCAAAAAGATATTGGTAGTTTATTAAACAGTAATCAAATGCATCTACATCGTGAAGAAGTTAAAAAAAATCGGCAAATCCTAGAACGAATAATTGAAGTTATTAAAATAATAGGAAAACGAGGTTTAAGCGTAAGGGCAAAACGAAATGAGGCAGCATATTTTCTAAGAGATCCTGCATTGGACCACGGTACATTTTTGGAAATGATTATGTTGTTGAGCAAATATGATGCAGTGTTAAATGAACATTTAAATACAATTATTAGTAAAAGTGAAAACAATCATTTAAAAGGATCCAAAGGAAGAGGCAATTTTGTTACTTTTCTTAGTCATTATTCCATTGATAGTATCACCTCAACAATTTCATTAGTAATAAAACAAATAATATCTGAGCAAATTTCAACAGCTGGTATGTTTTCGGTTTTAATTGATACCACACAAGATGTATCAGTGATGGACCAATGTTCTATTATTGTCCGCTATGTTTTCAATGGAAAAATTAATGAAAAATTAATTGGTGTTAAATGTTGTACAGAATCTACCGGAAAAGGTATGATGGAACTATTACAAAGTGCTATGAATGAAGTTAATATTGACACATCAAAATGCATTGGCAACGCAACTGATGGAGCAGCCAATATGCAGGGCGCTTATAATGGTTTCACTTCATGGCTAAGTAGAGTAGCTCCAGAACAAATCCACGTTTGGTGTTTTAGTCATATACTAAACTTGGTAATTTGTGATACTACTAAGAATCCAGTAATGGTTGGCAACTTTTTTTCTTTAATAAATGGATGTGCCGTTTTCTTTAAAGAGTCATATAAGCGAATGAATATATGGAGAAATATAAGTGAAAATAATAATGAAAATATTCGTCACAAGCGTTTACAACAAATTGGAGATACAAGGTGGACATCAAAACAAACTGCATTAAATAGAATTTTTGGTATGTGTGGAATGTATGATGAAGCCATGTACCCTGATTTAATTATTGCACTTAGTAAAATCTGTTCAAAAGAATCTTTTACACCGGACATTCGAACAAAAGCATCCAACCTATTGAAAGCTTTGTTAAAATATGAAACCATTCTTATTGCACATATATTTATGAAGATTTTTTCAATCACTGGGCCACTATCAAGATACTTACAGACTAGCGGATTAGACATTCTTAAATGCATACAAATGGTTGAAGTGTCTTTAAATGAACTTAGAAAAAATCAAAGGAGTATGGAACTTACAAAGAATATGTGCATTGAATTTATTTCTAAAATGAATGATAAAATTTCAACACGGATTAATGAATCTAATGAAGATTTGGAAATCGAAGAAATTCAGAGTCAATTTGAAGTTAAACGTATTTCTAGGAAGAAAAAAATAGCAATTTATGAAGCTGCTGATGATACTATTTTGAATGTTGAAAAAAAGTTTACCGTTGATGTATATAACAGAGTATTTGATACAATTATACAAAGTATGAAAAACCGATTTACAAATAATAAAGAAATACTTCTTGATTTAACATTATTATCACCCACTCATTTTGACTCATTTGTGAATGGACTACCTGAAAATGCTTTCTCTAAATTAGCCATAAAATTAAAACCATATTTTGATGAAGACAACGAAAACGAAATAAAAAATAAACTATGTGAAGAAATTTTAAGTTTTTCCAAATCTTGGAAACATTTAAAGAAATCTGTAGATGATGAATATACTGAAGAACTGTACATAAATAGTGACACAGAAAATGAAGATGAAGACATATCAAAACCATGCAAGACATGTAAAAACTGTAGCATTTGTTGTTATACTGCATTAATTAAGTACAATCTTTACTCGAATGCTTACCCTACATTATCTATTGCTTATCAATACTTACTAACTTTGCCGGTAACGCAAGTGGCCTGTGAACGGTCGTTTTCTACATTAAAATATTTAAAAAACAGGTTGAGAAATTCAATGACAACCGAACATTTGGAGTCATTCATGTTAATGGCGATTGAAAAACAAATTTTGTATAGTTTGGACAACGATATGATAATAAATAAAGTTGGTGAAAAATCAAAACTACTTTCTAAATTACTTTCATAAGTTATATAGGTATATTAAAAATTAAAATACACTTAATGATATTTTTTATGTATATGTAATTATTTAATGAAAAAATTAAAACAAAATGTGTATTTGTTATTTGTTTTAGTTATTTGATAGATCAGTTATAATTTTTTTTTCAAGTCTATACCTACCAGTAGGTTAGGCTCTGAAACAATCAGCCGATGTGGTAATGGGCCGGCAAAATATTTTTTCCAGACCCGAAATTAGGTCCCACTCCGCCCCTGAACCTAACAATACCTACAGTGCTATCATTATGCATGATATATATGTATTGTGTAAGCAATATTATCACAATGTGGTGTGCATTCTAAAAAAATAATATATATATTTATATATATATGTATATATATATATATATATATATATATATATATATATATATATATATATATATATATATATGAACCTAAACATTTGTAATAATAATAAAACTTTATAAAACCGTGACTGAATTGACAACATGCTGGAGATAAATATTTTGTACCATAAATTACCTGGGGTGGGACATCTGCCAATCGAACGTCTACGACCTCGATGTCATCGTCGTTGACATCTGCCACCTCCTCAGCAACAACTCGAGGCTCCTCAGTTGGCATTACCAAGTCCTCAAATCCTATTTCGACGACTTCCATTTCCACATCGTCCACATTCACTTCTTCTTCGATGACCTCCGGAAGTTCTACGACTATGTCGTTCTGGGGGGCATCAATAGCTGGCTGAAAATTGAATTAAAATAAAGATTTAATTACCGACGGCTTCGAAAGATTGTATATTATAAACAAAACGAAATAATGCACATAAAAGTATGACATTAATCGATAAAAATATTTACAGTGAAAATATTGCAGAAAACAATAATAAGAAAAAATGTACACAATGTAATGAATTAAATTTGTGAATTTACAATTCCTATCGTCGGGACCGCATGACGACTTAAACGATGCCTGTTGGCCGTAACTGAAAAATCGGCATCCGCGAAATGTCGAGAGCATAATGCCGAGGTGGGTCGTACGGATTCACGGAGAACGCCATATCTCTCCACGTACCTCAGCCAAAGTTCATGACGCTCGGGGTTCGCACGTGGAAATCTGAAAAATACCGTATCATACGAAATGTACAAAAAAGAGTTTTGATCGCGCGATTACTGTTGACATACCGGTGTGCCGAGTATCCACCGTCGACCCGTCTACAAATCACACAAAGTTGGGGCATTATTTGAACAGAAAATCAAAAAATAAAAACGCAAGAAAAGCGATCAGTACCGAAGCGATCTGACCATTAACCTACAAGACCCGTATCTACGAAATTACGTGTAAAAACAGCAGATAAATAAATCACCGTCTGAAGTTCTGAACTTTGAGCCATAGAGCTCAGCGCGTTAAACAGAAATAATAGGCACGTCTTGCTATTTAAAATCAACAGTGCAGACACGTTTATGGGAGGAATCGGACGTACACGTTTTTTAACTTTTAATTTCAATTTACATTATACATTTGAATTACTTAATAGTTTAATAAGATAAAATTATTAAATTGCATTATACTTTACGCGTTTCATTGTTTTTATACTCGGGCTCTGACGACGATAAAATTCATTATTTTCAAAGTGAATAACAATATTGTGTGGCAACACTGGCGACCAGACATTTAGACCAAAGAAACATCTTCTAACGAATAAAATTCAATTTTTTTTTGGTAATAAGTGTTCATAAGCGCGTGTCCGCCCGTGTGCGTGAGTATAATTTTTAATTTTTGTTAATTATATAAGATTTTTACCATTTATTTTGCACGTAATTCATTTATATTTTTTGTTTTCTTTCAGAAAATGAATAATACATTCAATAACTGCAAAATAACAAATTTGTATGGGGGTGGACAACACCCCCATACAAAGTCGTCTCGACGACGACAGAAAAGTAAGTAAATCGACTTCATTTTTTTATCCACACGATATTACACAACTGCGTAATAAGGTGTATCTAATCTTTTGTGAATTCACTTTTTCCAGAATGTTTCAATTGCGGTAAGTGGGGGCACGTCGCCCGCCACTGCCCCCGTAAGTTTCAATGTTTTTTCATCTTTAAGCATTATTATTATTTTAAAACATATATATATATATATATATACTTTTATTTAATCCAACCAGAAAAAAAACGTAAATGTCCGGCGCCGCCGCCACCACCACCACCACCACCACCTCCGCCAAAAGAGAATTCAGAGGACGACATGCTAATAAGTATGTACAAAATGTAATATATAATTCTTTTAACTACCACAGAGACTGTTCTAAGAATCTGTTCTAACTTTTAAGTATTTATACCCATTTATTTTTTTGTTTCAGTGGATTTTCAAGATAAATTTGATTTGTAAGTAGTGAGTAATGATAATCAATTTCAATTTTCTAATTCATACATTTATACATTTTTTACAGATGAACCATTATGTTTTTTTTTTGTTTTTTTAAAAATAAAAATAATTTTGAAATAAATTTAATTTGTTTTTATTTCGTTCAACAAAAAAATAATATAATCATTTTATTTCTCCTTACATCCTTAATATGTCTAATAGAATTGAATTTGTTCATTATTAACATTATATACTTTAAAAAATGAAATCAAATGAAGGCTGTAGTAATTGCTGGTCGGATTGTAGTAGTTAAAAAGTTTACTGACTATGTGTGAAAATTGTTGAAAAGGCGAATAGGTAATTTATTGAAGGTAATCTGATGTAGGCAGCTATGGACGGTAAGTGTATAATAATAAAGAACCAACAATCTGGAAAAAGTGGTCGGTGTTCCATAAGAAAACTTTAACCATATAACTTTTTAACTTTTAAAATATAAAACAAAAACAACTATTTTGTATAACATATAGTTGAAGTAAGTACTTCCCTATAAGGTTGAAGTAAGTAGGTATTGTTTATAACACAATATTAAATATTTCAAATGCATTTCACTTTTTAAACATATTCAATTTTTTTGTAACATCATTTTTAATTTAATATTATGAAAATATAAAAAAAAGAAAGGGAATTATCCTGAAGTCAAACGACAATAATAATGTATCTAGAAACACTGGTGAAATGAGAGTATATCAACACTAACTATTATGAGTGAATAAATGTTAATATATGACTGGTATTTTTTATGGCATCGAACCATTTGTAAAAGTATTTCACCACAGTGAAAATCAGTGGTCAGTTCGGTTAAAATAGAATAATTATTTATTATAACGCTTTGATTCGCCGACGGTTATAGTAGGTGTATATTTGAAATTTGTCTCTTACCATTGTAAAAGTATTTGTTTTAGTTTAATTTAAAATCGACAAACACGGATAATTAACTATTTGCATATCTACTATCATTATAATATAATATATTCATGTAAAGAGAGTGTTTTTAAGAGAATTTCAACAGTCATAATTCATGCAAATACAATTGTACAATTATGAATTTTTTTTATATAAAATAATGCATAAAAGTATCCAATTTAATAGTGAGTAGGTATTATTTATGACACATAATATTGCAAATGTATTTAACTTTTTAAACATATCTTTCTATTTTTTTTGTAACATCATTCATTGTAATTCTATTTTATGAAAATAGAAAAAAGGAATGGGTATTATACTGAAGTCAAACAATAAATATCTAGAAATGAGAGTATTTCAACACTATTATGTGTACATAAATGTGATAATATATGACTGGTATTTTTAAATAATATGATGGCATTGAACCATTTGTAAATGCATTTCACCACAGTCAAAATCAGTGGTTAGTTTGGTTAAAATAATGTAATTATTTATTGTAACGCTTTTGATTAGCAGACGGTTATAGTAGGCATATATTTAAAATTTGCCTCTTATCATTGTAAAAGTATTAGTTTAAAATCGACAAACACAGACACTTAACTATTTGCATATTTACTATCATTAAAATATATATGTTCATTTGTTTTTAAGAGAATATATTACATTGCATAATACATGCAAATACAATTATACAATTAGGGGTACTCTCACATAAATTTCGTAGTATGGAAAATGTTTTGAAAATAGAAAGTGTCAAATATAATAATACAATAATTTCATAATATAATTATGTGACAGTATTTGTAATTTTTTTATAGTATTTTCTGGATCCAAAGTGTAATAATCGATAATCGAATATTTATATAATATAATAAATTGTAAAAGTCAATAATCCGTGAACACGGTGTTAATACCTATCTGTAATAACTACCTATCTACCGAAATCAGTTCAACGAATATCAATAGAACATAGAATATCTGTTTTATATTAAGAAAGTATTTGTATTTATTTTTTGCACCGGCCTAGTACTTTCAAGACCGATTCTGTCAAAGTACATTTCAGTTTTCAGTCAGACGATCAGTACTTACCTAAATCATTTATTATCATGAATACTGCAGCATGAAACTACATATTAATACAAATGAGTACCTATTATTTCTCGAGTACTCTAGAGGTACAAAAAATCACAAAACACTTATATGAGTACACTTTGTATAAAAGACGTACACGGTCAAACGTAATGCGTTTAAATCATATAATATATTGTTATATAGGATACTAACTATATAAGATTACAATCTAAATAGTAGTTTAAAACATTTTTATTAAGAAAACATAGCAAAAACGTACAAAACACGATAAAACTCGAGTAGTACACATATAATAACAATAACGAACAAAAAACTACAAAAACGCGTAAATTTTTTTCGCGTAAATTTGCGTAAACATATAATAAAACACGAATACACGATAAAAACTCGAGTAGTAGAGTGAATTATTAGTTTTTAATATATTAAAAAAAGTAATACGAATATACGATATAAGACAAAAGCAACGTTATCACGATACACGGGGCCGCGTTATCATCAGACGACAATGAGTAGTGCGAATTGGCGGGAAACGATCACGGGGCAATTTCTTTTTCAAAAGGAAAAATGAAAAAAGGGGCGTTTGGGGGCGCGCGAACGCGTAAAACGACGTCCTGGGACGGGGACAGAATATTTCAAATAAGAACGCAATTTTCGGAAAAGGGAAAAACGAAAAAACGGCCTTTAAAAAATAGTAGTAAGATTGAGGTTATGTCGACGTTCCGATTTTATATTATAAGAAGATTTTGGTATGAATTTATACAATAATTTATAACTATATTATAAGCATTTAAGCAGTTTATTATTGAAATGGATTTAAAACAATTAATTACTAGCTATTCAGATTGATAAAGTATGATATAAACAATTTCTACCTTTATATAATGAAATATAACTAGTGAAAGAATAAAACATTATTTTATTTATACTCATTTTATTACACCATTTTATCGGTCAATTATATCATTATGCATAACATGAATTTAAATCATTATACTTAAAATTATTATTAACATCATTAACAAATTTACTACCTTTACTTAATGGCTCAGAACATGCATGTAAGTTTTTGTAAAATAAAAATCATACACTAAAAAAATAGTGTGTAAATTAAAAAAAAAAATGTTATTTGTGTGAAGTATAATTGTGTGTATTTTTTTTGTAAGTGTGTGAATGTTTTGTGTGAAATAAAAATAGTGTGTAAATTGTTTAAAAAAAAAAAAATGTTGTTTATTTGTTACACGGTGAAATATGGTGGAATTTAACCGCTAAACTGGTAAAAATTTGGCTTCTCAAATGGACTCAGAACATGCATGTAAGTTTTTGTAAAATAAAAATCATACACTAAAAAAATAGTGTGTAAATTTTAAAAAAAATGTTATTTGTGTGTGAAGTATAATTGTGTGTATTTTTTTTTAAGTATGTGAATGTTTTGTGTGAAATAAAAATAGTGTGTACATTTTAAAAAAAAAATGTTGTTTATTTGTTACACGGTGAAATAAGGTGGAATTTAACCGCTAAACTTGTAAAAATTTGGCTTCTCAAATGGAGCCAGAACATACATACGTTTTTTGTAAAAATAAAAAATCATACACTAAAAAAAATTTGAGAAGCCAAATGAAGCTAAAAAATACATACTTTTTTTTGAAGCAAAAAAATCGTAAACTAAAAAATAGGTGGAAATCGCCCGCCAAACCGGAAAAATTTGGCTTCTCGAATGGAGCCAGAACATACATACGTTTTTTTGAACAAAATAATTTCACACTAAAAAATAGGTAGAAATCGCCCGCCAAACCGATAAAATTTGGCTTCTCAAAATGGAGCCAGAACATACAAATACATACTACTTATATATTATAATTATTATTATTATTATTCCCCCCACTTGGGCGCCCGTCCGATTATTATAATATATTCTTATTATATCAATAGTACGTCGGTGCTACACGACCCGACATTCACTTAAAAATTGCGTTTTGATTTATTGTTATATTTATAATTCACCTTTCCTGACGTTGCGTCTAAACAATACAACTATTGTAAAAGTCTTTAGCTTGAAGTGAAAACTGGTCACGATAATCATTTTGAAGTTTTGATAGTGATTCTCTCACTTTAGTTGGTAAAAATATTTCTTTTTCTCTAAGTGTTAGAGTATTAATGAGTTTAAAGTATTCTAATGCTGCTTCAGTTGCAGATATTTTATCACTCTCAACATTTAAAATAGTTTCATGAAATAAAGATGAATTGTTGTGAACAAACCAAAACCAAATTTCTCCAAGAGGATTTTCAAAGAAATCTTTTAAGATTGTTGGGCATTCTACTGAGTCAAAATATTCTTTTAATGGCTTAGACATTTGTAAAATTCGTTCAACTGCAGGCATTAAACTTAAAAATCTAGTTTTTGAAAAAGACAACATTTTTTTATACTCAACTTCTACAGTATCACAAAAGTCCTTTAATGAAACTAATTCTAACCGTATAAATGTAAAAATATTTAAAAATGTTTACAACAATTACTTCAATATCAAAAGGTAAAACGTCAGATGAATTTTGAATGCAATTATTTAGAATGAGTGCCACACATCCAACACCAACAATGGAGGGAGAACATGAATTGCTTAATTTTTTGAATAAATTATTTTTTCCTTGTCTGTTTGATCCTCCAAAATTAGTGTTGGTGTTATCTGCAGATAAGCCTATACACTTTGATACAATATTTAGTTTGGTTAAAGTATTAAAAACATATTCATTTAATATATCAGATGTTTATCCAGGTAATGCTTTAAGTTCTAATAATTTAATTTGTACTCCTTTTTCTGAACTAAAATATCTCAAGGTCCATTTCAATGACCCCCCCCCCACTTTAAAAATTTGAACTTCTGACCTAGCCAATCGTTTGTGCATCGTTTGTGCAGAAATGTGCACCAGGTCCCAACGTTTCTGCACAAAAACCCTCGGCGCTGTCCCAAAAACAAAATGGGGGGCCATTGAAACGGTAGCCCCCCCCCACCTTCGAAATTTGAACTTCTGCCCTAGCCAATCGTTTGTGCATCGTTTGTGCAGAAATGTGCACCAGGTCCCAACGTTTGTGCACAAAAACCCTCGGCGCTATCCCAAAAACAAAATGGGGGGCCATTGAAACGGCACAACCCCCTTTTGGAAATTTTACATTGTATATGCGCCAAACGTTTGTGCATCGTTTGTGCAGAAATGTGCACCAGGTCCCAACGTTTGAGCACAAAAACCCTCGGCGTTATCCCAAAAACGAAATGGGGGGCCATTGAAACGGCACAACCCCCTTTTGGAAATTTTACATTGTATATGCGCCAAACGTTTGTGCATCGTTTGTGCAGAAATGTGCACCAGGTCCCAACGTTTGAGCACAAAAACCCTCGGCGTTATCCCAAAAACAAAATGGGGGGCCATTGAAACGGCACAACCCCCTTTTGGAAATTTTACATTGTATATGCGCCAAACGTTTGTGCATCGTTTGTGCAAAAATGTGCACCAGGTCCCAACGTTTGTGCACAAAAACCCTCGGCGCTATCCCAAAAACAAAATGGGGGGGCCATTGAAACGGCACGACCCCCTTTTGGAAATTTGATATATTTTTTATGTTAGTAAATATTATTTAGGTAATACAGGTAATAGAATTTTGATATAACCATCTCATTTCCTAGAAATAAAAGATATATAGTATTTATTTAAATGTTGTGTTGTATGAATTATATGGGGGTCGTGCCGTTTCAATGGCCCCCCATTTTGTTTTTGGGATAGCGCCGAGGGTTTTTGTGCACAAACGTTGGGACCTGGTGCACATTTCTGTACAAACGATGCACAAACGTTTGGCGCATATACAATGTAAAATTTCCAAAAGGGAGTTGTGCCGTTTCAATGGCCCCCCCATTTTGTTTTTGGGATAGCGCCGAGGATTTTGTGCACAAACGTTGGGACCTGGTGCACATTTCTGCACAAACGATGCACAAACGATTGGCTAGGTCAGAAGTTCAAATTTCGAAGGTGGGGGGCTACCGTTTCAATAGCCCCCCATTTTGTTTTTGGGATAGCGCCGAGGGTTTTTGTGCACAAACGTTGGGATCTGGTGCACATTTCTGCACAAACGATGCACAAACGATTGGCTAGGTCAGAAGTTCAAATTTTTAAAGTGGGCGGGCCATTGAAATGGACCTTATATCTTACAAGTAATGGAACTATTTGTATGTCTCTATGATTAGAAGAATCAATCATTATGCTAAAATATATAGCATTTTATAAGGCTACGTTCAATCTGAATTCGGCTTCTTTGGCAAACACATTATTGATTATACATTCAGTTTTGGTTCTACCCAATGCAAATTTTGGTTCAAATAATGTAGCAACTAACTTAGAAGTACAATCTAAAGATCTAAAACTTTGCATATGTTTGATAGTGTGATAAGCAAAAGTTCCTTCTTTAGCTGCAATTAGTAAATTTTCAGTAGTAAGATAATTAGTTTTAAAAAAATTATTTACTTTTCGACTAGATACAGCAGTATTTAAGGCTACTTTATGTTACATTATGTACACATTACTTTATGTACACAATATGAAATATTGAAGTCGGTTTTATAAACGTAAACTCATTCTGTAGATTTGAATTAAATACACATTTTCTACGTGGTGGACTCATTGTAAAACAATTTTATATTATATTATTTTTGATACGTTCTCTCGGAGACTGTTTTCTCGTTTACGGCAGTATACATTCACCGTTTATCTTTGTTATCTGTTATTTGATGTCTACTGTTATAAATATAGAAACGGTGGTAATATCACATAATATTCATGACAATAAATAGTCACTATCACTGATATAACAAAACAGATAACTTATTGAATTAACCATGCTACCAACTAATGCTACCAACCAATAACAATGCTTTATGTCAAACCATAAAATATAAATTATAAAAAACAGTAAAAACACATAAACACGTAATAGCTCATTTTTTTAAAAAAAGAGTACAATTTCATCTACTTAACTCTATTGTTAAGGACACTAGGACACACATAAAAAAAGAGTACTGTCCTGCAAAAAAGAGTACGTCTGGTCACCATATTTATAATGAACAATTTTTCTTCTTAAACTTATTTATATATATTTATTTATTGTTGTTACTAAATTATAAATTATGTGTTAAACTAATACATTATTATTAATAATTTAATTATGATGTATTTTGCACAATTATATTTATTTATTTATTGAATTTAAATTTGTGTACCATTTATTTATTTATTATTTTTTTGCTGTAATGCTTATACATTACTATTAATAATAATTTAATTATGAAATTCGAGTATTTTACATAATTTTTATTTTAATTGCTCTGTCAAATGGTAAATATTGCTGGCTTCGAGTCCACTTCTCGCAGGCCTTTATGCACTATAAGCCATATAATATTATTATTAAACGTTTTGTGTTGTGCGAAAACTTAAACGAATAATTTTCGTTACGTATCATTTATGTTCGAATATTCAAAAATTCGAAAATTCGAATTATTTACGTTAGAACGTTATTCAAATATTCAAATAATTCCCATCACTAGTTTCTACTATTTTAAAAGAACACGAGACATCAAATAATCATCTCAGAGCACATCAATTGTGGATAGAATTTTCTTTGAGATTAAAAACAAAAAAAAAACGATTGATGACACAAATCAACGCATATTTGAATCAAAAAAAAAATACTGGAAAGCAATTTTACAAAGAATTGTGTCAATAATACAGCTCTTAGGTCAGCAAAATTTAGCATTTCGAGGTTCATCGGATCTACTCTACAAACATAATAATGTAAATTTTTTAAAAATCATTGAGCTCATGGCGTTGCACGATCCTATTATGTTTGAACATGTTAGAAGAACAATAAATAGTAAAACAAAACCCATTATTTGGGGAAAGATATACAAAATGTAATTATCAACTTACTATCAGGTGCTATTAAAAAACGCATATTTGATATGTTAAAAAAAGCAAAATATTATAGCATAATATTGGACTGTACTCCCGATTTAAGTCACACTGAACAAATGACAATGATTATTCGTTTTGTTTTCGTTGAACCGTCTAAAAAAGAAGCGAGTGTTACAATTTGTGAACATTTCCTCGGTTTTCTTCCTGTTGAAAATAGTACTGGAATGAGCCTTTCTGACATTATTTTACTACAATTGAATAACATGGAGATTCCAATAGAAAATATGAGAGGCCAGGGTTACGATAACGGGCTAATATGAAAGGAAAACATTCTGGAGTACAACGAAGAATTCGCAATATTTATCCTCGTGCTTTCTTTGTTCCTTGCAGTGCACATTCACTAAATCTAGTGGTAAATGATGCAGTTAAGTCGTCAAAAGATGCAATTGAGTTTTTCGATATAATTCAAAAGGTTTACGTTTTTTTCTCAGCATCTGTAAATCGTTGGAAGGTTCTCTTAGATCATATTACGAATTTAACTTTAAAACCATTAAGCCAAACACGATGCGAAAGTAGAATCGAAGCTCTAAAACCTTTTCGTCACCAAATTGGAGAAATATATTATGCTTTATTTGATATTGTACAAGACACAAACGGGGATTCTATGACTAGACATGAAGCTGAATGTCTTTGTAGACATATTAAACAATTTAAGTTTCTATGTTCTCTCATTATTTGGTATGATTTACTCAATCTAATTAATCCGGTTAGTAAATTAATGCAAACAATTAATTTTGACATCAGTGCAGCAATTAAAATCTTGGAAACATTATAATCATATTTGGAACAGCAAAGAACTGATAATGATAATTCATTTGAGAAAATTGTTCTCGAAGCTACAAAACTGGCATCAGAAATTGACGCGGAGCCAAAATTTGAGTATATGATTGGAAGAATTACAACACGTCGTGTGAAAAGGCAATTTGATTACGAAAACGCGGATGACCCTATAATTGATCCAAAAGTTAATTTCAAGGTTAACTTTTATAATACTATTCTTGATATAGCAATAAATAGCGTAAATGATAGATTTGAACAGTTAAAGGAACATAGTGATTTTTTTCTTTTTTTATACGACATAAATAATTTAAAAAATATGACTTACGAAGAACTATTAAATCATTGCAAAGATTTGCAACATTTTTTGACTGATGGAGATTCTGCCGATATCAATGGAGTTGAAATGGCAGATGAACTTTGAGCTATAAATTATAATGCCGATGGTTGAATCTAACTTGTCTCCGATTGAACTTTTAAAGTTTGTACTTAGTATTGGATTATTCGCACCAAATATATTGCTTTACGTATACTTTTAACTCTGCCTGTAACTGTTGCTAGTAGCGAAAGAAGCTTTTCTAAGCTCAAGATGATAAAAACCTATCAACGTACAATAATGACAAATGATCGTTTAAGTGGGCTTGCTTTGATAGCAACCGAGCACCAAGTATGTCAAGAGTTAGACGTCGAAGAAATTATTAAAGATTTTGCTAGCGCAAAAGCAAGAAAAGTAATTTAATAATATTATTTTGTGCAGTATCAAAAACTCGTTTGATACAAGTATTAATGCATTTAATGTTCTATATTATTTTAAGTCAAACATAAAATATTTATGATTTAATACATTTATCATTTAACAACAGTCTTATGTTATTGTTTGAATTATTGTTCTATTGAAGCCATCTCAAAATGATTAAAACAATTTTATCTTATAATGTTTAACAATTTTATTAAGTTTTTAAAATTATGTATAATCTACGTGATTTTTTCGACAAAAAAAAGTTATATAAGGGCAGCGTTTTAAAAAATTAGCACAGGGCGGCAAAACTCCTAGCGCCGGCACTGGCAGATATTATCGGTTCAAGTAATTGATCTTTAAGAAAGTTTTGTGTGTAGCACGGACTTGTGGTGTGTGTGTCATTCACTCAATTTGATTCATTTTCTCGCGATTTACATGGAAGTCGGCAACGGTAAATTCACAATAGAAGAATGAATTTTTTTACTCGTTTCGTATCTGCGGTTGGATGCCGACTATGCCACGATTTTTGCTGACTTTCAGGCACGCTTTCCGAATCAACCAGTACCTTCTCGTCGTAATGTGACAAAATTGTACAATAAGTTTCTTGGAACGGGTTCTGTAGCAGACGCACCGCATTCCGGACGACCTTTAACAGACAAAATACCTGAAAACATGGAGACGGTGGCGCTATCTCTGGCCGAAGATGGACATCAGTTTTCAAATATATCATAATATTATCACACCTAACCAAATCAGATTTTTTGTAATACGCTTTATTAAGCCGGTGCTACACGATGCGTCCAATGCCTTCCAACGTTGGCCACACGGTAGTTTGACACATCGTGTGGCCGCACGTCACACGTCGTTCGACGAATGTTAGTATCCAACGTTGGCGTTGGAACGTGTGCCGCCGAAAGTCGGTATTCTTGACCCGTGTCAAAGGAGTATCCAACGTTTGAAGCAATTTGGAACCAACATTTGATATACGGCTACACAGTACACAATGCGTAATACAAGTCCAGTGTTTTATTATCAATATTTATGAATCTAATTGTCTCTACTTTTGTTCAACGACAGCATCCACCACCTCCTTTTACGTCTTTGTTTTAGTTTCTCCTGATTTTTGTTAAGTAATAACTGACTGCAAGACAGTATAACTACAGTGGCAGCAGCTACAACCGCATCATCCATTATATATTTATAGTTTTATATATTTAAGTTTACACAAAAAGTAGTTAACACAATTTATTAACACAATAAATAATAAATTGAAAATATAAAAACACTAAAAGCGATGTTATCACGCACAAGTAAAATTGGAGGGAAGTAAACATTGGAGGGAAAGTATGCTTCCAATGACATTGGAAACAACATTGGCTACACTGTGTAGCGGAATCATGAGTCAAACGTTGGTTTCAATATTCGGCCAATGTTGGCACGCCAATGTTGGAACCAACGTTTGGCTCATCGTGTAGCACCGGCTTTAGTGTGACGTTATCCAAAGAGGTTATAGATAAGCCGGATCCAAGCAAATCGAAATCCCTATACCTAATACACGGGTCTATTAATTAAACATTTTTTTAAATAAAACTATGTAGATTTAGGTATGTATTTTAGTCAAAAAGGTTAAATTAGGTCACTGTAAAAATATAAATTATTGGATTCTCTAAAATAAGAACAGACATTTAAATTAATCAGAAAAACAAATTTGACGGGAATATTTTAATTATAATATTATTATGCTGTCATTGATTCATAGAAATTAAAAATACATAATACATTTTGGTTGCTTATGAACTTATGACTAATAGCGTAATAATGATGTATGATAGTTCATATTTATATAAACTTATAACTGTTTATCTATGATTAGTGATTACTATTTTGAATAAGACTGACCATTAATCATGCTGTGCTGGGCATTTAATTGTACTCACAATAACCAAAAACATAAATGTAGTTTTTTTAAATTTCCAGGGCAAATTAAGGAGAGGAGTAGATGGATTAAATTATTGAAGTAAAAAACTTTATTTTAAATTTTATAAAAGTTTTGTAAATATTTTTGAAAAAGTAGTATAGAAGTAGTTAAGTAGTTTCTAGTAGATAGGTATTAGATAAACATAAAAATCATTTGCATACAGAAGAGAAGTTGAGCCTGGACCTGGTGCTAGAATCTGTAGTTGCCATTTCAGAAATGGAGACAAAATAAATGGTCCTGAAATATTAGATCATAGGAAAAACGCATTTTCTAATTTTCAATCACCAGAAAAAAGAAAGAGAACCAAAATTGCCAGCCATTCCAACAATGCTACCACAATCACTTGTAGTACGATTTCTCAAACACCATCAGAAATTGTTGAATTGAATACTCATGATTTAAAGCAGGGATGTCCAACCCGCGGCCCGCGGTAGATTTTGATACGGCCCTCCCTTCAATTTAAAAACCATGAATCAATTATATATAATACATTAATATGACGAGAACAAATTTATTTTAAAAATATAAACCATCAAATACCTAACATCCATGTTTTTACCGCTGCGGCATCTTATCTTATATTACATACGGACGTGTGCATCGGACCTAAAGATAAATGTTATTAGTGTTCTATCTTTATTGGTTCCGATACCAACATTCTGTGTCGTTTATCAACAAATAAAAATAAAATACCAATATAAAATTATTACTAAGCACATGCAATCTAGTACAGACATACAGTTGTGCGCGCGTGATGGTCAGATGTCAACTTCAATCGATCCGGATATTGATTCATTACTTTCACAAAGCAATTTCAAATTTCACATTAAAAAAACTAATGAATTTTAACTTTTTGAAACTAAAACTTTTTTTGATTATAAATAAATTATTTTTCTGTGTACTTAATAAATTATTAAATATTAATACTCTTAAAAATATTTCTGCTTATTATTCGCTATTGTAAAATTATAAAAAAATGTATTGTTGTATTATAGATTATAATTTAATCATTAAATTTGAATGTATTATTATTTAAAAAAGTATGTGGCCCACAACAACTTCTACCTATATGATGTGGCCCAGTCTTCACAAAAGGTTGGACACCCCTGATTTAAAGTATCAACTCCTGCAGTTAGTAACTATATATTATTTCAAAATATATGTACATAAAATAATATTATATTATAAGACCAGTTATTTTTTACTCTGAGTTTTGACCTCCAAAATTGTTCATTTAATTAACATGGAAATTAAAATATTTTGTTTAAGACATCATAGTTTTTAAAATTATAAGGAATATTGTGAAATTAAATTCTTGGCTAACATAATTAACTATCAAAAATAAATGTTACACATAAATCTAATAAAAATATTTTATCAAGTTACAATGCTTTAAAAAACCCATAGGTATTTAATTTTTAAATAAATATTAAAATATCAAATAATATAAATTAATATTTAAAATAAGTAGGTACTATAAGTACTATTGATTAGAGTAAAAGCAAAACTTTTTTTTTTTATTGTACTTGTCTTATAAAATATATGCATGGAATTATGATGTATAAATACACTTTTAGCATTTATCAAGTTAATACTTTTTGTAGGTCTAGTCAAACGAACAAGTGTTTAGAAGCTGAAATTTTGTTACTAAGAAAAGAAAATGAACAATTAAAGTTAAAAATATCTTCAATTTCTGAGTGCTTATCTTATGAAATTATTTCAAGTAATGATGAGTTAATTAAGTTATATACTGGGTTACCCAGTTCTAAAATCTTTGATTTATTGATGCTAATATGTCAAAACATTGAGATTAACTATTATTTAAAATGGAAAGTTGAAAATATTTCTATGCATGATCAAATGTTGATTACTTTAATGAAACTAAGACTTAATTTGCCACATGTAGATCTTGGCAACCATAACAAATATTTTTATGACTTGGATCCATAATAAAACATTTTCTTAATATTTATGTCTAAAATTCCATCAAAAAACAAAAATAAGTTATGTCTACCAAATTCCTTCAGCACATTTTCTAACTGTAAAATTATACTTGATTGTACAGAGATTAAAACTGATACCTCTAGAGTGTCTAATGTCTATGGCTACACAAAAAGCCACTTTTAGTAGCTATAAACATTATCATACTTTGAAATCCTTAATTGGTGTGGCACCAAATGGTGTTGTAACTTTTGTAAGCAATTTTTTTCCAGGTTCCACTTCAGATAAAATAATAACATTGAAAATGGTGTTTTATCTGAATTGGAACCAGGTGATTTAATACTTGCAGACAAGGGATTTTTAATTCGTGATATTTTACCTCCAAATGTATACTTGAATATACCTCCATTTCTCAACACTCCACAGTTTACACCAGAACAAGTTTTACTAACCGAAACTATTGCTAAAGCTAGAATCCATATTACAGAATTTTAGATCACATACCTACATCTCTGTTACCCCAAGCTGACTATGTTTTGAAAGTTATAGCCTCGCTTATTAATTTCCAATACCCACTAATTAAAGAAATACAAAATAAAATGTAGTTATATTTTTTAATAATTAAAACCATTAACTGAAGGAAATATTTAATTTTTACTATTATTTGTCAAAAATATCTTGTATAAAGTTATAATATTTTATTTAATATATATGGAACATATTGTTCAAAATAAAATTTTTGAAGTATTTCAATATTGTTTTGCTATTGATTATCTTTAAATATATGAACAATGATTGATTCTTTTGGTGTCCAAACTACAAAAATACATTTTTGTCTTCCTGTAAAGTATAGTTGTGCTTGAACTTGGTGCCTGTAATTATGGTTCTGGTTTATATACATTTGATTATGTTCTTTATAAATTATATAAGTTTTGTCTTTTTTAATTTCATCTGATAGTGAACTATTTCTAAATTTATAGGGACATTTAACCTCAACTACACAATTTTCACCTATAAGTCCATCTGGAGATGCACCAAGATATCCACATTTGTGTAACCATAATCCAGTTTTTTGAATAACCACATTTTCAGTTTTCTGAAGAAAATCTAATGCTGCTTCTTCATTATTAAGTCTCCACTCAATAGCATTCACACCAGTTGTGATATATTCACTGTTCAGTGATTTAAATAGTGATGGATTATATTTTTTCTTATGGCACGCTGTAAGTATATTTCCATACATACTTGAAGTAAGTCTATGCTTTCTATATGTAATCCATTTAATGTTTTTGGACTGACCAATAGTTTCTTGTACCACTTTTAAAATAATATCAGGAGATACACTTAATTTATTTTCTAGAAGCTGTGTTTTTGTTTTTGATGTTATAAACTCGTTGGATACAATTATGTCATTAATTGATACAATTGATGATTGTTGAAATTAAATTTCAACATTGGGTTCAGGTTTCAATAGCCAGGACATACCTATTGGTGTATCTAACTGTTCTAAAGCTTTTTTAAAGTTATTTTGGTTTTTGTTTGGTAAACAAATTGTAGCTTTATATGAACAAGCAGGATATAAATCACTAATAGTTTTAGTATTTTCAACATGACTATTTCTCACATTCCAAGAGCAAATACTATCAGTAGAACTACAATTATGATGAGCAAACAAACTTATAGCTGCCATATGATTACAAATAGCCAAACCTCTAGGACACGTACACATACTGTCATATATAACTCCATCATTGAGATATACCTGTACAAGAATATTTCCTACTATTAGTATTTAAAAGTTCTAATAATAATTATTAGTTAATACAATATTTTGCATACTTTCACTTTATACTGGATTGATTTCATACTTGCTTTTACCTCGCCTTGTATCAATCCATTGGCTGAGTCATATTCTATTTTACAAATATATCCAGCATTAATTTATGAAAGTTCTCCTTCTTTTAGTTGTTTGGGATTTGATTTAAAATAATCAAATATTGCAAACATACTAATAGCACTATTTGCAGACATTATTGTGTGCGTAAAAATAAATAATTGCTAATAAAAATAGATAATTATATAAAATAATAAAACATATTTTTGAACTCCTAATTATTTATTTATCCTATTTATAAAAATAAACAACAATTAAACAGGTTTGCTCCGCTCAGAATCTAAAAGATATTATTTTCACAATTAATTTTGGCGCCAAAATTAACTTTTAAATTTATTTCAATCCTGTCGCATTATTTACACTTTTGATGTATTATTACAAATATTGGTATCATAATATATATATATACTAAAAAATCATGTTAAATATGATTAATTAATTCCAAAATTAAAAGTTCAACTTTGTTGCCATGCATTTACCATAGGGGCAATACTTTGTTTGGATCCGGCGTATGTAGAAACTCCTTGATAAAATGTTATCACTAATAGAGCGTATTATTTAACATATTCGAGACGAAACACATGAATAGAAAAATTACATTGAGAACGAATCACGCTCTAAGCGCGTTACAGTATTTTATTCATTGAAGACGGATCACGCGTTAAGCGCGTGAAGACTTTTTAGACATTGATATTAAATTAAATTTTTATCCTACACTTTTCGTATTTTCACCAATCGATAGTATCGATAGTGCAACAATTATCGACATCGAAAATTTATAATGTAAAATTGTTGGCTCCACGTGGAGCCCTGTTTTTAAAATCTTTTCAAGTGATATCAACAATTACGTTTCACCAGCAGAATTTTCTATTATAATAATAATGTTTCAAATTTTTTGGATATTTCTCGTGAATTGGTTTATATTAGGGATGGGTTCTCGAACTCTTCGAACTCTCGAACACCTCGAACCTTTAAAAAATTCGAACAGTTCGAAGTTCGAGAAAAAGTAAGTTCGAATTTGAATTCGAACATCTCGAATAGTTCGAGTTTAGTATGTTCGAATTTTCGAACAGTTTAATCAGCAAATTTTTTTATAAAAATGTATTGTTTTTTTTTAAAGATTTATCAAGTTAAAGTTAATGAGTCCTAATGTACTTGTTAGTTGTAACTAAGTCAAACATTCATAACTGTATATTATATTTTCTGTATACATTTTTCGCATGGTAATTACTTGTCCAAAAGGTTGGACCAGCAACTTTTTGAAATCAGATTTTTATTGTATAATAATACGACTATTATTGTTATTATTGTTAAAAGTTCAAATGTTTTAATATATTAAAGTTCGAAAAGTTCGAAAGTTCGAAAAAAAGTTCGAATAAAATTCAGATTCGAGTTCGAACAGTTCGAAAAAAAATGGTAGTTCGAGTTCAAAAAAATTAATGTTCTATTAATATCTATTAATTATATTTACAAATATTGTATAACGTTTAAGTGGTTTATACACATACATAATAAATGTATAAATGAGTATAAGTCTTGGATCACACTATGCGTTTTGTCGGTTACCGAAGAAACGTATGCGTTCGGTGATTAAACCGTAAACACCAAAAATAGTACAGGTTTAAACGGAAAACGCGTTATCGCGACCACACTAGACCGATTCTCCGTAACCGTCGGAACGAGACCGCAACATGTTGCGGTCGGATTGTCCCGATACCGATCGGTATGTACCTCATAGAACATACATTTCAATACAACCGTCAACCTATCACATTGTGCGGAACGTCGTTAACGTCAGTAACCGACAAAACGCATAGTGTGATCTAACGCTAAAAGAGGGTGAATACTAAATTAGATAAATGTGTTTTTGGAATAACAATAAAAATAATAATAATGATATACGGTGGGTACTACAAAGATAGACATATTATGCAACAGAAAGTTTCTAAACTCCTATGAATTGTATTGAAGATTTACAGTAAGGCTATTTTCAATTTTAATACTGAAATTTACCATTTATACTAGATATTAAACGAATACTATAATATTATAACGAATTATTATTTATATTTCTTATTTTCCGTCGATTCAATGCGAAGACCAGTCGTTGTTTTTGAGAATCTATGATTGTAAGTAATAATTTTATCATAACCTAAACTCGATATATTCTTACGTTATAATTTTTAACTAAAATGTCAACAAAAATTGAACCCTCATTATGTTAACTGAGCTTCGGCCTATGGATTATGATGAAGTAGAAGTCGTTCAAAATAATTACAATGTATTATATGAAGATGAGGATGCATTGGCTCTTCCTTTACACGAAAATATTAATTCAAGTGAACAAGAGAATTATAATCAAAGTGATGATGAGGTTTTAAATAGTAGTGCTTGGGGTTTTGACGATTCAGAAGGAGAAACCGAAATTGGTATAACTGAACCTTCACCAATTACTAATCCGATCTCTAACAATGTACCAGCCCAAAACATTGAGAGAGGGAAAGTAAATAGACAAGTAGATTCTACTCTATGGTATAAAAATAATACGTTACCCGAACCTCATACATTTACATCAACATCTAGTATGTCCAACTATATAAATTATCAGTCAACTGAATTTGATATTTTTAATATTTTTTTTCCAATTCAAATGGTCAAATTATTAAAAAAAGAAACAAATAGATATGCATTTACGTGTATCAGATCACTTCGAAGAAAAAATGCTTTAAAATCTAATTCTATTTGGCATAAATGGAAACCTGTAAAAGTATCTGATATTTATGCATTTTTTTCAATCATTTTACACATGTGTATAATTCCGAAACCTCATCTTAAAGATTTCTGGTCAAAAAAACCATTTATACATAGTTCTTTCACATCAAAAATAATGTCAAGAGATAGATTTTTGTCAATTTTTCAATGTTGCATTTGAATAACAATTCTAATTATGTCTCAAGAGGAAATAATAATTATGATCCTTTATTTATAATACGTCCTTATGTTGATTTCATAAATAACAAAATGAGTGAAACTTATCAACCTGGCAACAATTTAACGATAGATGAAGGAGTTTGTCCATTTAGAGGTCGAGTTCATTTCAAAGTATACATGAAAGTAAACCCAAAAAATATGGAATGAAATTATACATTTTATCTGATCCATTGAATTGCTATACATTGAAATTTGAAATTTACTCTGGTAAAAACAATACAGATAATTCAATTACTGCATTATTCGATAGACTTTTATCTCAATATTATTGTTAGGCCATACAGTTTATATGGATAGATTCTACACTAGTCCGATAGTTTTGAAATCGTTATGGGAAAAAAATACTAATGGCGTTGAACTGTTATGTCAAATTGTCAAGGATTGCCTAAAGATATTGTAAAAGAAAAATTAAAAAAAGGAGAAATGACATTTGCTAGACAAGGACCACTAATTTGCATTAAATGGAGAGATACAAGAGATGTATTAATGTAATCAACAGTTCAAAATGCTGATATGACACCTGTGACAGTAAAGTCTAAAATAGGTAGAGTTGAAAAGTTTAAACCAATAGCAATTTTCGATTATAATTTGAATAAAACTGGTGTTGATCATAGTGATCAAATGATTTCTTATTACCCTTTTCAAAGAAAACCATTAAAATAGTGGAAGAAAATGTTTTTCCATTTATTTATGATAACTGTGGTGAATAGTTTTATATTAAAAAAAAAAACTAATCAAAAAACTACTCTACGGAATTTTATTATAAATTTAGGTCTACAATTATTGGAAAAATCTGGAAAGTATACAAATAACGAAATAGTTAGTCCAATACACACATAAAAATTAAGTAGTTAATTTAACTTAAAACTACGATGTTAAATATAAATTAGTTAAATCAACTTCATAGGTTATTTATATTAACTCAAATAAGGTGTCAATTTAAATACACAATGTTGAGAAATTATATAATTTAAATTAACAACCAAAATAAGTTGACTTAGGTATTTAATATAATATAATACCGTAAGTTGAATTGACGAAAGAGAGAAAGTTGTTTTAAAACATAAACTCTATTCGATTGAAAATATTTTTGTTGTTGTTTTGACTCCAAAATAATGTCAAAATGCCCCATTCGGAGTGTTATTTTTAGAACGCATGCAGTTGCAGTGCATTATAAATTTTAATAATAATTATTATTGATAACGCATTATCAATACATAATAATTATATTTAGCAATATTCGTAATAATTTTACGTTCAATAAAAAAAAAAAAAAAAATACAAATTATTACAATTGGACATATTATAATATTATATGGTGTAACACTACAACCTTAAGTAAAGTTATTTTACACGTCATGTGCATGTATGCATCGCGCTAACTTTTGTCTTTTAGTTTGTCTTTTCTTTTGTTCTATTTCGCGTTCTGTTTTGACATTCGTTAATCGTACCTAATTCGGTTGTTCAGTTATTCAGTAACGTGTCTTGTGATTGTTTAAGTCAATCCCCATTGTTCTGTGCCCCCATTCGCATTATGGATGATGTCGATATGTTTGTGAACTCATTGAATTCGGTACGTACCACTTACCTTAGTCAATTTTAGTTTACTATTTTATTTATACTACGCTTTACGCTTATGATATTTGTTTAAATCATTATAACATCAATCATCATGAAACTTAACTTTTTAAATGAGTGTCTCTGCTTTGCTATGTATTTTGAAATTAATCAAGATGATCTGCTTTCATTTAAACAAGAATTAAAACCTATAATTGCAACGCCTAGTGTAGATTGTATCACCGATGATACATGTTCCAACCGTAACTGTAGCAGTCCAGATTTGTTTGAACTAACATGTCGAACAATTAAGAATAAGTGTCCAGTAAATCTAACGGCTGAGAGATATTTTCCTTATTCGGCTAATAAGGTCACAACTAATGAGCACATAAAGTATGGTACATATAAGCCTTTGGACTGGACAAAAGAAGTAAGTTAATTTTCCTTCAATTTGCATGTTTCTCTTATAATTAAAATAAAATATAAATAGGTAATTCATGGTTGTTTATCCAATGGATATCCATTATTCAATTTGATTAAATTATATATTATTTTATTAACTATAATTTTCAGACTGTTTTGGAGCTTTTAAACACTACCAATGATGGCCGTTACATTTTAACTGATTCCAACAAAAATAATGGTTATTTGTCTGACGATTCACAAAATTTCCTTACACAATTGTTAATAAATCATTTATTTCAAGATCAATGCAAGTATGTATAATTGAGCATATTTGTATTACTTGTCTGATAATTTTACTTAATTGAAAAATATTTATGTGTTGTTACCTTTAATATATATATCACTATCGGTAAAACATTCAAAATATGTTTAATTTTATGCTCAATTTTATGCTACTAGATAAGTAGGTATGTCAACCACCCAATCTAGTGCAATGTTTATATTTATAATTATAATAAAAGTAAAAAAAAAATTGTTTTAAGGGAACTGATTTATACTTCAGAAAAATATAAAAAATAATAAAAGAAATTTTTCCAAATGAGTTAGAGGTCAGTGAATAATTATATTATCAAACATTTACCTATATTAAAAATTAAAATACAAGTTTTGTTTTATTCTAAACTTATCAACTTAATGCTGTATTGGGTGTTAACTGTTTTATATTATACAATTTCAGTTAAAGAAATTTGGTCTCATTGTATAGTTAAATATAGTACTCAGTGCATTTTTTAAGGAATTTTTACTGGGCGACATAAAATATTTTCTCAAAATAGATAGTCAATTATAGCTATTATAGTAGGTAATAATTTCATGTTCACCCCTCATAATTATTAAAAATAAATCTTAATGCTAGAAGTAAATGGTAGGTAGGTAAAAGTTTTTAAAAAGTCATAATTTATTTAAAAGAAAATGTAATTTTAAAAAAGATCAAATATATATTAACTTATTTAATCTAATATTTTTATAATATGATCACTTGTTTATTCTAAAAATTGAAAAAATATTACCAAATTATGCTTAGACTTAAAAATATAATATACTATTTTTCAAAAAACTTTTTTATGAACGAACGATTTTTATATGTTTCTTTGTCTGGAAGATTGTAACGTCGTTCTTTTGTTCTTAGAAACTTAGCCACTGCTGGTCTAGGATCGAAATTCGCTGTTCCAGTGCTGTTTAGAGCAATATACATCCTACTACTAATTGCATCCCTTGAATAGCAAGACTGTTTATTTGTTTTTAATATAGTGTGGCAGGATACAGCACGCCCTGGTCCATAACTATGTGGAGTTATTGTGGCATATGCTTGTACCACTTTTGCAAAAAATGTCGTAGAGCTGCTTATTTTTAAATAATAATACAATTCCCCTGTTGGGTCTGTAATGTTAATAGGACACGGTAGTTTATCTGTTGCATATAAACCAAGAACTTCGTCATAAAAAGTTGTTACATTATCATTACCGAAAATACCTTCAATGTCACATCTTACCGCTTTGATTGTATCTTGAGGCGATCGCGCGTTTAAAAAAGTTCGTAATCGAAGTATAATACTTGATTGATCATCGGCAAGTCTATTACTTAAAAATTCCTTTGCGCTTTTCACTATTTCCGTTCTAACGCTGGTCATACAGCGCTTCGTAGAAACATATAAATTCTGAATTTTTCTATGTTTCTTATTATTAATATTAACATCGTTTATTTCATCGCTGTTATCTGATATTTGATCATCTAACAATTTATTTAGTTCTTCCTCCCTACCTCCAGGATAATAATCAGTCTACATCAGCTCTAAAGATGAAATGACTATGTTTTTAGACGTCTCAATGTCACATAATGTAACCATTGACTTTTGACCATCCTTTTGAAATCTTTCAAAAAGGCGAAGTAAGTCCATCATTAATGCCGTATAAAATAGTTGATCTCCGTCTTCTTTCCATACTTTTAAAAATCCTCTAACTATGGCTTTCTCTTTTCTATTACTAGTCTCAGTATCAACTGCCACTATATTATTCCAATGTTTTCTTATAGATGGCATATTTTTCCAAACAGATTCGCACAATAAAATTAGATTTTCTACACAACGAACTTCAAAATGTTGCGGAAATCTGTAGGACATTACATTTTCATTTCTCGAAATCGCCTTGAGTTCATCGGTACGAATTGCTGAACCTCTATAAAATGTAGCGACAGATTTTAAATTTATTTTCCAATGTTTAACCTCTGTAACCATTGATTCTATATCAGAAAATGCTAAATCACACCTATGTGTTACACACCAAATACATAGTATATCCCTTTTTAAGTATTCTCTCAACCTAACCCAAAGACCACTCTTTTTTCCAGTATTGGCACTTTCTCCGTCAGTTGTTAAGCCAGTTAACTTTTCTTTGGCTATGTCTTCTAAACCAAGTTTTTTCAAAGTACTTAAAATACAATCCAGTAACCCTTCTGCACCACGTTTGCTTGAATGGCTTTCACGTAAGAAAACGTTTTTGATAGCATTTGTTTCGTCTAAATAGCGAGCGGTGATAAACTTATTGTCTACTGAATATTTATCAACTGATCCATCGATTTGAATTGAGAAACAAGTAGACTTTTTCAACTCTTCTGATACAGATTCCATAACAATTTCCGCATTTATATCTAACATTTCGCGATAGATATTTGGATCTTTATAATGTAAGGCAGCATCAGAAGGATTAAAACTAACAAAATTTGAGTCTAAACCATGTTCACGATAAGTTGAAATTTGAGCGTCGGAATGTATTTTAGAGAGTGACCTAGACGGCCAGGAATTCGCAGATAAGGTCATTATTCTACTGTCGTTATGAACATCAATAGCTAACTCAATTAAATTGGTAACAACTTCCGACTCATGAGATTTTAAAAGTTTTAACCAAGGATGTTTATCGGATTGTGATATCCAAAGTATCTGAGTTTTTTCTGCACAACATACAGCGTTATGAGCGTCACAATTTAAATGGTCTATGATTCTCATGAGTTCTTTTTTTCCATCACATCTAACCCCGTCGGCTATTGGAATTTGTCCGTTACGAGACAACTTTTTGGCTTGTGAAATTTGATTAAAACATAAAATACATTGAATACCTGATCGTTTTCCTAATTTTACTTTTTTCAAAAATTCGAATGTTTGAATTAACCAATTAGCATCTAACTTGGACCCTTTGTACCATTCTGAATTAACGCTGTTCGAATTTGAAACATGAAGTGGAACCTCAATTGTAGAAAACGAAGACGATGAACTCGATGAAGGACAATCGATTATACCTTCTACTTGATTTATAGTAAAAGAAGTACTAGAACTGGAAGCTTCGGCAGGTACATTTGAGGTAAAATATGAGATTCAGGATTAGATGGTTTTTGTTTTTTTGAGGATACTCCAAAAAAATCTGTAATGCATTTAGCCATAGTGTTTTGAATTTGAATTAAGCTATAATGTAATAATTAAAGAATTAAAAACTGAAAATTGCTTATAACATGTAATTGTATTATACTACACCTACACTAAATAATAATAATTAAGAATAATTTAAACTATTTAAATTATGATTTTCTATTATAAAAATATATCGTATCATAAATGAACATTGAATGTATTGGTATGTAATAATTATGCGGCGATTCGCGCATGCAAAGAGAAAAAAAGTTTGTTTTCGGTCGACGTTACCTACGTTGCTACGTCATAAAATGTTTGAGATGTATTTGGGTAACCGATAACGCGTCGATATAATCGACCATGTTTATTTATAGTCATCATAAATTAAATATACGGGTCTCATACATTAATACATTGAACGATTTTTCGACACACCGACGATGTTAATTTTACAAAAATGTATACCTACATCTATTAACTAATTAGTCAATATTATGTTTATTAATAAAATAATATAAAGTGATAAACCGACTGCCGACGAAGTCATAAGTTAGTTTCGTCGTGTCCGTCGTCGCGTACTACTGGTCAACTTAAAATTTAAATAAAAGAGATTTTCCTATGACCCATAACACATTGCTGTACATTTTATTCGGTATTTAATGGGGCTGTACTACAAAGAATAATTGAATGTTTAGAAAAAAACCAGATGGCTATCTTTACATAAAATCATAATTTAAATGTTTTATTATTTTCAATATGTATAATGTATTATACATATTATAGTTAAAATGTCTAGGGCCGAAGCCCTAGGCAATCAAAATTATCCAATTTACTATTTTATTTTATTAAATCTCTACTAGTTATTAAGGCACTTAATACTTACCAGTTATCGCATGTCTTGATGTGTTGATAAAAATTATTATTATTGCCACGCAGCCACGGTTTACGGACGTCGTCAGTCGTCACAGTGCAAGACAAATGTTGAATAACTATCAACTATATATACCTACTATATATCAACTAATATTATTGACAATACCGTGAACCGTTGCGCGTCGCGGGCGTCCGTGAGTCGTTATCGGTGGCTATTTTTATACATATTGGAATTTTAGGCTTATTCTAATAAATGTTATTATAATTAATTTTCTCATATTCTACAGTCTACAATAATAAATGCATTTTGTATTTAATATCGATAATATTATGACCATTATTATCCACCTACCTACAAAATGTACTGTTATCAGTATACTAATTATTTTTTTTTACCTAGAATAAAAATTCTTCTGTTATAAATTGTATGTCACCCAGTCTTTAAAAATACAGTCCACTAAGTGACAAAATATCTTCACTGGGCGACACATGTGTCGTCCAGTTTACTAGCTTAAAAAAAGCACTGATAGTACTCACAGTTTAATTTAAAACTTTGATTTATCTTATGATGTGGCCGTGGGCATTATTTACCCAGAATGAGTAAATATAATATGTATGTATATAAAATGTATTAAATGTATTATATAAATTATAAGTTCTTTATATTTTCTTAACTAACACTTTGTACACTGTGTAATAACTCATTAGTCATTACATATTGTATATAGCAATTATTAAAAACATACGAACACTATTATATATATTGTGATACCTGTCTATATATAAATAAATACAAGAATAATTTAAACATCAGGGTTTATAAAATGTTCTATAATATGTATAATATGTTGTTCTTAATTGTATAGAGTATTTATTTTATTCCTGCAAAAGCTGAAGGAAATCACCAAACTCATGCCAAAGGTAAACTGGTAGAACGGTGGAAAAATGTGTCACGTAGGTTAAGATCTATTGGAGCTATAAACACCCAAAAAGCCGCACATAAAAATAGTCCAAATCTAAATGAAAATTCTGCTACTGACTTAACTGGTTTGTAATTTTAAATAAGTAATGATACCTAATTATATTACAATGAAGTACCCTATTTAAAAAAAAATTATATAATATGTCTGTTAGATGATGTTTATTTGGCAAAAGAGTGGTTGAAAACTGAAGGTTTGATGGGAAGTTCAGAAGAAGTTCTTCAAAAATGGGGGTCTAGGTGAAAAGAGCGAATCCATTAAAGCGACGGTTAAAATAGCGACGGTAAAACCGCGATAACAAATAGAGCTACATAGGTAATTACAGCGATTACGATTTTCGCGATAAGTAGATTTATATTAGTATTTTATGTTATAGTCTTATTTAGTTATACAATTAGTTTATTTGCCAGTTGGTAATGATGTGTACGACGTTGTGTACGACCTAGGTATTTTATGTAATATAAAATAAGTTATTTTCTGTGTAAGTGCCATATTAACTTAAAATGCAATATATAAAAAGCAACAAAAATAAGAATTTGTTAGTACACAACAGTTACATATATAGAGTGGATAGAAAGGCAGTCGAAACAGTTTACTGGAGATGTATCGTTAAAAATTGTAAAGGCCGGATTACTATTCGAGGTGAGTCAATTTCAAAAGGTCCCTCATATCATATACATGTCCCCGACATTAATATAATTGAATCCAGAAAAATCGTAGAAAACATGAAAAACAAAGTCTGTTCTTCTAATGATAATCCTCAACAAATTATTGCCAGTTCTCAAATTACGTCAGGTGTAGCCGGAAATATTCCCAGTATTCCTCTTTTAAAACGCACTTTACGAAGAGCACGTCAGAAAAAACAGAATGTCCCTCAAAATCCTTCTTCTTTAGTGGAACTTGAAATTCCTGAAATCTACACTAAAACTAAAAATGGGCATCCATTTTTAATATTTGACAGTGGTCAAGTTGAAAATCGTATATTAATATATTCTACCGAAAAAAACTTGAAACTGATGGAAAAATCTAAACATTGGTTCGCAGATGGAACTTTTAAAAGTTCTCCAGTCTTATTTTTTCAAATTTATACGATACATGTGTTAATAAATGACGATACAATAATTCCCACTGTATATGCATTACTACCGAATAAAACACAAGATATTTATACATTGCTGCTTTCAAAAATAAAAGAAATTAACCCCAATTTGAATCCAGAGACTATTATGACAGATTTCGAGCATAGCAGTTTAATCGCTTTTAAAAACATATTTCCAAATATCAAACAATCTGGATGTTTTTTTCATTTCACTCAATGTTTGTGGAGAAAAATTCAAAAAATACTTGGCTTAGCTGAAAAATATATATCAGATCCAAATTTTTCTTTACATATTAGAATGTTACCGGCCTTAGCTTATGTTCCCAAATCGTATGTAGTAACAGCATTTGAAGAATTATTGAATTCACAATTTTATATTGATAACAATGATCTATTAAAACCATTAATTGACTACTTCGAAGACAATTGGATTGGGCGACTTGTTGGCCGTAGACAAATGACCCGTAGGACACCAACATTTCCCTTGGAGCTTTGGAATTGTTATGATTTGGCAAAAAAAGGATTACCGCGAACAAATAATAACATTGAAGGATGGCACAAAGGGTTCAGTACATTATTAGGTATGACAAGTAAAATATAATTTCTTTTTTGTACCTAATTTTATTTTCGTATTTTAGGTTCACACCATCCAACGTTTTGGAAATTTATAAATGGCTTAAAGAATGAACAAAATATTCAAGAGCCGAGGTATGAACAATTACTTGCAGGACATTCTAAATATAGGAAAAAAATATATAAAGATACGGCAAAAAAAATAGAAGATATGGTAAATTTATTTAACGCAAATGACAATTTTAACTTTTTGAAAGGTATTGCATATAATTTTAATTTTCAAGTGTAAATATTAGACATTTATTTTTGATTTATATACTACATTATTTTTAGTTATTATTAATTATATTATACACTGAACTTTTTAAAAGGTATAACTGCATATAATTTTAATTCGAATAAAATAAAATGTTCGATATTTTTGTGATCTCTATAAACTACATTTTCGATATTTTTGTAATCGCTATTATCTACATTAGCTCATTTTGTTTTCGTTATTTTGGTTTCGCTATTATGTCCGTCGCAGTAATAGTTTCGCTATTTTGACCGGATACCCAAAAATGGGAGTTAACGTATGCTTTGCGTAGGCAAGAAATTTCAACTCCCACTTTAGGTCATTTAAATGATATTTTTCGTGCTTGGCCTATACTTCAAGGTCCATTAGGACAAGATTTGGTAATTTGCTTTTTTATTTGTTAGTATTACTATTTTAGTTTTGAGTAAAGAATTGAAGTTTTATGCAAATCTAAAATTAAATGTTATAGATAGACAAAGATTTTAATTTATCTAGCCCTAAAATCATTGAACAGCAAGAATTCATTAATAATTGGTTACGTTTTTCCAAAACTGTTGTTAATATAAGAAGAGGTTCAATCAAAGACAAAGCTGCTCTAAATCTACTACTAATATTAGATAAAGCTGATTCAGACAAAGGTTATTATAATTGAAAACTTTTTGTGCTCTATTATTTATAGGTATTTAATTTTATTAAGTGTTATGCATTTTATAATTTATATTATTAGATTCAAGATTAATCTGCATTGTCTCTCTGTTATTATTGCCCTATTTAATTCCAACAAAAACCCATGTAAAAGGAACAAAAAAATCTTGGAAACCTTCATTGGAAGAGTCTGCATCAGCATTTACAACTCATGTAATTGTAAGTAAAACCAAAAACAAACAAATTGTTAAACTATAAAATATATATTATATTTTATTTAAATATATATATATTTTTTTTTATGTGTTCTACTCACAAGGATCAAAATTAACCTTAATATTGTTAGGTGTTGAGTAGTAATAGTGGTTTTTTGATTAACTTGAGAAAATATTAGTTCATTTTACAGTAGTTTTGTAGTGTATATTATTAATAAGCTTTATAGTTGTTTTGAGATTCGTCGACTAACCTATTTTGATAATGAGTTCAGCAAAATGCTTAATTGTCAATAAAAAGTATTTTTTTCTATCATGTTATGTTAATTTAATATAAAGATTATTTATTATTTAATAATCTTAACATACATATCAGGGACCGATGTGATTTATAAATATTTACTTTCTAGTTTTTATAGCATAATTATTTATAATTTTGTTTAGATTTATTTTGTTAAATTACATTATGCAATATGATTTGAAATGTATGTTTTCTTTTTATAATAAACAATAAAAACATTGAACTATATAAGAGACAGAAAAATCATAAATATTAACCCCATACATGTCTTTACGTTTTATGCTATACCTATCTCAACATGAAACATAGTAATTTCATTTCTGATTTATTTTTAATTTTTGACTAAAATTTGTTCAAAGTTATTCATGTAAATAATAAATATTTTTAAAGTAATTTCTTTGTGAATAATAAAATTGTTTTTTATTTAAATTGTTGTTTATACAGAATCTTACTGAGCTTGAAGAAGATGACACTCGAAGAAAGAACAAGTATTATCAGTATGGATGTACCATTCAACCATTTATAGTATTAGAAGGAAAAGACCTTTATTCTATAAAAACCTGCTATGTAAGAGTTAACCAACAACTATGGTCATTTAATTGTCCTTTAAATGCTTTAAGTTCTTGTTTTAAAGCATATTTCACATTCCATTGTGATTATCCAAGAGAGTGCTACGAAACATGGTTAATGATACAAAAATTTGTGTTTATGATAAATACAGAATATGATAAGTACACATCTATAACAACGACTTTATCAAGCAAATTAAATTCTTTATTTGCATAATAATTTTCAATAATTTTGTTTATTTTCTGAAAGGATAAGAAAATAATACAAGTAGGGTACAATACTAACAATTAGTTCATTACAAAGGTGTTGCACATTATATTTAAATATTTTTTCAGTTTTATTGTATACTTATTTACTTATTTACTATTGTATACTTTATTGTTAACTAATATTAAAAGTACTTAATACATTTTGTAATCATGTTTAAGTGTTATTTATGCGAGTCTATTATGTTTCTGTCTGTCAAAGAATTAATATGGCATTTTAAAGTTTTCCATAATTTAAGTGATCAATCATTATTTATTTGTAGTCAAGGGGCATGTGTTCGAGATTTTAAAAATTTAAGCAAATTTAGAAGACATTTAAATAATGATCATTCAATACTTCAGTGTGTTGAATCACATATAGATTTTAATTCAGAACTACCTAGTTTGCCAATCTCAGATGAAATACCTTTGTCAACTATACATACTTGTGATGCAGATGAATATGAATCTTTTGAAGATAATGTGAGAAGTAGTGCTATTAGTTTCCTATCTGAATTACACATGAATACCAGCATGACTAGCAATTTAGTACAAAAAATTATAAATGGAGTAACTGAATTTATTTCAAATGGTATTTTACCTCATTTAAAAATTGCAATTTTATCAATTTTAAATATTAGTAATGAAATTCAAAAAAAAAAAAAAATTCAAAATATATTCAATGTATTAAAAAATCCCTTTTTAAATCTTGAAACTGAATTCAAGTGAATGAAATATTTAACAGGACGTAATTTATTTTTTGAACCTAAAACTACGAGGGCGGGCTGAAAAGTAATGCCTCCTAACGTGTAACTTAAAAACTAATAAAGATAGAATTATGAAATAAAAACACATGTTTAGAGAGTGAAATTATCTTTCATTACGTACTATTATTTTTCAACATAACTACCTTCTAGGGCGATACATTTTTGCCAACGCTTTACTAGTTGAGATATGCCGTCCAAATAAAACTCTTCAAATTGAGCATTGAACTATCGTTTAACTTCAGCTTTAACTTCTCCGTCAGAATTTAATTTTGAACCCTTGAGATGTTATTTAAGCTATGGAAATAAAAAAAAATCACATGGTGCCAAATCTGGGCTGAATGGTGGATCTGGAATGACTTGAAATGCCAGGGTTTCAATTGCTTCCCTTGTGGCCCGGCTGCAGTGAGGTCTCGCGTTGTCATGATGAAGCAAAAGTTGAGTAAAATTTGGCCTGACTCGCTTAATTCTTTTTTTAAGTCTTTTTAGTGTCTCTATATATCGTATAGAGTTTATTGTGGATCCTTTTTCTAGGTATTCAGTGTGGATCACACCTTTCGAATCCCAAAACACAGTCAACATGACTTTTTTGAACTTTCCGGTGTATTAGAAACAGCACTACAGTTTATGAATAATTCTTTAAGTAACACAAATATCTTAACTTCATTTTTAGACGGTTCCACTTGGAAGTCAATGAGTTTACAATTCCAAAACAAAACTGTATTTCCTCTGTTCTTGTACTATGACGATGTTGAGTTAGGAAATCCATTGGGTTCTCATTCAGGAGTTCACAAAATAAGATGCATTTACTATACTGTCGCTGCTCTCCCTCCTGAATTTTTATCTTCATTAGAAAATATTTTTGTTGCTTTTTTATTTCATTCATCAGATAGAGGTCAGTGTAAAGTCAATAACGAAATAATGTTTTCAGCCTTGATTAAAGAACTAGTTGAGTTACACGAGAATGGCATAGAAATATCTATTAATTCTAAAGTGCATACAATTTATTTTTCCCTTGGATTAGTGTTAGGAGATAACCTAGGTTTAAACTCCATCTTGGAGTTTGTTGAAAGTTTTTCGGCCAACTATTATAGTCGAGTCTGTCGTTCTCACAAATCAGATCTTCAATACATGCTTAAAGAATCAAAAATGATAAGAGATAAAACTAACTATATAGATGATTTAAGAGCAAATGATGTTTCATTGACATGAATAAATGAGTTATGTGTTTTTAACAAAGTTCCTAATTTTCATGTAACGAGCAATATAGTGTGTGATTTTATGCATGATGTATTGGAAGGGGTTGCTCGTTATGATATGGCTGTCGTTATGAATCATTTAATCGGGAACAATTCTTTTACTTTAGATATTTTAAATAAACGTATAGAACTTTTTAACTATGGGATTACTGAACGTAAAAATACTCCTCCCAGTATAAGCCAAAACAATTTAAAAAAAGGTTATATAATTATGTCAGCATCAGAAATGTTGTGTCTAGTGCGCTATTTTGGTCTAATGGTTGGAGATCTGTTACCTAGAAAAACTGATGTATGGCGTTTATATTTAAGTTTACACAAAATTATAGATTTATGTTGCGCTAGAAAAATACAACCCGAGTGTGCAGCCCAAATTGATTCTATTGTTGCTGAACACAATGGTTTGTACATAAAATATTCAGAATCAACTTTGAAACCAAAATTTCATATTCTAACACATTATGGCAGATTTTTATTGAAAAACGGACCAATAGTTTTAACATCTGTAATTCGATTTGAAGCTATACACAAAATTTTTAAATCTATTGCTAATTCTATACCATGTCGAATAAACCTTGGGTATACTTTAGCGCGTAAATTACAATTACAAACTATGAGTCGCTTTTTAACACATCCAGGTTTACAGCCTGATTTAAAAGTTGGTCCTGGTAAAAGTGTGTTATCTAAAATAGAGTTTCCTGATAGTTCTTACAAAACTATGCCTTCAGAGTTGATAAATGAATTATACAAGGTAACATGGGTGGAGTATAAAGGTGTATATTATAAAGTAGGACTAATTTTGACTTTACAAACCAATCTTGATGGTTCCTTATTTGGAGAAATAGATAAAATACTTGTTGGTCAATCTAGAGTACCATATTTTATAATTAAACAATTGATATCAATAGGGTTTGACAGCCATTTTCATGCACATGAAGTAAAAATTGACTATTCAAATAGTTCTAAAATAGGGTATTATATTATTGAGCTTGATTATGGATATCCTACCGTAGCTAAAACTTTAGGTAATAATAAAATGTATGTTACATTAAGATATACTCTCTAAGTATTTATGTTTATTTACCTAGTTTTGATAAGTTTTAATGTAAATTCACATATTGTATTATAATAAAATAAAATAGTAACTTGCTTGTTAAAAAAATACAATTGATTTTTCATTTGAGATGTGTAAAGATTAAAGATATCCTAATAATTTGTATAAAACTGTTAGTGTAAATATTATTATATACTTAATTATAAGAAAAATGACGTAACTTTGCTTTACCAAAATAATGTATTTTGTGCTTATTTGGTATAGTTCCGTATAGGTAGGTAGGTTTAGGCGTCAGTGTTAGGAATGATTAAACCCACTGTCTCTAGTTCGAATCCTTCTCACCGAATTGAAATATTTTAACAAATTTATACAGTTATTTATCATTGTTTTGATTTGTGGAGTTATTTCAACTACAAAAATGTCTCAATTTAAAAACATTTATAAACTCAATTTATAACCATTTATTGGAGTTGTTTTAACTACAAACTAGTTTCAATTTTAAACCATTTCCAATACTCAAATTAAAACATTGTGAAATTTAATTTAGCTACATTGAAATATTTAAAGTAGCATTATAATGTACTAGACTTAACAACATATCCGGAGTAGTTTTAATTGTATTGTATGATAGTAAAATCAACACTTATTGAGTTCTAAGTCAAAATCGACGTTCAAATGTATTGGACATTAACTACATTTGGAGTTAGAACAACTAACGATTTTTATGTGTGTAGAAAGTTCGAAAAGACTTGTTGGTCGTCATTTTATTTCAAGAATTCCATCTACACCTTCAAAGAAAAACCCTAGGGGAGTCTGTAAAGTGTGTGCCGATAAAGGAAAGATGATGAATGGTGTAAGAGGAAGAAAAGAAACACATTATTGTAAAATATGCGATGTACCTTTATGCAATGATCAATGTTTTGAAGTATATCATACGAAATAAAAATATTGGTTGTAATTATTATTATATTTCAAACTTTTTATTTTTATTGTCATTTGAGGTTTTTTTTGCAGTACAGAATATTTTCAAATACAGGTCATTTATTTATTTGTTTTTTTTTTGAGTAACAGTTTTTATTTAAGTAAATAAATTATGTAACTAGAATTGTTGATAATTTTTGATATTTAGGTTGAAATATTTCATCAAGCCTTTTTGGAAATTGGTTCTTTATTTTTCAAAATCATGTACCTAAATGTTGTGAAGCAAAAGTATTTATTACAATTATTATTTTAATTCATTTTTATAAATACAAATTTTATCCAATTTTAATTACATATTTAGTACACACAATATTTTTACTAGCAGGTCGACTTTTTTTTTTGTTGTTAAAAATAGTAGGTAGATTTTAATGAAATAGTTGTAGGAATACAATAATTTATTTATGTCTGTTGATGATTTCAAAATAAACAATAAAATCTGATTTGTAAATTAGTTTTTAGTTTTTCAAAATCGGTTGAATATCATCGAAGATATACATTTTAGAAAAAAGTTAAAAATGCCCCGTCCACTAAATAAAACTCCCGCCTAAATCGTTAGTCTTTAACAATAATATCGACATCACACGTTATGCGCGTGATTCGTCTCGAATGTGTTAATATAAATGAAATCTATAATATCTAATTAAACTATATACAATATACATATTTAATTTGTTGTGTTAATTGGGGAACCGACTTATGCCGCACCTGTATATGATAAGGCATGAACTCCCAGTGTCCATACAAATGGACATAACATCAAACGTGTGTTATCAGGTGAAAAAAGTATAATATCAAAGAATTTACTGTATCAACAGCTTCTATAACTAACTAATATGTAAGAAAAAAATACCCAGTAAAGCCAACAATAATATAAATAAAGAAAAAGTAGAAAAATGTTGCGTACTTTTACGCATAACCATCTGTTTCAAATTTTCTATTGTTAATTATTAATTTAGAAAAACCTTATAATTTATAGATAAATTATAGACAGTTATCTTAATCTATACAATTTAGCGAACAATTATAATGTATCATAACGTCGTTTTAATTAAATGTTGATGTACAGTAATGAATACAATTGCATGTCCATTGAAATGGACAGTGGTAGTGAAAGAGTTAAAAAAATCTGTAAGTTTCTCATTTTGTCTATCGAATACTCATTTTGTCAATCAGAATTATGTCACCATTTTCTACTTCAAAACACTTATCAGCATTATTCAACTTAATTATAAATTTATCATTTTTCCAGCCAGTATATTCTGGTTTACATAATTCTTGAAGAATAGGTCTGTATTTATTGTTTGTATGAACTTTTATAGAATCATTTGTTGTGTTTAACCTATTTTTGGACATAAATAATATTCTAGATTCGGCATATCTACGGGCTAATTGTTGAATTGGTTTAACACCGCTTTTAATTTTCTTTTTAAGAGGCTGTATGAAACTTTCGAAAGGGAAAATTGAAATATTATTTGATGATCCAAAAGTTTGAGAGTCATTAGCTAAATGAAAAATAATGTGCATATTATAAGACATAAAGGTATTTCCATAAATTTCAGCAAATTGTGACACAAAACAATTTTTTTGCAAATATTTTATATTCCTCGGATAGGTTATCGGTTGACAGAATTCTTATAGTGTCACATAAAACTTAAAAATGTTTATAAACTTTTTTGTCTAGAGTATTATTAAAAATTACCATGCCGATGTATAAAAGACATTGTCTATGTTCTGTAGCTTTCCAACGAGCGATATCACACAATGGATGTTTTCGGCTATTTTCATAAGGATTTCGTTGGAAATCTTGTGGGATGTATTGTCCTGACTCATTTTATTTTTCTTCAGTGGAAGATATAAAAACTTTTGGAAGATTTTGACTGTGTGGTTTAATTCCACCAGTCCAAAACATTTAAAGTTTTTTCGTTACTCCATTTAATATCAAATGGTGTCCCAGAAATTAAATTAAATTTGGGAATCTCTGAAAACCATTAAATTGGGGGAAAATAGATATTATACTTTTAAGGAAGTCATCTAAAGCCAAATGAGATATGTCATGGCGCACATAACCGACCGTGACATACTCCCCCCTAGTCCACGTGACGAACCCGAATGACCGGTTTGTGGCCTAGTCAATGGACGGAGGTGGGGCTGCCAGTTATGCCTCGATATCTGGCTCCACCTTTATCACCTCTAACCGCTGGAGTAACACTGCCAACTCAGGAATTGGGGGTGGCGGCAGCACATCCACTGCCGGGACCGCTACTGCTGCCGGAGGTACTGCGGTGGCTGGTGGAGGTGCTGCTGTGGCCGGTGGTGGTCTTACTGGTCGCATTTGTGGCACCCGGTCAGCTGCTGGGCGGAAACGTCCCCTTCCGTCCCCAGCTGGGTCAACGGCTCTCCCGCGTCCATGGGCTTGGGTGCGTTGCTGAGGTTGGGGTACGGGGTATGTGCCCTCGTAGCCCGTCGTCCCTCCGAGAAACCCCTCTAGAACAACGCCCACGCCACAGGGTTGGCTCGAATACGGCCAAACGACGCCGTCGTTGATCGCTGTCGGACCTCCCCGTCACCGCCTCGTCGCCTGCTCACCGACCAGATGATTTGCTTCTCTTAGAAGCTGCCGAGCGCTGCTCCGCAATCATTCCGCGAGTCTGGCGATGGCTCCACGGGATGGGCGGGGTGGTCGTTGCGTCTCTTGATGTTCAGCAATCTAAAAACAATTTATGGTTAGTGGTGTTAGGTTAATAGGGGTTTTCCCCTCCGTCATGAACACTCCGGGTCCCAGTTGCTTTGCTAACTTAACCTGACCTAACCATTTCGGGGCGAACCCAAACCCCTATTGCTAAAGGCGTTTTACCCAGGTAAAACTTGGGCGCCTTACTTATTATTGAAGTTATCCACCATACGTCCGGATGTCTTCGGAAAACTCTGGTCGGACATCCCTTTTTCCCGGTGATCTTCGGTCTTGCCGGTCTAACCAATTTCCGGGTCCCTTCATCTTCCGACAAAAGAACCTTTTCGCCGGTGATTGTCCAGTGTTTCTGTTCATACGATTCCGTCCAGTTAACAGGACCAGTGGTAGGCAGATGTCCCATTGGTGATGCGGTTTGTCGACTAGAAGTGTTTTTAACCCTTCCTTCAACTCTTGGTTCGGCCGCTCCACCGGATTTGCACGGGTAAGATAAATGGGTGTGGTCCAACCTTCCACGCCCTACCTCTTGTGTGCATCCTTCATCGCCTTCACCACGAACTGAGGACCATTGTCGGACAATATTGCCCTCGGGTATCCGAACCTTGGGAATAACTCCCGTTCGAATGTATCGACGATCGACTTAGTCATCGCTTTTCCTAAGGGGTAGGGTGCTACCCAGCGACTGTAACAGTCCGTTACGACCAAGATCGTTGTCTTACCCCGCTGCGTCCTCGGATACGGGCCCATCAGATCAATGCTCAACACCTTTCAGAGTTGACGTGGGACTCTGGTGCACATCTGATCTTCAGGCTTTTGATTGAGGGGCTTGACTCTTGCGCACGCGTGACACATGCGTACGTACTTTCGTACGGCCACTCGCATACTCGCATACCTGGCCAAAAGAAACGACTCTTGATACTCCGGTACGTTTCTTTCCAACCGGGGTGGTTCGCTGCCTCGTGATTATGAAACCTTTGCAGCAACCGTTTTGCTTAACTTGCCGGGACTGCCACTCCTTCTTCTCCAACTGCGATGGATAAAGGTTGGCGGTATAATACCTGGTCCCGGACGACGTAAAGTTTCCGAAGACGACCGTACATCGTGATATCTCCGGAGAAATAAGTGACCTTCTCCCGTATGGCCCGGTCATTTTGTTGCCACTCCCGGATGTCAACTAACGATATGTTTCCGTTGTTGTTCTCCTGTTGCACTGCCCCGCAGTGTGTGATACTCGGTCGGGATACCGGATGGTCATGGATGTTGTTCTCCAATGTCTCCTCGTCGACGGTTTCCGGACCCTCTGGGCATCGCGATAAGGCGTCCTTCGCTTCGTTTTCTACTCCAGGCACATGCCGGATTTCGAAGTCCAACGCCCCAAGCTGTAGCAACCATCGCGTTTGCTTGCTGATTGTATAGCGAGCTTGCTGCAACCATCGGAGCGCCGCGTTATCTGTAAATAACGTGAACTTACCCGACTCAAGGTACGGCCGGAAACGGTCTACCGCCAACACTATGGCTAGAAACTCACGTTTCACGGCTGAATAACGTCCCTGCGCCGGGTTGAGTTTGCGACTGGCGTAACAAATTATCTTTCTTCCTCCACTCTCCCCCCACTGGAAAAGCACCGCGCTAAATCTGACTTCACTCGCATCTGTCTTCAAATTGAACGGCTTACCCGGAGGAGGTAACAAAGCCGAGGTGCGGACACCAAAGACTATTTCAACTTCCGGAACGCTTCTTGTTCGGCGGTTGACCCCTGCCATTTCGATACTTTTGTCAACAGACTCGTAAGTGGTGCGGTTATCTCGGCGTAGTTTGACACAAACTGACTGTACCAACCACATACACCCAACACCCGCATTAAGTCTTTTGCCCGCTTCCGCTTCGGTACCGGTAGTTCCTGAATCCAGAGCCCAACGTAGGGGGACTAGGGAGGCTGCAGCCCCGGGCCCCGATATTATTTGGGGCCCGGGCCCCTGTTGATATTTAATTATTTAAGTGGCATTTTGAAATAATTGTATGATATTACTGGTTACGTAGTTTTGTTAGTCACGTATCGTAATGGAATTTCCGAATTTATGATTATTCTCTAATCGATAAAATAAGCTTTTAAGTTTTAAGATGAAGTTGGTCAAAAGCACTTTATATCATTATGATTACAATTTATCTTAACAAAGGTACATTTTGATGGTCAGTTTCGTATTATTAGTACAATCGGTACACTAGTCACTAGTATTCCGTCGACTGTCGTGATATTAAATTAGTTTTTAGTCGAATTCGTGAGTTTTGTTCGTTACTAGTGTGTGCCAAAACTATTGAAATTTAAAAATGTCTGATAAAAAAAGATTTATCTCAGTGGTTATGCAAAACGAAAATTAAAGAAGGAGTCCGAAGATGCAGTAAGCAAGTTACCTAAATTAACTAATTTTCTAACTATCAACAGTGCAGTTTTCTGAACACATTGGCAACGTTTATTGTTTTGTTTGTAAGCTATTTAATAAGTCAAAAACCGGGAATAGATTTATTTACAGCTTTAAACTTATTAAAAGGATTAAAAACTTATGTTAGTTAACTATACTTTTAACAAAAAGCAGATTAATATAAATATACAAACTGTCAACTGATTTATATTATAGAGCCAATCAAAATTAATCATAATATGACTTACCTTTAATAACATCGATGTAAATTTCTAGGCCCCAAGCACACAGCATATCGGCCACATCTCTGTCAGTCATTTCTTAGAACTTATGTAAAAGCACAGAACAGTAATATTTAATGCTAACAACCGCGCGGCTCGTGTAAAAATGAAAAAAATTTATGATTTTTGTCTCTTCAGAGGTTATGCGAATACCTACACGCGGCATTATTACAATGCTTATCTGTTATTATTCCCAACTTCTTGCTATTTTTACAAAACCGTTTGAAGTTTTCAAGGGTAAGTATAATTGACTGAACCGAATTAATTGAATGGACTGAATGGACGAAATTTCAAATATACATACTTATCTTACACACCTATCTATTAGTTTTTATATATTGTAATAGAAGTTTATTTTAATTTAAAAGGTTTCCAAAGGATGATTTGCTTCTTAAAGTGTGGTCGAATAAATGTAGGAGAAATGATGGATGGAATCCTAGTAAATCATTTATATGTTCTGATCACTTTAAGCAAGATGATTATGTTAGAGATTTAAAATCTGAACTGTTATGCCTTGTTTACACGTGACGAGTACTCGGCCGTGTCACTCGTTATGTTGCTCGGTCTAGTACCGGAATTGACCGAGTGAAGCGTTTACACGCGTTTACACGCATTGTATTTGCTCGACCGAGTGTTTACCCCCACTACCAAGATTTTACTGCACTCGGCGTGTCTAAACCGCTAACCGAGTGCAACGTAGTAGTAGTTGTGTTATCAACGCATTGTTGTCAACAATTGTTATCAATACAATTACCTATCTGCTTAATTTGTTAAATTGTTTTACTGTTTAATGTTTATTAGTTTATTACATATTTAACAAAATGTCAGCAAAGTGGGATTGTAAAACCACTATCAAATTTATTGAAGAGTACAAATCGCATGATTGTTTGTGGAATTTTAAATCTCCATCTTACAAAAATAAACATATGCGTGAATCAGCTTATAGAAGTATCGTTACAGCAATGGCAATAGAAGGATTTGGTGTTCCAGAAGTAAAAACAAAAATAAAAAATATTCGTTCCACATATGCTCAGGAAATTAAAAAAATAAAGGAATCTAAGAAATCCGGGAGTGGAGTTGATACTTGTTATGTGTCAAATATACAGTGGCTAAAAGAACTTGAACCAATCTACAAAGATGCAGATTCAAGAACAAGTTTTGACAATGTGAGTAGTATATTTATTTTTAAATCAATTTTTACAAAATTAAATTGAGATGTAGACAACATTTTTATTAATTATTGTACTTAAAGTACACTATATCAAACAACTATACACCTTAGTAGATCATTCTATCTTGCCATGGAACTGCACCTTCATGAGTGAAGTAATGTTTGTATGTTTCTCGCAATTCTCTAGCTTGTCTAGCTGAATGATTCGATCCGGTATTAACAATACTTGGCATGGAAAAATCTCTTCTCCATGTACCTTCAGAAATTTCACCTGTGTTTTCATCTTCTACATCTACAGTGCCGCTACCCAAATATGTAATACCACTTGTCATTCTTAACCAGTTGTGCAAAGCGCACGCAGTACGAATAATTTTATCGGTTACTTCTAGCCGGGTTGAAATAGGCTTATGGAATATTCGAAATCGACTAGCTAGTATACCAAAAGCATTTTCTACTATTCGGCGTGCTCTTGATAGTCTATAATTAAATATCTTTTCGTCATAAGCCAGAGATCTGTGTGAGTACGGTTTCAATAGGTAGGTTTTTAGTGGGAAAGCGTCATCTCCGACAAAAAATCCACCATCAGGTAATACATTATTATTTTCAAGTTTTTGATAAATTGAACAATTTCTAAATATTCCTCCATCCGAGTTCCTTCCGTTTGCCCCTACGTTTATGTATCGGAAACAATAATCATGATCGACAATTGCCATCAAAACTATACTGTTACTTCCCTTGTAGTTCCAAAACTCACTTCCACATTGGTTAGGAGCTTGAATTGAAACATGCTTGCCATCGATGGCACCGTAACATCCGGGAAAATTCCATCTTGTACGGAAGCCATTCTCTAAAACTCCCCATTCTTCATAAGTTTCTGGAACCTTAAACAAAATATACTTTTGGAGTCGGCATAATTTAATCAATTACGAACATTAATATACATTTTTTTATTGTCTTATTATATTCGATTTTATCTTGTTGTTATTGATTAATGAGTATAGTTTATATTCTGTGTGAGGGACAGCATTTATTTATTTTATTTTTCAACGATATATAAAATAAGTGATAAATGTGTTCTTACAATTTTTATTTTATTAGATAGAATATAACACAGAGGTACAAAATGAGAACACTGAAACAACTGAAGAAGCACTAACCAATGAATCACCGGAAAGCCAAAGTTTTACTACACAGTTACCTAGTCAAACTAAAAAAAAAAGAACTGCCTCTGTACTAAGTGCTGTGGCTGACTTGAAGTCAATACATGATGCGATCAATAAATCTGAGCCCGAAGAAGATTCATTTGATATATTTGGGAAGAGTGTTGCAATGCAGCTGAAGAAATTTATTTCGCTAGAAACATCTTTAAGAGCGCAAAGTAAAATTCAAAACATTTTGACTGAAATGGGAATTGAAGAACTGAATAGACAAAAACGTTCATCAACACCATTATCAACATTATCATACATCAATCCCTCATCAGTTTCGTCGGGATTTGAGACATATTCCAACATGTCTGAAGGATCAAGAAGTGCATTTCCTACTGTTGAAAATGATAGTCAAAATCAAAATCAAAATGATTTGTTAACCAAAGCTATTTTTCAAACTTTCAGCTCCCCATTAGAATATGACTAAAAAGTAAAATTGGATTTGTTTTATTTATTTTTAAGTTTTTATAAAATGGTTTAAAAAATTTAATTGTTTTACTTACTAATTTTTTATAAAATGGTTTATATAATTTTATTGTTTTATTTACTAATTTTTTATAAAATGGTTTATATAATTTAATTGTTTTATTTAATAATTTTTTATAAAATGGTTTAAAAAATTTAATTGTTTTACTTACTAATTTTTTATAAAATGGTTTATATAATTTAATTGTTTTATTTAATAATTTTTTATAAAATGGTTTAAAAAATTTAATTGTTTTACTTACTAATTTTTTATAAAATGGTTTATATAATTTAATTGTTTTATTTACTAATTTTTTATAAAATGGTTTATATAATTTAATTTTGAGCTAAATAAATATCACAAGTTGCATTATTCTGACATTTAAATATAAATTATTATTTCCTTACCTTAATATAATCCTTTAAGAAGTCGTAAATAGCATCTAAAACTTCAGGAAGAAATGCGGATATCGATGGTTTAGGCACTCGAAAAATATGTTGGAGAGTTCTGAAACTATTTCCTGTTGCCAAAAAAGACAAAGTTACTTGTAACTTATCTTTTGCTGATATGGCTTCTCTCATTGCTGTGTCTGATCGTTGAATTTTATCCGAGATATTTTGTAAAATCAGTTGAAATTGTTCAACATTCATCCTCATGAATGATCTATATTCGTTAACATCTTCACTTGCTAGCTCTCTAAGAAGTCCAACAGAAGCACCGTGTGTGCCTCGACGTAAAATCCATTTTCTGGTCCAAATCCGCTTCCTATTTTCTGTACTTTTCTGTAACTCATCTTCCAATAATTCTATCATCATCGGAGATATTTGATTTACGTAATCCTTGAAAAATCGTTTTATTTTACGATGACGATTCATATTAAATAAATATTTTTGATGAAAAAAACATAATTACAGGTTAAGACGCCACAACTATTATATAATATATAATATTATAATATATAATATATATATAATATTATTTATATTATGTATATTCACAACTACTGAGTACTGAACTACTCGTTACACGACACTCGGCTAGCGGTTTAGACACGCCGAGTACCATACATCTTGGTAGTGGGGGTAGTCACTCGGCCCAGCGAATAGAAACAGTTTCTATTCACTCGCCCGCTTATTTTACTCGTCCGATTACTAGGCCGAGTACTGGTTCCTTGAGTTCACACGGGACAGTGCTCGGCCGAGTTGATCAACTCGGCCGAGTACTCGTCACGTGTAAACAAGGCATTAGGATATGCTCCAAGAGTAAAAATTTTAAAACCTGATGCTACACCTACGCTTAATTTACCTGATGGCCATGACAAGTGTGTTTCAGAGTCTGGTATTCAGCGTCAAAAACGAATAGAGACTAAATTAATTAGACAGGTAAATATTGTTAAACATAATTTTTTGCTTTTATTTTAACTATACAATCTGTACCTGTAAGAAGGTACTATAAGAGTATGAGCTACACGCATTACAATGAAACTATATAATTAAAATATTCTAATTATTCTATAGTACCATGTCATGTTTATATTTCATATCTGATATTCTTTGCCTTAAGTTATCATCACATTACAGACTTGTATCTTTATTTCTTTTTTTACTTATTCAATGATATTATTTTAATAAATAATTTTTATTTTAGGCGCATAATGAGATTATCACTTTGGCTCTAAATGATAATGAACCATCTTCTTCTACTCAACATTCAGAATGTGACCTAGAGTCAACTCAATCATTGGGCTTGTCACAACCTCAAGATTATGAACATCTTTACAATAAACTACTTCTAGAACACGAAAAACTGTTAACTATTAAAAAATCTGAAGTTGACTACAAAAAAATTAATGAAAATCTACGGTTTCAAGTCAGAGATTTAGAGAAAAATTTAAAAGTAACAAATTTAATTTTAAAAAAACACAGAAAAAAATAATGCAAGACAAATACAATTATTATCAAAAAATAAAACCCGAGACATTGATATACAAGCCAGAAAATATTTGTCATCAATATTCTCCAAAAATCAATTAGACTTGATCATGAAGAAAAAAAAACGTGTTCACTGGTCAAGAGATGAAATTTCAAAGGCATTTTCTCTTAGATATTTTAGTAAACGTGCCTATGTTTATGTTAAGGATGAACTGAAATATCCACTGCCAGGTAAATATAATAATAATTTTAATAATAATTTATTTATTGCATTTTAAAGAAATATACAAATACAATTTAAAGAATATTATAAAACTAAAAAATAAAATATAATTAAATTACACAAATGATAAATGATTGTCTCCAAAAGCCTAGGCTTGTGAAGGAGACAACAGTTCTTATTTAAGAGGTAATATTATACAAATAAGAATATTTACATTGGTTCATCATTATTATCAAATAACTTAATAGTAATGAATATAATAATACTCAATAATATAAAATATTAGATAAAACTGGAAAATGTTGAAATATAATGTAATAATTGATATATACTATGTAGATATTTACAAACAAATTTTTATCTTGTACTTAATGTATTTTTGATATTGATCATAGTTATTAAAAAGTTTAATTGGAATATCATATTGCATGCATAAATGCATACCTATTTTGAATGGTTCTCTTTTACCAAATTTGGTATTATATTTATTTATTTTAAAATTATTGTTTATTGTATTACGTGTAGAATAATATTGTGGTTGAAACTGACGCTATCAAGGTTATAGAAATATAAATTTGTTAGTAATTCTTTAGCACGAGATTTCTTTAGATTAAGAATGCCATGAGTATTAAATAATATATCAGTATTAGAACGAAATGGTTTCTTAAAAGCTATCCTTAATAATGAGTTTATCGTAGTTCTTAACAAATTTAGGTATTTATCGAAGGTACCACCCCACAATAATATTAAATAATTTATAATTTATATTTTTTTTCACAAATATCTTTAAATAATTTATTATCCACATCTTTACACATTTTGAATAGTTTTAATATTTTTTTTTTTTTTTTTTTTTTAAGCATTATAGACCATTTAGGCCCTTTGCTGCCAATATCAAATTCTTCCACTCTTCTCTATTATATGCATGCATTAGGTCTCCATGCCAATCTGGTCTTAACTCCTGGATATCTCTTTTGACTACATCTATCCAACGCTGCTTCGGTCTGCCGCGAGGTCTTTTCCTGTTCAAGTTGTTAACAAGTACCTTCTTGACAATACTATTATCCGCTTTCCAAACGTGACCAGCCCACTCCAGTCTAGTGCCTTTTACAAATTGTACTATACTTCCTTTTCCATATAATTGTTGTATTTGTTCGTTTGACCTTCTCTCCCACACTTGGGTATCAAGATTATATACGGGACCATAAATTTTTCTTAGCACCTTCCTTTCAAATATATTAAGTTTATTCTCATCTCCTGCTGTTGTAGCCCAAGTACAGCATGCATAAGTCACAATTGGTCTGAGGTACGTAGTATATAGCTTCTCTTTATTTTTCCTAGATAATAATTTTGACCTAAACAGATGTGATATACCAAAGTAACATCCATTCCCAGCTTTTAAACGGAGTTTTATTTCATTATGCATACAGTTTCTATTATTTATGTTGACTCCGAGATATTTGAAGTCATGTACTTGTTGAAATGATATCCCACCGACTTCCAGGTCTGAATCATCCTCATTATCTCGTGCTTCTCTTGTCATGAACATATATTTGGTCTTCTCCTGGTTTATAGACAACCCTATATGTTTGCATACTTCCATTAGATCTGACATACTGTTTACGGTATCTTGCTTCGTATCACCTAAAATTATTATATCATCCGCATATGCTAGTATGGTATGGTTCTCATTTAATTCCATTATCTGTCGTCATGGCATTCTCCTTAACACACTTTCTAACGCTAAGTTAAATAATACAGGTGACAGTGCATCACCCTGTCTTAGTCCTTTACCAACTTCAAAAGGGTCTGATAGCTCTCCTTGTACCCGAACCATACATTTTGTATTACTGTTGCATAATTTTATTAAGTTAACTATTTTATTTGGAATACCTAGAGTTGTTAAGTTTTTCCACAGTTTATTCCGAATTATACTATCGTATGCTTGCTTGAAATCTACAAATACTAGATGGATATTTTTATTATATTCGTAATGTTTGCTTAGTATTTGTCGTAATGTGAATATGTGATCTATCGTTGACTTCCCCTTCCTAAATCCACACTGGTAGTCTCCAATCATTTGCTCCGATACATCTTGTATTCTTCGTAGGATACATATAGACAGGACCTTATACCCAACATCTAGGAGCGATATACCTCTATAATTTTCTATGCATTTGGGATCACCTTTTTTAAATATTGGACAGATAACTGATGTTCTCCAATCAGTTGGAATTTCTTCTTTACGCCATATCATAGATACAAGATTAAATATCCCATCTGTTAGGCTTGTGCCTCCAAACTTTAGTAATTCTGCGCAGATTCGGTCCTCTCCAGCAGCCTTATTATTTTTAAGTGATTTAATAATGGATTCTATTACTGCTCTGTTTGGTTCTAATTCTTCATTTCTCAAGTTGTTGTTTGTGGATTCCCCCCATTCTTCGTCATCTTCTCCTTGGCTTAAATTGGGTTCGCCATTCAGAAGTTGGTCAAAGTACTTCCGAAACTCCTCTGCTTTATCTTTACTATTTGACAATAGAACCCCTTCTCCATTTAATACGAATTGCGTTGTTGGCTTGAATCCGTTTTTTAAGGTTTTACACTGTCTAAAGAATTCTTTAGGGTTGTATCTATAACTTTCCAATTTTTCAATCTTTTCCTTTTCCTTTTTCCTTTTAGCACCTTATGCGCTTCTTTTCTTTTTTTAACATATAACTCCACATTTGGCTGAGTTGGATATTGCAGCATTTCTAATCTAGCATCATTGCGTAGCTTAATGACTTCTGCACATTTTTGATTAAACCAATGCTTTGCTTTACACCTAGAAGGATGCTTTATCATGTTGTCTGCTACCTCCAGGACTGAACTCTTAATTATTTCCCACGCAGTTTGTACTTCTGATTGCTCTTCTAGTCTATTTGTATGGGTATCGAGTGCATCTTTTATTCCTTGCTGAAATTGTTGAAGTATGCTTTCCTCTCCTAGTTTGTCCACATTGAACCTAGTAGTATTTGTTTTCTTCCTTTTCGCTTTCCAATGGTTTGACAATATTAGTTTTACCTTAACTAGTACTAGGAAATGATCGGAATCACCATCAGCTCCTCTTTTAGACCTTACATCCTTGATACATGATCTATGCACTTTATCAACCAAGACGTGATCTATTTGACTTTGGTAAATTCCTCCTGGTGAGGTCCACGTATATTTGTTTATATTCTTCCTGGGGAAGAAACTGCTGCTCACAATGAGGCCATTAGCTATTGCGAATTCAACTAATCTGGTACCGTTTCCATTACTCAAATCATGTACACTCTCACTACCAATTGTAGGTCTATATATCGTTTCTCGCCCAACTTGTGAGTTAAAGTCCCCTAATATAATTTTTAAACAGTTTCCTGATATACCATTGTACCCTCTTTCTAATTCATCATAAAACATATCCTTCAGGTCTTCTTCACCCGTTTCTGTGGGTGCGTATACACATATCAGTATAATGTCATATTGTTTACCGGCTATCCGAATATGACAGATGCGATCATTTACTGGAGTAAATTTCTTTATAGAAGGTAAAAACTGGTCATTTACTAAAAAACCTACTCCATTCTCACGCTTTCCATTGGATGATCCACTATAAAATAATGTCATTCCATTGGTTCTCATGTCTCCTTCCCCTGGCCACCTGACCTCCTGCATCGCCACTATTTGAACGTTCTTGTATTTCTTCACCGCATCACTTATCGACTTAAGTGCGCCTGGTTTATAAAGTGATCTAATATTCCATGTTCCAATCCTGTATTCCAGTTGTCCGGTCCGTTTCCGAGTCGTATCCAAAATATGAGTCCGAGGCATGAATTGTATTGGTTTCATAACATTAGTATTTTTTATAAGGGCTGGTTGTTAGCCCGCCGCTAAACCCCCAACCTGGAGGACCAGTCCACACCTACTAATTTAAGTCAGTGTGAGGCTCGGGGCCCCGGGTTCGCCATACCCGTAACACTGTAAAGTGCTTCCCCTGAGGGAGAATAGTTTTAATTAAAAGAACAAAATGATACACGATAACCGTACACCATATAAACAACCATATGGTAAGAATATAGAAGAACAAAATCTACTACTCAATAAAATGTATGATACATTTTTAAAAGCGAGGTGTATTGGAAAAATTGGCCTCCAGATTTTCCAAAAGGCTATCCTAATGCACATTAATGGGACAAAAGCACTGTTAAAGGTTTTACAGCAAAACGGGTTGAAGTATCTTTTAACCAGCAAAATTAACCAAGATGCATTAGAAAATTTATTTTCCCAGCTTCGTTCAAGAGGGGGATTAAATGACCACCCATCTCGTTTAAACGCTTTGTATGGAATACGTTTAATAATATTGGGAAAAAATCCTGGCATAATTTCAAATCAGTCAAACACTGCTGATAAAAATGATGAAGAGTTTATACTAGCAAAAACTTTGCAGCAACTCGATGTAAAAATTAATAATGTAAAAGAAAATACAGAAGATGCTGAAAGTTTAACAGATACAACTACAACAAGTGAAAATGGATCTTCAAAAGATGGTGATGAAATGCAATATGATTTGGAACTGGATGCAACTAAATACCTAACAGGTTGGGTTGCCAAAAAGTACAAATTGCAATTTCCAGAACTTGGTTCAACCACAACAACTATCAATTCCATCCAAAAAACCCATGGACATGATTACTCAGTACCATCATAGATAAATCGTTTGTCCTATGGTGGTTTAATAATACCTAGTAATGATTTCAAAATTAAAATGTTTAGGGTTGAAAAGCTTTATAGAAAAATTACAAAGCAACAAATTCCTAAAGTGCCAGGAGTTGTCAAGAAACTAACAAAAAAAATGTTATCTCGGATGGAAATTGCAAAAAAATATAATCCTGTTGTGCAGACTTATATTAAGCAAAGATTACTCATTCAGATGAAATATTTGAATGAGCATTCCAGCAAATTATTAAAAAAAAGGAAAGCAAAATATCAACTTTACAAGCTCCAAAAACTAAAAAGACTGATGACTTAATTGGGACAATATTATTATGTATTTTATATTTTTGTATAATATTTTTATAATATACCATAAAATATCCTATTTGTATAGTTCAATTTATTTCAGTTCCTACAATCTGCAAAAAAAAAAATACATATAATTTTAAATTACTCAGTATATTTTAGTAGTTTAATTTCTTGATACTATTCATAATGAACAAAAATCATTCATAAGAATGGTATTAAGTGTAATCTTAACAATTTTAGGTAATCATAAAATGTTATAAAAAATTATATTTTCTAATTCATTTAGAAACTACAACTTTTGGTTATAATGGTTCATCCACCTGACAGAAAATATAATTAATGATAATGTGTTTTATTCATAATAAATAAAGAATTTTACTAGCAATTTTGTAAAAATATTGTGAAAGTTAACGAGCTATAATAATAAATGCAAAACTTATATTCATTCAAATTAGTGATTAAACTCTATACTTGTATATATTATAATTTATAACACATTCGTCATTTATAGTCAGTGGAGCATAATAATAATAATAATGAATAATATCTCTACACTATACACATGGTATGTTTTGTAGTTTAAAATTAATAATTTTAGGTAGGTAACTACCAAACACGAATTTTCTTTTTCAGCTCTAAAAGGAGTAAAATCATATTTACAATCAATTATAAAAGAGGGAAAGATTAAATGTAATGGAAATCCTAAATATTGAAAATGGCATAAAAAAATGAAACTAAAAAAAAATTTTTGAATAATTTCTGATTGATTTGTAGGTATAACAACTATATAATTATATTTATTTTTATTTTGAGGGGGTAGGGGCGGCAAAATATGTTGCCCCGGGCGAAAATTTTTCAAATGTGCCCCTCTTTATAGTAATAAATTTGTATTTTGTAATATAGAGAACAAAATACAAAAAACTCGTCATAATCAATGCGCCGCCTCAACCTCGTCATAATCAATGCGCCGTCGTGTACGACGGGTGACGTCACGGTCACGATAGGCGCTGCGGGGAATCTAAAATGTTTACAATACTATGGGTGCGTTCGACATGGGCGCTTATATACTTTCAGTGCTTACGCTTATTGTAAACGCTTTGAACCGTTCGTTTAGACTTAAGCTGATTACACACTATGCGATTTGAACGCACGTCTACGTGCGTTTCGAACGTCACGATTAATCGCTCAAAATTAAACATGTACTTTTATATGGGTTTATTCACACACGTAAATAAAACGCGCGTTCGGTTGCGTCCGGTTGCGTTCGAACGCACCGAAACGCTCATGTTTAATTTTGTGCGTTCGGTCGCGATTTGCCGCTATAATTAAACATTATTTTCCCAATGTATTTCCAATGCATTTTCGGCGTTTCAATACACACGGACGATTTAAACGCTGCGATTGCCCTGCGTTTATTTACGTTCATTCATAATTTGTTTACGACAGTCGACAGTTGTCGTATTCTTGTAGTTTACGAAGTTCGTAATATACAGTTGTTACCAGCTACGTATTTGAAAATTGTCAAATATATTTGACAATGAATCATTTATTAATGAGGTATCGAAGGAGGAATCTATATGGAATATAGGTAAGTTCTTTTTATTATCATAATTATTAATTTGAATTTAGAATTTGACTAACTTAGTTATTCTGAGTATGTATACCTACGTAAAACGTCATTCATCATAATATTACATATTCAATTTACAGAAAATAAGTTATACCATGATAAGATTGCCAAACATATCAGTTGGACCAAGGTGGCCAGAGCTTCTAAAAAAAAATAGATGAAACGAAATACAACGAAGTACGATAATATACAACGAAGTACAATAAAATAGTATACGAATTGAACAGCAGACGTCATCCACGATGGGAGGTAACAGCAGTACTAAACTAGTATACAACAAAGTACAAATAACATTTGCCGCGCTTTTTATTTTTGAGAAACGCACCGAAAAACGCGTCAACACGCGTCTAATGTGTAAGGATGTACGTTCGCGTCTTAAAATCGCGACGTTCGAAACGCACGTAGACGTGCGTTCGAATCGCATAGTGTGTAATCAGCTTTATGCGCTCACAGGTAAGCCTCTAGACGAACGCGAATATTGGTTGCGTGAGCGTTGCGACGTTATCACTGTTATCAGATCACTACGCCGGTTATCAGATTTTTTTGTTTTTTTTTTTGTTTTTGAATTTACGATTTTTTTAAAACTTATCCAAGTGTTGACTTAATTTAAAAATGGATAAACGCAATTTACTAGTACTAGCTATACAACAAGTAGGAGATATTATATTTTCCTCATCGTCTGAAAGTGACGATGATAGCCAAATTTTAGAGCTGGCAGTGTGTGTGACTAAAAAAGAGCCAAAAGAGATACCTCGTATGCAAAACTATGTCGAAACTGTTATACCTTTGTTCGACGATGGACAGTTCAAGTCACACTTTAGGTACGTATACTATGGATATGGACCCGTATGCATGGTCAGTATGCAAAATCTGCAAAGTGGATGTCGGTCTGCTGTACAGTATGTTACAAGTGGGTCACTGTAATGGATGGTATTAAATTTGAGTTCAATAATATTATAAAATCTTTGCATTATTTGTATACGAAAAACGATTCTGATCGTGGTCAGCCTATAATATTACTGTAGGTAGGCATATTTTATGATATTATTGTGATTAAAGTAATTAATTTTAGTATTAGGTATTAGTATCTAAAAATAATCATTGCTATAAATAGCTCAAAAAGTGTCAACAAAAGTTTGAAAATTTTACCATTGATAAAAAATGTTTTGATAAATCCAAAATATACATTTTGTGTAGTTTGTTACGAGAATCCAATTAACATAAATTTTATTTCCCAAAGTCTTATCGTTTTTTCTAAAAACAACTCGTAAGTGAATTACAAATTAAAGCCAAGTATAACGGTTTTAGTTCTTTTGTTATAATTTAAAAATATTATTCGTGGGTACCTACCTATAATATGATATTATGAAACTTTTTGTGTATATTATTATATTTTATACACACAATTACATTATTATTTTTATTTTGAAATGATAAAATAAAATCATAGTTTACGGGCCTGTTAAAGGTGGTCTATCCACCATTTAATTTTAAGAGAAACTTTAAGTTACAGTAATCCCATAAGTATGACTGTGCAACACAATTCTAAGGGACTGTGCTTATGTGACACTCAAATTACTGTAAAAGTATTAACTTATTTATGAAATTGTCTGTGTTATATTAATGCATATTATATCATTTTTAGAATGCTTCTATCGACATTTGAATTTATACTTCAAATGATTGCTCCTAAATTGATTAGGCATAAGCCTGGCTATCCGACTATACCACCAAAAAAACAGTTTCTTATTGCGATATGGAAAATGGCCACTCCAGATTCTTATAGGTAGATATTCTATATATTTATTTCCAGCCCCTAAACATACAAACAAGGTTTGGTGTTTATAATTATAAAATTCAAAAGACTAATATATAGGTAACAGACAACAAATATTAGTTATGGTTTGCTATTTATTATTTTATAGGTCAATTTGTGAAAAATTTGATGTAAGTCGATCATCTGCATTGAAGGCTGTAAGAAGAGTCACCCATTCTTTGGCAAATTTAGCTCCATATTTTATTGTTTGGCCAGACACAGATAGAACTAAAGTAGTTAAAAATGGGTTTTCATCTACAAGTTCTTTTCCTGGTGTCATAGGAGCAATTGATGGAACTCATATAAATATCCGTGCACCACACCAACATCCAGAAACTTATGTCAATAGAAAAGGCCATCATTCTATTCAATTACAAGTATTTTATCTTAAATTTTATTACTATTGTAAATCATTGATTATATATTATGTATGATGATTTGTTTTCTTTCATAAAGGCTGTTTGTGATCACCAGTGTCGCTATATACATTGTTTCGTTGGAAATGTTGGATCTGTACACGATCAAAGAGTATTTCGGCTTTCTGAAGTGTATAATTATATAGATGATCCATCAAAATTTCCAAATGATGGTCATATAATCGGTGATGCTGCATATACAAACCATGAACACCTTCTTGTACCGTATCGTGACAATGGTCATTTGACCGTGAAACAAAAAAATTTTAACTTCTGTCACTCTTCAGCTCGGATGGCCATTGAGCGATCATTTGGTTTACTGAAAGGCAGGTTTCGAAGTCTGCTTACGACACTTGACATGGAGCGCATCGACTTAATACCGACATTTATATTATCTTGCTGTGTATTACATAATATTTGTTTGATGCAAGGAGATGAACTTTCGAATTCCTTGATACCACAACAAATATTTTCAGAAGAAACAAATAATATTGAATTTAGAGAATGTGTATCAAACCGTATAGGTTTATTAAAGCGTGACTCAATTTGTGAACAATTAAACATTAGAATTGTATAATTTGAATATGGATGATTAGTGTAATTATAATAAGTGCTATAAAACACACCATGTAATTGTTAAATAATAAAGTATAATAATTAACAATCACTATTAATTATTTGTAAAAAAAATTTAATTTAAAATATTGGTTTAGTAAATAGTAACATTATGTTTGTTCATAGCTAAACATAGGTCAACCTATGAGTTAGATTGTTGGTAAAACTTGTAGAATTTGATTATTATTTTAATTTTAAAAGATGTAACAATACTCGTAGCGTGGTAGCGATATTAAATACTCACACAGCGGATATTGCTAATTGTATTTTTATTGAACATAGATACTGTACATATAATAGGATGCTTCGTATTACAATCTTTTCTTTTTAATTTTAACTTTAATTTATACAAACAGAATGAATTGGGGTTTACATATATAGGGTGGGATAGATGACATAGAATTCACAATTATGAGTTTGATAGATTTACTTGGCTGTTGATACAGTATGAAGGCAGACTTCTAACAGTGATTTGAGCTTGTCCTGGTGACCCGTGTCTGGAACCTCGACAATTGGTGGTAGCTGGCGATTGAAATCTGTCTCAGCTGCACGAGTTGTCAGATGTCTGTGGTGGTGCTGGCGGTGTTTTGTCACTCGTCCTAGCAGCCCACGACTCTACGGTATCACACGGCACAGGCTGCAAGGCCGTCGAAAGAATGCCACAACATAGGCTGCACGGCCGTCGAAATATTGGATTCGGCTGCTGGTCACGTTCGTGGGTTTGAGTAAACTCTTACCCACCGTCGTTACTCGGAGCCGCGAAATTAATGACTATATTGAAATCGTGGATAACGGTTTTGTTAAAGCCGTCCGATTCAATATAGTGGGGTACGGACGCACGGTAGACTTATGACAACTTTATATTCTCATGGATATCGGCTTTTTAGGACCGACTGAGAATATATGCATCGGCTACGGTGAGTCGATAATTGACGTCTTGGCCTCTCCACTGAGGGCCTATATATGATATATACCTTCCCGGTCTTCTGTGTAGTCGCTGAACTTATCCGTATCACTATTTCTTTGTTTCTTCCGAAGTAGGTCTGAGATGTTGATGTTTCTGGCGGTTATAACCATCCCTTGGCTAATTATACAGGTGTATTCGGTGCATACTTAATTATTATAGCGGGCTGGGTATTAATTCCCGTATGAATATAGGTTGTCCAAATACGAGTGTGATAAAAGCGCGCTCTAACTCTATTAGTGGTGGGCGTACCTAGGAGTTTGTCTAACTTGGTATCTGGTATCTACACCGCTAGATGGCGTGAGCGTATTGGGTGGTGCTGTTAGTAACGAAACTAGATAGCGTAGGCTATTTCGTCTCGTTACAAAGATAATTTGTGTTATAGAACTACACACAAGATACATTAATTACTGGTTTGAGTCTTAAATCAATTATACCAATGTTTACTTATAACTCATAAGTAATATTAAACTTAATAATTAGGAAAAGCAATATAGAGATCAACATGAATGTATCATTTATTTATCAACATAAATGATAATATTATATAACAACAACTGTATTAAGTAACATATAATAAAATACATAACTCTTTGTGTATCAGTATAAAATAATAAACTTACAACTTAATAATTAGGAAAAGCGATATAGAGATCAATACCCTATTTATTTATCAACATAATGATAATATTATATAACAACAACTGTATTAAGTAACATAAAATAAAATACATAACTCTTTGTATATCAGTATAAAATAATAAACTTACAACTTAATAATTAGGAAAAGCGATATAGAGATCAATACCCTATTTATTTATCAACATAAATGATAATATTATATAACAACAACTGTATTAAGTAACATAAAATAAAATACATAACTCTTTGTATATCAGTACAAAAAAATAAACTTACAATATAATAAATAGGAAAAGCAATATAATCTAGAGATCAATATTACTTCTCTAGAGCCATAACCAATCTTGATAAACTTACAACTTAATAATTAGGAAAAGCGATATAGAGATCAATACCCTATTTATTTATCAACATAAATGATAATATTATATAACAACAACTGTATTAAGTAACATAAAATAAAATACATAACTCTTTGTATATCAGTACAAAAAAATAAACTTACAATATAATAAATAGGAAAAGCAATATAATCTAGAGATCAATATTACTTCTCTAGAGCCATAACCAATCTTGATAATAAATCAAGAGCCTCTTTCTTTTGTTCAATAGCTAAAAAAACTTTATCCACAGTTGGTATTTGTCTTAATTTTTTTTGCGGCGGTTCACTGCATGTTTCAGAAGCAACATTTGAAACTGTTTCATTATTTGTTGCATAATTTTTAACACCTGTGGAAGAAATAGTAGCAATTGGTTTCATATATGGTTTAGTTCCAATAACAGAGTCCATAGTATCAAAATACATCCATGTTCTAGGACCATTTCCTGATTTATTATTATGATCTTTGATCGATTTGTAGGTTCTCTTTAAGCCTGAAAATTTACTAAGACACTGGGGTCCAGTGACAACATATCCTTTTGTTAATAGTGAATCAGATACTGCTTGCCATGTTTTTTTTTGGGAAACTTTTCCAGAGCAAAAATCATCTGCTCTTTTCCGATACTCTTCAATCAGTAAAAGAATGGCTTCATTTGGCCATTTAAATGCACCAGTTAATTAATTTTCATCAGTAGTAGTAGATTGTAGATTCATAGTAGATTCATCATTCGACACATTCATATTGTTTATAATAGTGATGGCTTTTAGGTAAGCTATTTTTTCCAATAAATATGTTTGATCTGTAAGTACAGAAATAAAGTTTAGAAAGTAACTAAAGAAAGATGCATAGATTTTATATAATTGAATTCAAATTTAACACATCCAGTACAGTGACTCCCTAGATAACCAATGTACAGCAGAGAGTTATCCACTAACAAATTATGTACCTGCTATAAAGGTATACGAACACAACAACAAAATTGTAGATCACCAACTATATGCATAATAAATTGATAATATTTTTATAAATATATCTATCGTTGCCTATTCCTAAAATTTCGTAATGAACTTAAATTTGAGTCAATAACTGAACATTTAAACCTAAATAATTAATAATAATTGTTAATTTGTGCAAATAGACAGCAAATATGTGTCTATACAATATAACTGAACATACTGTTCACTGATTTTTCTCTAGTATAATAAAACTAAGTACCTATTATTAATATAATTAATTACCACTATTTCCACGATCAATTTCTTCAGCCGTCATCATACAAGCACATTCAACACCGGAATCATCTATTAACATCACTTCTACTTCTGGTTCAGAGTGTTCAGACATTTTGAGTAAAAGTATAAAAAAAAATAGCTAACAAATTTAAAATAATATTATTAAAAACGTATTAATAGTTGTGAATGTGAAACGGTTATCGTCAAATTAATCTTGTTATCTCTTATTATTTCACATTTGAGCGTTCGCCTTGGGAAATGGCGCTCACGCTTTCACTGCACTACCTCGATTTGTTAAGCGACCGTAAGCGTCAACTCATGACGTACCACCTATTTTCCGTGACGTCACGGTTGTAGTCTGAGCGTTTCAAAGCGCCAAGACGAACGACGCGGAAGCGCTTATAAGCGCTTAAAGCGTTCAAAGCGCCCATGTCGAACGCACCCTATGAGGCAACCTCTATTATCTATAAACCTTGATATGCTGCAGGCTGACGACGATAACGAAATGAAACGTAAAATATTGACATGAAGTAGTAATAATGAAATGCGACGTAGCCATAGATAATACACGTAATAGTGTGAGGCCGTAGTGGGGGAGCGTGAGTGGGGGCCGGTCGGCACGACAACGCGAGAAGCGGCCGCCGTGACTCCAGATTTCAATATAATTTTTCATTAAAAATGTATCACGTTTCCTTTAATAACTTAATTTCTAACTGTACGATTTTTATGGTTTTTACAAAAGGATCATCTGCATGATTTTCCTCATGTTTTGCCATTTACTAGGTATAAATTGATTCAGTAGATAATTTATTATCTCATCTGACAAAAAACACCGAAATTTACACGGTTTTAATGGGAAACTCCTGCTTCGAGATAATATACTCTGTCGTGCCGCCGCTTTTATTTTTTTTTACTTAGCTCGCGCCACGACCGTGGTGCTGGATAAAATATAATACGAAGATGAAAAAAATGTAGCTGACTCTTTTGACAGTCCTACGCTGTTTAGTTCGAGGTACCTAAACACCTATATTTCAAACCTTTTAACTGTAATAACTTATAATATTTATCATACATTTTGATGTTTGTTTAGTGATACTGTAACTGATAATATTGATGCTCATAATTTAAGCGTAATTTCAAACACTGCTACATCTGACACATTCGTTTGCGAGTATGTATAACGTAATATTATTTTGGTCTTGCCTATCTGACTTATAATACATATTTATATTTAGGAATTTAGTAGGCAGACGAATAGTGGATATAGCTTATATTTTCGTGCAAATAAAAAAAAGTCGCCATAGTGGCGGTACCGATTGTTCATTTTTAGATATGAAATTTAAATCAGAAATTAGAAACGGGTATAGTTCAAGTTTTAAATTTCAATGTCAAATTTGTAATATTAAAAGTATAATTCATTCCGAAAATCCAAAAGAATCATACATACCGATTAACAAAGCTCTAGTTAATGGTAGTATCGCAGCAAGTATGTTAATTAATGGCTTACATATCATCCTAATATATAAGATTCTGAACGGAGACGATTTGTCAGCCTAGAATAATTTATTTATTTTATATTTTTACTGTTTGATAATAAATCGTTTTTTTACGCGTGAACTTTTAAATTTTTAAATTTAGACACTCGTAATTATAGTGAATATTTGAACTTCAAATGCTTATAAAAAAAATTGTGCCTATGTGTTTTGATAATTTTTGAACCACTCATAGATTAAATTATTTAAACATTTTATTCAATGTCCTCCCAAGTAAAATTAAAAATTCAATTTTGTCAAAAACTAGTTTTCGTAAAAACAGTGATATAAAAACATCTATTTTTACTTTTAATTTTTTTTCGGCTTGAAAGTATATTATTTTAATTTTAATCATTAATAAGTACAGTATACGTATATAAAAATAGTATTTTCATAAAAATTAAACTTAATAATCATCAGAACGTGTGCGAAAATAATCGAAAAAATAAGTATGTAGTCGGGGCAAAATGAAGTTTACATGTTCGGGGCAAAATGGGGACGTCCCCATTTTGCCCCATGTATTAATAAATACATTTTACGCATATTTATAATTATGATTAAATATTTTTCAACCGTAGAGTAATTCATAAAATGGTTAGAAATTATATTAGAAAAACTAATAGGCAGTCTTGGGATGAGAAGTCTATGGAAAATGCGATCATGGCATGTTACAATAAAGAAATGGGCTATAGAAAAGCAGCAGTTTCTTTTAATGTGTCACAATCTACCTTAGAAAGAAGATTGAAAAAGTATAAAGATACTGGAAATCCAGGAAAAAAAGGTTAGAATATAATAGATGTATCTATCATGAAAAATAATAGAACATATAATATGTACTTTAATTTAATTTTACTATTATAATTAAAAAAAAGTATAAATATTTTAATATTAATTTACTATGACCAATATTCAAATAGAAAACGTAATTTATGAACAGATAAATTCTGGTAATGTTTTTTTTAAAAGACTTTTAATATTCTAGGATTAGGTGCTTTTAAAACGGTTTTCAATGAGGAACAGGAAAATCAACTTGTTAATTATATTAAAGCAATGGAATCTCGTTTGTTTGGTCTCACTATAAAAGAAATTCGACTTTTGGCATATCAACTTGCAGAAAAAAATCAAGTAAACCATCCATTTGCCAAAGAAAATGATTAAGCTGGTTTAGATTGGATGTACAACTTTATGAAAAGACATCCCGATTTGTCAATTCGTAAACCTGAAGCTACATCAGCTGCTCGAGCTTCAGGTTTCAATCCTACAGCAGTAGGTAAGTTTTATACCCTACTATCTGATGTAAAAGATACTCATAAGCTTCAAGCTTCGCAAATATACAATGTCGATGAAACCGGTATTACTTGTGTACCAAAAACACAAAGTAAAATAGTTGCTTGCCGTGGACGTCCACAAGTAGGTGCTTTAACTTCTGCAGAAAGAGGACAAACTGTTACTGTCGAAATATGCATGTGTGCTGATGGTTCATTTATGCCCCCTATGTTAATATTTCCCCGTGTATGAGCAAAGCCAGAATTAATTGATGGAGCTCCACCTGGTTCATGGGCAGAAGTCCACCCAAGTGGATGGATTCAGAGTGATTTAATTTTAAAATGGTTTGAAAAGTGTATTGTGTTTTCTAGAGCTTCTTATACCAATAGAGTATTACTTTTGCTTGATGGCCATGCTACCCACACAAAAAACATTGCACTTATAGATAAAGCACGTGAAGCTGGTGTTATTTTACTTTGCTTCCCTCCACACTGCACACATAAGCTTCAGCCCTTAGACGTTGCTTTTATGAAACCTCTTAGCATTTACTATTGTGATGAAGTGAAAAAATGGTTAAGAGAGCATGCCAGTGAGCACAGAGTAGTAACGCATCATCAAATCGCATCACTTCTAGGTAAAGCATACTTAAAAGCTGCTACAATGGCTACTGCTATAAATGGCTTTAAAGCTACTGGTATATGGCCACTGGATCCAAATAATTTTAATGAATCGGATTTCTTAGCTAGAGCTACAACAGAAATAGAGTTGGAAAATCAAGAAAAAGATGGTTCAATTAAGGAAAATATACCACATACATCAACATCTTCACCAGGCTGCTCTAATAGTAACAAAACAGCAGTTGAATCCATACCACTTACACCAACACACTCTTCTTTACCAGGTTGCTCTCATTGGTCACAGCCTTTTCCAAATGCGTCACCAGAAGATTTAATGCCAATTCCAAAAAGTAATAAGACAACTAAAAGAAATTCTAGGAGACGTGGCAAGACTGCAATTCTAACTGAATCACCGTATAAAAATGAACTTTTGGCTCTATCAATCAACAAAACTCCTTTAACTTCAGTTAAAAGATCTATATCACTAAAAAACACATTAGAAGAAAAAAAAAGAAAAAATGTATGACTAGAAGTTCAAAAGACAAAAAACTTAAAAAGAAAAAAAATCAAATTCAAATGTCAAGTTCTGAAAATGATGATGATATTTGCTTTTATTGTAATGAACTATACTCGAAGTCTATTGATGGCTGGATTAAATGCACACTCTGTAAGAGATGGGCTCATAATCTTTGTGCTGGCATTGATGAAGAAGAAGACTCTATATTTGTATGTGAATTTTGTTCATAATTTTTTTTCAATGTATTACTCTAATATCTTTTACTAATTATTTTCTTTATACTTGTTACTCATAAAATAATTTGTTAATATTAAATAAGAAAATGTATATTAATAAAATAATAAATAAATCAAAAAATGTGTGTTTTGTCAAAATTTTTATTCATTTTATAAAACATACCCCATTTTGCCCCATGTATGGGGCAAAATGGGGTAAAATGAAATTTTTAAGTTTTCAGTTTTTACTAAGTGAAAAATTGTTTTATTGTAATTAGTTGATAGTGGTATTATATGAGACAACATAATGATCATATGACTCCAATTTTAGAATAATATCATGTAAAATTAACATTGTATTCCTACTAAAACCTTATCGTCCCCATTTTGCCCCACGTTCCCCTATTTGGGTTTTATATTTATTTTGTTTTGATAAAAGAACACTACACTTTTATTTATTTATATACATTAAAATATAATGAAAGCAAATGTACCAATATTAACCAAAATATTAATATATTATGGCTATAACTTATTATAGGTAACTATAATTATTTAATACTGTCATGGTATTTTATATAACTATAAATATAAAAATGACCTGTGTTATCATTAATTTGAGTGAATGATTCACAGCATGATTCTGACTGCATGTTCTGTAATGCTAAAATATTCATGAAAATGAATTACAAAGGATAAAATTAACATAAGTGATAAAGTGGCCAAATATTAATATGATTATAAAATTAGTACTTACTAATAAATGTAACAATATTATAATTTTCTTCTATACTATGAATCTTCATATAATGAATCTATATAATGAATCTTCATATAATGAATCTATATAATGAATCTTCATCTATATTATGATAATTATAAGAGAGAACATAACTGTATAATTTGGTTTTCTGACATTACTTAAATTGTCTGATATTACTTAAAAATATTAATATTACTTAAACGGATCAATGGTAGTGCTGGGATCAAATACGGCGCTGGGGTTCTATAGTGTTTGGTAATACGCTACCCGGTGTACGTATATACTATATTTTGACATTGTGATTGTGTATAATATATAATTATATCTGTTAGAGATCACGTGATTCGCCGGTTACGACCACCACCCGTACCACGAGGGCATCAGCGCCCTCTTTACGTTTTAGTTCAATTCGATTTTTTGGTTATGTTTAGTTACGATTCGGCCATTGTTCACGATCATTTTTCATTCCGATAATTTTGTAACTTTTGGTTTAATAAATCGGTTGTTTATAATCTAGACGAGTGTTTCGTTTTCATTTGCCAACAAACCTCTAACAGGTTATGGGCCCAGGCAAATAAACACGCGGGTCTAAATAAACCGAAGAAAATAACCTCCACGAGATCGGCCAACATTTTAGAGAGCGGCGTGTCGGCGACGCAGCCATCTTGTTTTTTCGAGAAGCTTCGAGGCGAAGCGAAAAAGAACAAAAGAACGCGTTCTTGGACAATTGTGTACCCGATCGCTAGTGAACAAAAACAAAACAAAAGTATATCGCGAGTGTTTCGGACAATAACACGAGACGCGATTGAACTTGTTTGGTGTTTATGAAAACAATCGCGAGTGTTTCGGACAATAACACGCGACGCGATTGTGTGATGTAATAATCGTGAGTGTTTCGGACAATTACACGCGACACGATTGTGATCACCGGTGTTTCGGACAATAACACGCGTGGTGATAAATAAAGCGCGGACATGAGTACGAGTGGTACGGTGCATATCGAGGCCCTAGGCCGAGATAATTACGATATGTGGAAACTGAGGATGCGTGCTGTTCTGATCAAGAACGGCATGTGGGGTTATGTCAACGGAACCGTGACCAAAGCCGAACTGACAAACAATAACGCCGAGGAAGTCCAAAAGTGGTCGACAAACGACGAAAAAGCTTTGTCCGACATCACCCTAGCGCTCAGTGATGACCAGCTAGCTGCAGTGAAACACTGAAAAACGTCTCGCGAGATGTGGCTCAAGCTGGAGAGCACGAATCAGTCGAAGGGGCCGGCTCGCAAGGCCGCGTTGCTCAAAAGTCTGATGATGCAGAAGATGGCAGAAGGTAGCGACGTACGCGATCACCTGAGCCAGTTCTTCGGAAGTGTCGACAAGCTATCCGAAATGGACGTCAAGTTGGACCCGGATCAACTCACCATCCAGCTGCTATACAGTTTGCCTGCAAGTTTCGAGAATTTTCGAATCGCCATCGAAAGTCGAGACGAACTGCCGAACGTCGAGAGCCTGCGCACCAAAATAATCGAGGAAAGTGACGCGAGGAAACGCGAGAACGCTTCATCGGTTGGTGACCAAGGTGCCATGTTTGTGAAAAAGAAGGGTCCTGGCAAAAAGCCACAACAGAAACCAGCTCGGAACTCGAACGAGAAGAACGACAAAAGGGACACTTATTTCCCCTACAAGTGCTCGAAGTGCGGAATCAAGGGACACAAGGCAGTTGACTGCAAGGAAAAAGGCAAGAAAAACAAGGTCGAAAATAGTGCGTCGATGCTTGCGATATTTGAGAAGAACGACACATGCAAAATCGCTGCGAGCGACGTCGAGGACATCTGGTGCCTCGATAGCGGATGCACTTCTCATCTATGCGGAGACGCGACAAGATTCACCGAGCTGGACGAGAGCGAGACAGGAAAGCTGAAGTTGGCGAGCAGTGCAACGGCGGAGATACGGGCAAAAGGAACGGCGAAAATTGAGACGGACGTAGGTGGCCTACGGAAGAAAATCACTCTCAATGAGGTACTACACGTTCCCGAGACCCGGAGCAACCTCCTGTCGGTGTCGAAGATCACCGATCACGGCTACTCAGTCGTATTCGACAAAGAGAAACCCGAGATCCTTGATCTAGATGGTGTGACGTACATGGTCGCAAATCGCAAGGACAACCTGTACCTCGTACAGGCCACCCCCATCGAAGGATGTCAGAACGCAGTGGATGCAGCAGGACGAAACGAGAGTTCGGCGCAACTTTGGCATCGTCGAATGGGTCACCTGAACTTTCGTGATCTCGTTACAGCTGCGAAAAGCGGAGCCATCCGTGGACTGGAGCTGAAGGGAAACCTGGACAACCTCGTCTGCGACACTTGCACCAAGTGCAAAATGACGCGAAGGCCTTTCCCAAAGGAGTCGCAACGCGTGACTTCGAAGCTCGAGGTGATTCGCACGGACGTTTGTGGCCCTGCGCGCGTCGCATCGCACTCCGGATCCCGATACGTAATCACGTTTACGGACGACTACTCGAGATGGACGGAGGCTCGGTTCATGAAGGCGAAGAGCGAAGCATTCCAGATGTTTCGCGAGTACAAGGCCCTCGTCGAGAAGCAGCACGGGTTGAAGATAAAGTGCGTTCGATCTGACAATGGCTGTGAGTACGACAACAAGGAATTCAACGATTTCCTGAAGTCTGAGGGCATCCGACGCGAACTCACGACGACGCACACGCCCGAGCAGAACGGTGTATCCGAGAGGAAGAATCGAACTCTCGAAGAGGCGGCTAGATGTTTGCTCTCCCAATCCGGCCTCCCTCAATCGTTCTGGGCGGAAGCGGTCAACACCGCTAACTACCTTCGGAACCGATGTCCAACCAAGAAGCTAGACGGAAAAACACCACACGAGCAGTGGCACGGCACGAAGCCGGCCGTACATCACCTGCGGGATTTCGGAAGCAAGGTATTTTGCCTCGACAAAACCCCGAACAAGGGGAAGTTCGACCGTCGTGCGAAGGAAGGCATCCTGGTGGGCTACTCGGAGCAGTCGAAAGCGTATCGGATCTTGATACCTGAAACAAGGGCAATAGAGGTCACCAGAGATGTCACTTTCCGAGAAGAGACGATTGCGCGCGACGAGGAAGTTGAATACATTTTTCCACAAGATCTTCCGGATGAGGTTCGAGTTGAGCCGAGAAACAAGGTTCATGAGTTGGAGATTGAACTTATCCCGAGAGACGAGGATCGAGACGAGCGGAGAGTCGTGCAAAATCAACTCGAAAACGACGAACTGGAATTTCCTGAAGGCTTCCGAGGTTTTCCACCCGATGACATTGACGATTCGGACCAAGAGGACCAACCAGCAGAGGAGCCGGAAACTCCTCCTCAGGAACGACAAGTCGCGCCACCTATAAGAGGACCAGGACGACCGAGAGTGGTTAGAACGGGGCAACGCGGGCGACCGCGCAAACTGTACTGTGTCCGACCAGGGGAAGAAGCGAACGTCGCAGAGATTCCGGTGAACGAGGCAGTTTCTAGTGAGGACTCGGCAGAGTGGCTGGAAAAGATGGCAGAAGAGGCTGTTGCGTTAATTCGGAACAACACGTGGAAGCTAGTCGGACGTCCCAAGGGACAACGTGTCATTGGCAGCAGGTTTGTTCTGCGAAATAAGCACAATGCCGACGGTACCATCAGCAAGCGAAAAGCGCGCGTGGTCGCGCGTGGTTTCACGCAGAGACCAGGGATCGAGTTCCACGACACGTTTGCTCCTGTCGCAAGACTGAGTACCATCAGGACCGCAGTGGCGATAGCCGTTCAAGACAATCTGAAGATTCGACAACTAGATGTCAAGACGGCGTATTTAAACGGAGAAGTCGAGGAACAAATTTTTATGGAGGCACCTGCACACTTCAAGGACGTTTTGGCTCACATCGTACAAGACGAGAAGATCGACGAAGACGTGAGAACGAAGGCAGACGAGATGCTGGAGAAGTTGACTGATCACGACGTAGTTTGTCTGCTGGACAAAGCGCTCTACGGTTTGAAACAAGCCGGACGCGCGTGGTATCATCGTATCGACGAAGAGATAATGAACCTTAAGGCTACTCGTTCGGACGCGGATCCCAGCCTGTACTTCATCGGACCAGTCGAGAACAGGACTCACATCATAATCTACGTGGACGACATTTTAATTGTTTCCCGCACAGATGCGAAAATTGACGAGGTGAGGGATTTCCTGAACACTAAGTTCGAGATCAAGGACTTAGGTGACGTGAGGTACTGCTTGGGGCTAGAGTTCGAGAGAGGTGTCGACGAGATGAAGATTTGTCAGCGAGGATATATCGATGACGTTTTGGAGAGATTCGGCATGTCCGAATGCAGACCTGTCAGCACACCCATAGAACCGGGAACGAAGCTGCAGAAGGTGGACGAGAAGTCGAGCGAGCAAAATGAGAGCGTCCCCTACCGACAATTGGTAGGAGCTTTAATGTACCTGTCAGTGGGCACAAGGCCGGACATTTCCCACGCGGTGAGTGCTTTGTCGCAGTTCAACGACTGTCACGGAGAACAGCACTGGATAGCTGCGAAGCGTGTTTTGCGATATCTCGCAAAGACACGCGACCTGGGTCTCTTGTACTCGAAGTCCGATGACCCAGCAGCGATGTTCGTGGACGCCGACTGGGGAAATTGCATCGTGGACCGAAAGTCGTACACAGGGTACGCGTTCATCATGAGCGGCGCAGCGGTAAGCTGGGAATCCCGGAAGCAACCTACGGTTGCGTTGTCATCGACAGAGGCCGAGTACATGGCCCTGTCAGACGCAACGAAAGAAGCCTTGTACATGAAGAGGCTACTTGGCGATTTTGGAAAGAAACTCGGAGCTGTCCCACTTCGAAACGACAATATAGGCGCACAGAAACTCGTGTCGAATCCTATGTTTCACTCCAGGACAAAGCATATCGACATACGATATCACTCCGTCCGAGATGCCCGCCGACGTATTGACAAAAGGATTGTCGAGACCGAAGCACGAGAAGTGCGTCCAAGGACTCGGTCTTGGATCCCGTGGACCAGGATAACTCAGTGTTTTTCTCCGGTTGTTGGTCGAGGGGAAGTGTGAATGAAATGTGAAGTGGGAATGATTCGCCGGTTACGACCACCACCCGTACCACGAGGGCATCAGCGCCCTCTTTACGTTTTAGTTCAATTCGATTTTTTGGTTATGTTTAGTTACGATTCGGCCATTGTTCACGATCATTTTTCATTCCGATAATTTTGTAACTTTTGGTTTAATAAATCGGTTGTTTATAATCTAGACGAGTGTTTCGTTTTCATTTGCCAACAAACCTCTAACAATATCATACACTTATAAGTTCAATATAACAGGTAAATATTTTTCTACGAATAAAATATAAACTGAAATAACAATAAATGATTGGTAATTGGAACAAAAAAAAATCTTTTCCGCATTATAACGGTAACCGGGTATCACTAAATGAACGATTTTCAGAAATGTTGATAATTGATTTTTGGTATACGACTTTATAAACTTTTGTTAATCGGTTACCGATATACGCTTTCCATACTGCAAATAAAACCGGTAAACGGTTTAGGGTTCTTAAAATTTACGGTTTTTAACGGTTTTCGTGAAAAACCGGTAAACGGTTTTAAGCCCTGATAAAAACCAAAAATATTAATTTTAGTGTTAGGTTATATTATGACTATAATGTAGAATCTACATTGTAGATTATTGATTGTAGAATATTAAGTACTTAATACTCACCTAATTTTGAAGATAGTAAAATGATGTAAATATCTTGCTGTCATTCGACCCGACTTCGTCACACGACACAGTCACACACGATATTACACAGTACACACTATACATTACATTATACATGTATACATTACGCACACGACGCACTTCAATCATTTTTTTACAATAAACAATACAAAAACATAATCAAAATAATAAACATTAGAAAATCTATATTAACTGACGATACGTTAAAATGGTCCCATTGGTCAGTAATATAAATGATAACTGACTGCAGCATACGGACTATACTATTGAGAAGAAGAATAGTATTCCCAAAGTTATATATAGATTACTGTAAAATACGTATTTCCAAATGTCCGGTTATCGGTAATTCGTTACGACAATAGAAATCAAATGATAAATTAAGTTTAAATGAAATCATTTATCAATTAATATCATAAATGAAGCCCTATTTGCCCATTTAAACAAAAATGTATTGGTTCGGGGCCTTGCCCGAACAACTAACACTGAAGTAAATGGTCAGGCACAGCCCGAACCCGGTTCCGGTGACACCAAGTTTGGCCCGGCCCGGCCCGAACCCGGCTTCGGGCGGGCCAACCAGGGGACGGGACGGGCTGGCCCGGCCTGTGCAGGGCTCTAGAACCTACACAGGAGTCTTGAGAAAAAGCAAAAAAATAAGTCCGGATTTCATGCGAGAGATACGATACATTATTATTGGGATAAATCGGTCATTGGACTCAAAGAAATCCGATTATTGAATGGGAAAATATCATAGGAGCTTTTCCAAATCTATACAAATTAGCCACACAATATATTTTAATATCAAGAACATCAGTACCATCAGAAATATTGTTTAGTCAAACCGGTATTATATTGACTAAAAGTAGAAATAGATTATTAGGATCAAGATTGTCAAAACTTGTATTTTTACAATCTTTATATGATAAGTATTAGTTCTCTAAGAGTTTATAATTTTCTAAATGTTATGCCTTAAGAAATGTACATTTTATAATATTCAATATACATGTAATTATATATTAAAATATTTACTTGTTATTTATTTATATGACCTATTAATATTAATATATAAAATTATATTGATATTTCATGATACCTACAAAAAAGTTTACATCGATATTCATTTCATTCATCGGTATATCGAACCATAATCTTTTTTGCGCAAACCTAGTTCTGCCATATCAATTTGGCATATTTGGGATTTAGTTTTTATTCATAATATTATATTTTATTTACATTTTTATATTTAAACTATTTATTACCTATAATGTGTTATTTCAGATTTGGAGCACCATCAGAAATGCAAATTAAAACGTTTTACGAAGCAATTTTCAGGATAATAGCAGAGATTTAAATTCGAAAAACAACAAAATAAATTATGCAATTTTTATAAAAATTAAAACTTACTTCAGGTACAAAATTTCTAGCAGAAGTGCACTTGGTATTATAGTTCTATAATACCTAATATATATTCAAATATCTAAAATAAGGTCCAAATGCTTTTAAATGATTATAGTTTTATTGCCATTACTACTGATATCTTAATGCAGAATCTTTCAAAACTATGACTGCACATTTTTTCCCAAAATGATAAAGTCAAGTGAAAACCGTTGTCTTGTTAACAAAAAAATTAGATCGCAGTCATACTGAAGCTCATTTGGCTGAAATAATGACCAGTGAATTGAATAGGTGGGGAATTCTAGATAAAGTAGTAGCAATCGTCACTGATGTTGGGTACAAAATCAAGTCAGCTGTTAGATTAATGAATATTCAGCACATTCCTTTTACCACCCACAATCTAAAACTTATAGTTTAACAACCATTATAACTAGGTGAAGATGAACACTGTGCAGACCAGGAAATAGACGCCGGCGGAGTTTGTCCTTAGCAAGTACCAGCTGTCTCGGAGACTAACTCTTTGTCTGAGCGAAGAAGCGGTGGTGATGGCAGTGATCGGTAACATGCGTGATGAATTTAAGATTCATGCGTGCATACAAAGGCTGAGGTCGTTCAGCCAGCTACGAGCGCTTGCCCATGTCCTGGGTGGGAACAAGACCGTGGTTCCGGGGAAACCCGATATTCCGGAAAAGGTGAGAGGTTTCAGTGCTGCTGATTGACAGAAGTCCAAATGGTGGGAAAAGAAGCAGCCGGGAAACCCCAATAAATCACCAGATCCGAAGTCTTCTAGGTCAGGTTGCAGAGTTTGCGGTAGGCTTGACCACTGGCAACGAAATTGCCCGAAGAAGAAGTCGGGAAACACAAAAACTGCCAGCGGGACAGCCGGGTCCCGGCCGGTTAAGAAGTAACCGGTGATAAAAACCCGAGTTGTCCGAAGAAAAGCGTCCCACGGAGTCAATGTCATAACGTTCTGGAACAGGAACCACAAATTACGACATACTATCCGGGCAAAAGGGACTTAGCAGCTTTCAGGACCGAACACTTGGTAAAATGTTCGGAAAAATTCGAAAAAAAGGTTTCATTAACGGGGATATCCGGTAAGAACGAAAAACATCCGGTGAAGACCTCAAATTTTCCGGTAAAAAAGTATTTTCGCACGAGGAAAAGGTCTCGAGTGAGTAATAGTCCGGTGAAAACCGTTTACTCTTCGGTTAAATACCGAAAGCAAGGCCAGTTTGTCCCTCAGAAATCCATTGTGAACGACGATCCTGAGAAGAAACCACAGTCCGAGAATATGGTTCGGAGCAATGACAGGTCAACGGCGACGGGGTTAGACCGCCCAGACAAAAAGTCGGTGGAAACAATTGGGAACAAATAAGTTTCGGGAAAACAGGGGAAGCAAGCCAACGTTTTGGAAGGAAAACCAGAGGTAAGCCAAACCGAGGAAAATGTTTCAGATGACGTGGAGCAAACGGACTTGACAGAGAAACTATTATTCTGTCCGGTCATGTCCCAAAGTTTCCGACAGGTGTTAAGTCCTAATCCAACAAAATCCTGTAAAAGGAGAGATTCTGACACGGACTCGGTGTACGAGTTGCGTGAACGCTTGACATTTCTACGGAACGGAACGTTAGATTCTCCCACGATTGCATCGGTGTCGTCGGTAAGAACTGAGGTATCGGAAGTTCCGGTACAGGCCATCGAACTGGAGTTCGGATCTGGAGTAATAGTAGCACTACTGGACTCCCAAGCAGCAAGACAGATGTCAAGTCGTGGATCGCGAAAAAGTTCGGCCAAGGTTTGCCCGAAGAATCGGAAATCGTACGAATGACGGACGGTCGGACCCGAGAAATAACGGTATTTACGGCCCGTATCGTGGATATGGAGGTAAGCTTCAAGGCCGCAGTGTTAGATTTAAAATTTTTAAACGCTTAATACCGGAAGGAGAGTACGGTGTGTGGGTTAGAGAGGTCCTGGGCCAATATCCTGGAGTTTTCTCCGGACAAATTGGCCGAACTCGGGTAATAGAGCACCAGATCCGTCTCAAGGATCCAAATCCGGTGGCTCTTAACGCGTATGCGTATTCCCGAGAGAAAAACGAGTTAATTGCAGACATGGTACGAGATATGGAGGAAAAGGGTTTGATAGTACCCAGCATATTTCCATGGGCTGCACCGGTCATTCTCGCAAAAAAAAAGGATGGTTCACGCAGGTTGTGCGTAGACTATCGCCGTTTGAACGCGCAGACGAAGTCAGACGCTCATCCAATGCCAAACCTTCATGATCTGGTCCGAGGAATGGGTGGAAAACCAAGGATTTGAAGTCAGGATATTGGCAAGTGGGTCTCAGCCCTGAGACACGACCACTGACGGCATTCAAGACTCTAAGGGGGTTAATCCAGTTCCGAGTAATGCCCTTTGGATTAAACAACGCCCCTGCCACATTCTGCAGTTTGGTAAGCGAAGTCTTCCGTGGGTACGTTGGTAAATTTGTTTTAGTATATTTAGATGGCATGGTGGTATATTCGGAGAGTTCCGATCAGCATCTAAATCATCTGCAAAGAGTCTTGGAGAGACTCTAGAAATACGGCCTGACTTGTCAGCCGAATTAATGCACGTTCAGCGTGACAAAAACAAAATTCCTGGGGCACATCGTGGATGGCGAAGGAATTGACCGGGAACCGGAGAAGATAACGGTGATTCAGGCAGAGCCCAACTTAGGAATTTTGGGGCCCGGGTCAAATTTTCTAATGGGGCCCCAAAATTAATTATTATCTAAATTTTAAATTATCTACTGTATGTGTACTGAATGTAGTCTTTATGCTATATAGATTTGTTATACCTTATATTCAATTTATTTTATAAGATTATAGATCAATTATACCATAATAAGGCTATAAGTAATTATTTAATGAAAATTAATATTTATAAAACGATTAAATTAAAAATATAAATATAAAAAAAGAAGTGTTGGTACAGTTTTTAATTCAAACAAATGTTTACTGATATACATCATATACATGTGGCAATGCATTTTTCAACATAGTCAAATAATGAAAAAATAAAAAAATAAAATAATTAAAGAAATAATTTAAGACAACATTTTTTTTTCTAGATTTTAGTTCACTAAATTTTTGAATCAGATCTGAAAAATCAAGTGTATTAGTTATATCCCTTTCAGCAGATAGACGAACGAGTGAGTTTAATTTTTCTTGGTGAAGGGACGTTCTTCTGGCGTTTTCAATTAGCTCTAATTTTGAATTTGTTCTTTCTGCTTCATAATTCGAACCTGGCAAAGTTAAATAAAGTCGTAGAGAAATGTACACATTTGGAAAGACTTCTTTAAAATTATTTTCATGTACATATAAGTAAATATTTTAAATACTACAAAGATTATCATATGAGTTTAATCTTATATCAAGTTCAGTAACTAAACAATCAATAATTGGTTTGTTCCAGCATCAGTGTTGTAAACAAGTTATCAACTGATGGCAACATATTTGAATGCGCATGCGTCTAAAATAACAAGTTGTTAACAATAAAATTATGTGATCCGCTGGAACACGAATGCGAATGTTTTTATTCGATAATAGATTGTCCTGACCGTGATTATACGATATTTCTTACCACTTTCCTACTATTTAATTTAAATTAAATAACACATTTTAAATTATACCTGTATTTTTTATTTGAGTATTTTTAAACAATCGCACTGAAGATTCAAGATACGTTGACAAAATAATAATGGAAACCGTTTATGAAGGTTAGTCGAATTTAATTAGAATAATCGAAAATAGAAAAGTCTATTATCGCTTGATACACCATATTAAGTGTGACCATAATTATTTTGTCCTAAAGAGGGATACTTAAAAAATGGTGGTGGGGGGAATAAATACTTAATTCAAATCATTAAGACCACAGATAAGTAAAAATAAAATAAATATAAGGTAAATTATACATTTCTTACACAGTGCAGTTTCAACAAAAAATGTACTTTAAACACTAAAGATAGTAAAATATTATTGAAACATAATAGTTTTTCGATATTTTAATGTTATGTCTTTATCTGTTAAAACATTTTTATTTTTTTTAGAATTGATTGAACTTACCACAATTCAAAATCCTACCCAGACTCCAGCTATTCCAAGTCATTTTAATGAATATACAATAATGCAAAATCTTACCCAGACTCCAGCTATTCCAAGTCATTCTAATGAATATACACATGACACGGCCCGCGATAGAAGATATAGGAAGACCTCCGCAGCGATCCGGTTCTGGGCGCGGCGTTTCGGCGAGGATGGGACGCCTGCAGAGCGACCATCAACCAGGCACTGCAGGGACCACCAGGTGCAGCGAAGCGGCCGAGGACGAGCGGGCAACCGCCCTGTAGAGCCGTACAGCCATCGCCCAACCGCACACCAAAACCAGCGCCAACCCCAAAAGTCGCCACACCGACCAAACCGGTGGACAACATCCCGCCACTGCCATCAGATTGGCCGGCGGCGGAAAAAGCTCGCGCGCTACGGCACAACCCGGGCGCTGGACACCATCCGCCGGGTGCCACGGGAAGGGGCAACCAGTCGTCGTCCAGAGGGTCCACCCGCCAGGCTGGACCCCGCGGAACCCCGGGAAACCCCCGTGGTTACCACGGGAGGAAAGTCGGCGAAACAGAGGAAGTACGAGCGCTTCCTCCGTGTGAAGGAGGCCACCAAGGCAAAGAAGACCCGGCCGGCCCAAACCAGCCAACAACACCGGCTGGCCAAGCACCCGGGCCCTCTACCCTTCACCGCCAGCTCCACCTTCCTAACCTCCGAAGAGCCGATGGAGACCGACGACGCTAGTTCCGGGGACGCTGCCACCCCGGAAACGACACGAGACGAGGTCAACGCGGGGGACCCGGGCAGAGACGAGGACATCGTCTACCTCGAGTCCCCAGCGCCATCACTCCCGGAGGTGGACCTGGACGAGGATCCGCCGTTCTTCACGGCGACCCCCAATCTTCACCACCACATGATCAGTGAATGAAACGGCCCAGTACCCTGTGGTAGTACCCGGATGTGTGGCTTGGCGGGGGAGTATGACACGGCCCGCGATAGTGCAGGTACCCTAGGTACACCGCTATCACGGACCGCGCCTGCTCTCTACCCAGCCACAACCTAGGCAACACCAACACCCGTACGGCTATTTCCATCCTACCTCAGTAAAACCGGGCAGAGGGGGGAAAGTTGCCGGAACCGGGTGACAGCGTACCGGCCGTCCCGCTCGCTGATCATCGTGCTTACGACCGCCACACGGTACACAACGGTTCTTCCACACACATATTTTAAACTATTTTATTTTGTTCAAATACCCTCGTGCGACAGCAGCTTTTGTTCGTCAGCCGAGTGGTCCCTTTTTGTATAAGTATCTGTATACCAATATACGTGATATTCTCACTGTCGAGAACGTTTGTGTTTGTCGACTGTCACCTGTGTTTTTTGTTTAAGTTTGAATAAACTTTATAAATCAAGTTTAAATAACCGTGTTGTGCATATCCGTTCCGCGATCAACTATTTTGACTGGTCACCGTCACCGAGGCCAGTTGGTACCGCGTCACACATTGGTCAAGAAATGTTACCCTCAGGCTAATTGATGAGTATAAAAAAAACCATAAGAACGTTGGGAGTAAAATCCGTAGTTTCAAAATTCTATATGAAATTATAGCTACCATCTTAAATACAGAATTCGGACTGAAATTATCAGGTCCACATGTAACAAATTTCAAACATTAGTTACATCATATAAATCTGTTGTTGACAATAATAAAAAAACTGGGAGAGGAAGGAAAAGTTTTGAATTTGAGGAGCAAATGGAAGAAATATTCCAAAAATCCAAACGAATTAACCTAGATATTCTGTTGTCCGAGACTGAGGTTATAAAAAGTACATCAACTTCCTGTAATGAGACACCAGCTCTGCAAAGAACTATAGATGAAGTTATGATGTATGAACAAAAGTTTGAAAATATTTGTCCTCCAGGGCCTGTTGAAGACCAGGTAAGAACACCAATTACAAAAACTGTAAGGAATTTAAAAAGAAAAGGTACCAGAACTGATGTGCTTGAAATGATTAGAAATGACAAACAAACATTTTATGAAAATTATTTAACCATTCAAAATTCAAAACTTGTTGAGCGTAAAAGAAAAAATGATCTGCTTGAAGAAAAAAATAAACTACTTAAGGAATACTTAATCAATAACAGTAGGTAAATCAAACACTCAATTATTTTTTTATCTTTATTTAAAATATTATGTATGTAGGTATTTAAAAGTTGTTATTGTATACAAAGACATGTGATATAAGTGCTCAATTTAATACTTACCAGTGGTTCAATTATTTTAATGTTCAAATTTTGTGTTTGAAGGATTTGTTTAGTTTTTTGTTATTTTTTGTATCTTTATTTTAATTATTAAGTGCAAATTTTTTTTTTTTGTTATTGTACACGAAGGCATGTGATATGAGTGCTCAATTTAATACTCACAAAAGTTATATTATACTTAATTAAAAATGTTACTTTTATTTTTATATGATCTTTTTCAATATATTACATTTAATTTGTACTTATTTATTCTATTATATTTTATTTATGTATTTATGACCCGCCACCATTTGTTTGTAATGTTTATTAGTCTTGTGGTATGATACAAAAAAAAAAATATATATATATATTATTAAAAAGTGGTTTCTGTACACTAAGAAATGTGATTAAAACTTATGAATTTTATACAAGGAACACAGGCTATTTTGTCACACCTATTAGTAGTGATGGACACCACTGTCAAATATGCATTGTATTGTACTTAATTTTCTTAATTTAAAAATCAAAATATGGAAAATTAATTGAAGTATTATTTAATAAATAAAATAAAAGTACACAAAAACATATGTAATAATTAAACTGTTGTTTTATTAAAACTATGGAAACATTCTATTCATCAATATATTTCTATAGGCTGTTCCTTCAGGGACATCTCCTGCATCATTGTTATCGGCCAGTTGAATGTTATTGACATTATTAATTTCATCTTCACATTCATTCATCATGTGGAATTCATCATCAATCGCCAAGTTGTGCAATACACAACAAGCTCTAATGAAATGTGCTATATGTTCGATTTTGCGGAGCTTGCAGTGGTAAAGCTGCCTAAACTTTTGCTTGAGCAAACCAAAACAATGTTCAATAACATACCGACATGATGAAAGGGTTCTATTAAAGTTTATTTGCCGACGGGTCAATCTACCATTATCTTTGAATGGTGTAATTTAGATTACGTAGGCAGGGATAAGCACTATCTCCAAGAATTACATTTTCTTCACATAGAGTTTCCAAGTTAGCAGCCAATGGTGACCTCCTAAAAACTCTAACATCGTGGACCGACCCAGGAAATCCGATGAATACACTCCTTATTTTATTTTTATGGTCACAAACTGCTTGCATCTGAAAACAATGTTACCTATAATTTATATTTCATAAGAAAATAATCAATACAGGAGAATACAATTATTAGGTTATACATACATGAATTGAAAAAAAATGTTTTCTATTATAATAAGAATCTGGGTCAGAGGAAGGTTTGTCAATGTGTATATGACATCCATCTATAGCTCCGATGACATTGGAAAATCCTTTAATTTGGAAAAAGTCTCTTGTTTCCTGTTTTTCTTGCTCATTTGGCCAGGTTATCACGGTGCTAGCCATATAGCTTATAACATGCGTCAGACGCCTCACAATTCTGAACAAGCTGCTTATTGTTATGCAGAATCTGTCAGCCACATCACGGAATGAGGCAGTCTGATGTCCAGCAAACCAAAGAAAAATTAAAACCTAAAAAACAGATTAGGTTACAATTTAAGATTAGATTCAAAATCAAAATAACAACAATAATAATCTACACCTATTGTTTTCAAGCAATATATTACACATAAACAGTTAATTTAACAAACTAGAATTATGCCTAGAATTTTAATAAAAAACATTCTGGGTAACTATATAAAGTGAACTTATTCCAAACCTACATACTTGGTTGTAGGCAGTTATTTTTCCATGTCCTCCAGTTGTTTCATTAAATTCCTGACTGGCCTCGAAGTGTATAGCCAGATCATATGCAATGTGGCGTCTAACACGGAAGTGTTCCATAAATTCCAAGTCATTGTATCTAAAAAAATTAAGAATTTATGTTTGCGAATAAATATACTGCCACAAATTTACCTTGTTTGACATTATAATTAAAAAAATGTATATTATACATTTCAAATGTTATTTTAACATAATAACTCAATGTACATTATATTGAATGATCCATTGATTATAATAATCAAATGATTGAATTTAAAATGCACAAAATACGAATTCTTATCTCATTTTACGTTATAGCTCACCCTGCTGAATCATCTATAATATAATTTAATGTTACCGATACTGTTAAAATAGGCACTAAGCAGTAAGCACACTTAGTTTTTAACCTTCAGGTGCTTTGTTTATACATTATAAATGTGTAAATCATAATAAGAAAGAACCTAATCTAACCAGAAAGGTTTATATCAGCTAATTGTCGTTAGATTATTTAATGCACGTGACTAGTATTTATTTTTTTAGGATTATCGCTTGAAGTCGTAACATTTCTAATGAAAAATGTATCTTTAAGAATACTTATTGTAAATTGTAATAATGATTAGTGGTACATAAATAAGAAGAACCTTTATAATGAATACAATTAACTAACGATATTTTGAGGTCATTTATTAAAAATAAAATATGAGTAGTATAACATCTATATTGTTATTCTACTTCAAAAAGTGAGTGGTTAATTTGTTTCATCAATTTACATTTATTTGTAAATTTTAATGTTTCTATCCCACATTTCGATTTATAAAAATAGACTTGGTACCTTTTAATTTTAAATTAACATATAATAAACAGAAGCTTACCTTGCTACAGTCTCAAAATAATTTTCATTTTTCGGTCTTCTTCTGTCTTCCAAATATGCTTCGTCGTCGCTGTCTAAAAAAAAACCATCGTCGGATCGATGAAGAGGACGAGGATGACGAGTCAAAAAATTCGAAATCCATCTTCAGTTTGTCAAAACTCAAAATAAAATATGTGAAATATAAAATATAAAATATAAAATTGGTTTGTTTGGTTATCAATTATAATTTATCACGAGTCAACTGAGTACTGACTGTTGTAAACAAGAAATATATCAGTACGCATGCGCAAAACATTTTATTGGATGTACAACTCGCAACAGAAAATTATTGTTTCCAACAACTTAACAACATGTTGTAGCGCTGATGGAACAGATAACATTTTGTTAGAAGTAAATAATTTGCTCTGCTGGAACGCGTCTTTAAGTTTGCGCATGCGCTGAAAGTTAACAACATATAAAAACAACGTGCTGGAACAAACCTAATATGTAATTGTATTATTAACAATGTTCTCGAATCTCGGATGACGGATATATTATTCTGTAATCCAGTTCGATATTAACCGCCGTCGTGGAAGCATGTTATTTGCGTTGTAGTGTAATAGTGCTCCGTTATCTCACGTTTATCTTTATCTCTATATTCATTATATTGGTCATACTAATATTATAACAACGTATATAGCCTTCACAGTTATATTTTATACTTTATAATACTAATCTTTCTTGATAAAGTAATAATGCCCTGTGCAATCTGTAATCAAGGGGTTTCCCCGGCCAAATTATTAAACTGCAGTATTTGTAAGTTGAATTTTCATTCTACATGCATAATTAAATCTCAAGATGGCTTAAAAAAACCTAATCTAAATAAAGATTGGAAATGTGACAGTTGTGTACTGAAGATAATTCCAGATCGCCGGAAATACGATAAGAGTGATTTTAATAATGATGACATAAAGAATATTAAAATAAATTTAAATAACATTTCCTTCAAATTAGATACTTTGTCTGAATCAATTAATAAAATTGACTCAATCGAAAAATCAATTTCATTTATATCTTCTAAGGTTGATGAATTTAATGTGAAATTTGAGACTATCTTGTCTAAATTAAAAACCCATGAAAAAAAAAATATTGAACTTGAAAAAAAGTGTGAAATATTGCAACGTGAATTATTATCACTCAGTAGGAATACGAACATTCTAGAACAACAAAATTTAGCTAACAACATTGAAATTACTGGCATTCCGAAAACTGAAAATGAATCTTTATCTGAAATTGTTAATAGTATATCTAAACTTTTAACTGTAAAAGTTGAACCAAATGAAATTGTAAATTCCTATCGCACTAATAATACAAAAAAATCGGTTAGCAATGTAGTAATATGTTTTTCAAATAAAAATAAAAAAGATGAAATTATTAATATGATGAAAAAACGTTCAAAAATTGATAAAAAACCGTTACTTGCTTGTGACTTATCAACGAAATTCTCTAATCAAAGAGTCTTCATAAATGATCAACTTTCCTATAACAATAAGAGACTTCGCTGGTTGGCTAAGCTGGTTGGGACTCAATATGGATTCAAATATACTTGGGCAAATTCAAGTGGTGTTTTTATGAAAAAAAGTGATGGTCAAATTGGAGTTAAAATTACTACTTCTCATCAATTAATGGATTTAGATACTGATAAGAAAATAAGTGAGTTATGGATGTGATTGTAATTATATTATATGTAACTTTATTTCTTAATGTAAGTTTTTTTTTTTTCATAATGATTAACAATTTAAATAACCTATTACATGAATTAAATGATATAAATAATGTTCAAACCATAAATATTGATAGTTTAGAAACTAAGTATTTCTATGTAAATAGTCTTTCCATTTTTAGTATGAATATTAGAAGTCTGAAAGCTAATATTGATGAACTTTTATTGTTGTTAAATTCTATTAATCATAGTTTTGATGTTATTGTGTTGAGTGAGACTTGGCTTAGTGAAGATATTAATTTTATGATTAATGGTTATGAATCTATACATTCACTCTGCAAACTAAATAAATCAGATGGATTATCAATATTTGTAAATAACATATGTAAAATTAAAAATGTCCGAAAACATCTTATATGTAACTGTAATTCTATTGAAATAATTATCGATAAAGGCAATTCATTATTTTATCTGACCGGTCTATATAGATCACCTAGTTATATATTGGACGATTTTTTGTTTTCCCTGAATGATTATTTATCACAATTCAGTCCAAATGTTAATCAAATCTTGTGTGGTGATATTAATATTGATATATTATCAAATAATATTGATACTGTTAATTATTTGAATATCTTATACAGCAATAATTTTTATTCTGCCTGTAATAAGCCTACCAGAATCAGTAGTCATTCTAATACATGTATTGATCACTTATTTTTAAAAAATGTTAATATTAAAGAAGTATCATCTTATGTGTTACGTAGTAGCATTACTGACCATTTTAGTTTAATATTAAATATTAATATTAACGATTTGAATATTCAAAAAACTATGCCTAACAATAATTTAATTACTGAATTTAAAACAATTGATTTTAAACATCTGAATATGTTGATTAGGATTGAAGATTGGAATATCCTACTAAATAATAAAAATGTTGATGTTTCTATTGATATTTTTAATAATAAAATCAATGATTTAATCTTAGCATCTACAAATTCTTATAAACATACTAAAAGAAGTAATAATAATAAAAATAAAAAATTAAAACCATGGATTTCACTAGGTCTTATTACATCTATTAGAGTAAGAGAAAAAATGTATAATAAATTGAGGCGTCAACCTTTTAATACTCATTATAAAAAATGTTATATCATTTATAGAAACATGCTAAATAACTTAATAAAAATTGCTAGAAATTCATACTATAAAACACAAATAGAATTATCTGGGAATAATATTAAAAAAGTGTGGGATCTTATAAAAACAGCATCTTATACTAAGGTTAATAAACAAATTATCATTAAAGAAATCAACCATGAGTCTGGTAAGATTATCAATAACTCAAAAGATATTGCTAATATTTTTAATTCATTTTTTGTTAATGTTGGAAGCAATATAGCTTCAAAAATTAGAGAGGATGGTTTTGAATACAAAACATTTGAGTTACTTAACCATAACTGCCATATTGAAAAATCCATTTTTCTAAGCCCTATTGACCCTATGGAAATAAGTAGTATGATTATGAAATGTAAAGATTTCTCATCTTATGATGAAGGTTTGTTATCTAATATTATTTTGAAAAAGACATCAATTAATATATCATTACCTTTATCTATTATCTTCAATAAATGCTTCTCAACAGGTGAATTTCCATCTAGCTTTAAAAAATCAATAGTTATTCCGCTGTATAAATCAGAAGATATAAGAAGTTGTAATAATTATAGACCAATCACTCTTACTTTGACTATCGCTAAGCTTCTAGAAAAATGTATTAAAACCAGACTTGTTAACTTCCTAAATGAACATAAATTTTTTAATAATAATCAATTTGGTTTCAGGAATAATTTATCTACAAATGATGCTCTATATTGTGCTACTAAATTTATATATGAAAATCTTGATCTAAAAAAGCATGTTGTTGGTATATTTTTAGACTTGAAAAAAGCTTTTGATTCTGTAGATCATAATTTATTGATAAAAAAACTTGAATATTGTGGAATAAGAGGAGTTCCATTAAAACTATTGGAATCATTTATTAGTAATAGATACCAAAAGGTTAAAATTAATGACGTCTATAGTGATGACTTATTAATTAATTATTCTGTACCCCAAGGAACTGTTCTTGGGCCACTACTTTTTATAATATACATTAACGGTTTGCTTAACCTAAATTTAGGAGGTAAGGTTTTGTGTTTTGCTGATGACACGGTTTTCCTTGTTAATAACTCTTGTCTAAATAATTTAAAACATGAAGCCAATATAGGTATTAATTTAATTAAGAATTGGCTTGATAATAATTCATTACAACTTAATTTTTCCAAATCTAACTTCGTTCATTTCAGAATAAAAAATATTAATAATAACTTAAACTTTGATAAATTAATTTTACACACTGCAGTTTGTAAAAGAGAAGTAAATACTTGCGTATGTCCTATAATAAATAAAACATCCTCTGTAAAATATCTAGGTATACATTTTGATGAACACTTAAAATGGAATGTCCATATCGATAAGTTAATAAAGTCAGTTCGAAAATTCTTTTACGTATTTAAATGTTTGAAAAACATTTTAACTGTTAACGTTAAAATAATGGTTTATAAATCTCTAGTGCAATCAATAGTGTCTTATGGTATAGCATTTTGGGGTAATGCCTATCAAACTCATATTAAAAAATTAAATACAACATTAAATTTTCTTGTAAAATATATCTTCAATAAGCCAAGACTATTTCCTACAACCTTATTGTATAATGAATGTAAAATCTTAAATATAAAGTCTCTCCATATTATGCATGTTTTTGCGGTTGTTTTCAAATATATTAACACAATCAGGACTCCCACACATAAATATAACACACGATTTGTTAAAGATATTAATTTATCCCTGCCTAAATTAAAAACTACGTTTTGTCAATCAGGACCATATTTTGTGTTTATTAATTTTTGTCATAAATATAAAATTTGCATTCATGAATTTAATAATTTTATACAACTTAAAAAAAAACTTATGTCTTTAGGTTTAAATACCTTAGATTGAGCTGAATTGTTTATAGTTTATATTAATTTAATTTTGAATAACTATCTTGTATTTCACTATTGCTTTATTATTTCTTATTTATCTATATTATTTATTTATGTTATGTTCTTGATGTATTATTTAATATTATAATTGCATGAACTCTCACCTCCAGCACAGCCTTGGCTTTGGAGGTGATCCAACAAAAATTTTCAACTTGTAATTTAATCTGTATGTATTGTTTGTTGGAGAATTAATAAATATTAATAATTAATAAACATGATTTGGGAAATTCAAATCTCAATCTTTTCAATGGGGGCTGAGCCCTGACTTCATTTTTTCAATGGGGGCGCTGCGGCCCCCGAGCCCCCATGTAGTCGGCGCCTATGAATATAATAACAAATTAAAATACATTTATAAGGAACTGATATTTATTTAAAGTCTTTTTGAATATAAATGTGTACTACACTAAAATGATAACATTAATAAAATAATAACAAAATATTATATTTTATATATCCTATCAAATATAATAACAAATTTAAATAATTTTATAAGGAAATTATATTTATTTAAAGTCTTTTTGAATTAGAAACTTAATAACGCTTAGTATTTATAAATTATAATATCCAATTGAATAACGGCTTTGTTATTTAAGATAGATTTTAAACAATGTGATACTTAGCTACTTCTTTAATATCATTTTGTATTTTTTCGAAAATTTCTGTTTGCCTTTCCATTATTTTAGTTTGCTTTTCTAATATTAAAATTTTTTTTTTATAATATTCTTTGATCAATAGTTTTTTATGGCCTATTTCTACAAGATGTTGTGATACTTCCACACTTTTTTGAAGTCTACTTGTAGCAATAGTATTTCTTGTCAGGGGATTTTTTCTCCATTTATTTGCCCTTACAGATTTGTTATGAATAACTTTTAAATTATCATCCAAATAATTTGTAGAGTCTGAAATTTGTTTATAATTTCACTAAGTATGTTGTTGATGGGTATAATAAATATAAAAATTATTTGGATGCTTTATTTATGATGAAATGAAGTAAATAAACATACATGAATAGTGTCTTTTCTAAATATTATAAAAATAATTTAAATAGCCTAGCATGGGAAAATGATAAGTTACCTTTTGAATAACTTTGTGCTGGCAATTGATCTACATTACAATCATTAGATACATCAAAGCATTGAGAAATATCTTGATCTAATAAAACGACTTCAATTAGTATTATAATTTAGTATAAACAGTTATGAACAGTGTTTTTCTGAATATTATACATAAATTAAAAATACCACAAGAAGGTTACCTTTTGGATTACTTTGTCCTGGCAATGGATCTACATTAGAAACATCAAAGCATTGAGAAATATCAAGATCTAAAAAACGACTTCTATTAGTATTATAATTTAGTAAGATTGACATACAGAAAAAACCACCTATTACCATTTATATTGAGGTCTACTACGGATTCGGATACATTTTGATGACCTGAAATTGTAGTAGGGTTTATGACTGAAATGATTTTATTATCTACATTATTCATCATGATAGGGCAACTTGGACCACCATCTGTCTTATTAGCATACTTTTTAATCAGCATATTTTTATTTTTGGTTTTGGTTTTCAAATCACTCCATGCCTAAAGTCAATAAAATAATCATCTTCATGTTAAAAATATTGATATTAACTGCTAAAGGATAATATTTTATTTATGCTAATTTATACTTGTGAATACCATATGTTTTAGACTAATTATTATGACCAGTGGCGGCGTGAATGGGTGTTTCATGAAGCAGTTGCTTCATAGTCAAAATGGGTGGGTATTGACGAATTGGTTAGAACATGGACACTTTATAAAATTGTATTATTAAAACAATTGTATTTAATCATTATAGTACGAATGTCTATTAGATAACATGACTATATATGATATACAATGCCAAAATAGAAACCATAGCATAGATAGGGTATATATACATATTATAAACAGGTTAATAATATCAATATAAATTTATCTCTTCACATTGATGTGAAGATCTCTAAATGTGTCTTAAGTGAGGAAATTTAAAAAAGGGGGTCTCAGTTCAAAATGTAAATAATGATTACCGGGGCCGGGTGGGTAGGTACTAAGTATTTGAAAATTATTACTGCTTCAACAAGGAAAAAATTCACGCCGCCATTGATTATGACTACCTAGAATCTAGATTGTATCATTTATTATTTATTGTGACAATTCCATAGTCATATTCTTGAGTTCACATAATAAAATATAAAACCTTACTCTTTTCCAATCTGCACCACATTTAACTCCTCCTCCGGGTATGGAATTCAATGACAATGCAATGGATGTCCATTGAGCATCACAATCCTTTTTTGTAAAATTATTTGTAAATTTGCCTATAATTAAATTGTTTTGTTCAGGTTGAATCATAATCTCAACAAGCCTTTCTTTTTGGCTCGCTGACATGTAGCCTTTGCGCTTTCGTTCGTTCATTTTATCCATTTCATTAATGATCTAAGATAATTTAACTCACAAGTGACAATAGGTACAAATGTACAATATTGTAATATTTTACAAAAACTCAAAATTATATTTAAAAATAAAGTTGATAAAAATAATATTTATCGATGATAACAATGGTTCATGATTATGTGATAAAAATAATAATTCCATGATAATAGTGATAACCGAAGTGATTACGACTTTGGCGACGTTGCCCAATTTCTCAACAATTGATATTATATCAAATAACGATAAATTATCACTTATGATATTTTAATATCGGTCTTCATTCAAGAATTGACAAATTTGATAAAACAATATCGTGCGTGATATATGAATTGATAATTATCGTATTTGATAAATTATCGTAGCGATTCAAGAATAGGGCCGCGAGACGGTCACCGGCTAACCTAGCGCGAAAGCGGTATTTTCTCTTTTGAAAAGCAGTATAGTAGGTTCAGAAGTACTTAGATGACTTTTATTTGTATGTGTTAATTTGTTTTTTTTTTAAATTTTTGACGAAGTTCTTTAGGGCATTTTAGGCAGTTACATGAATGATGTTTCATTCTAGTGGCATTTCGATAAAAAGTAGCACTTTTACAAAAGTTGCAAGCAAACTGATTTACATTACCATTTGTAGGAGAGTAATACACCCATATTTCACCTCTCGGTTTTTTACTTGTAGAAACCAATGGCATTTTTAATTAATTCAGTTCAACAAGACAGTATAACAGTATAACGAATTATTTAATCAATAATCACACACACACATTTAACATTTTCCCGCTAATATACGATTAGGATTCCGTGATTAGAGATATCACAATAAGAGTGATGCTAATTTATAAAAACAAATAGTTGTACGAAAAAAATATATATATTTATTTATTTTATTAAGAAATTTCTAAAATGGAAATTTCTTGATAGAAATCTCACATCACTAATGGGCCCCTTTAGTAATTCAAATCATTTTATTTTAATTGTATTTACCATTTAGGTGTCAACACCAACATTAAATACACCGACATCAGAAGCTATTGTAGAACTCGACCGTTATTTAAATGAGCCATTATTAGACAGACATTCGGATCCCCTTAATTGGTGGAAAATATGAAGAACATGTATCCAAATTTATTTGAGATTATGTTATCGCGATTAAGTGTGCCATCGACTTCTGTTCCGAGTGAACGGACGTTTTCAAAAGCCGGGTACACTATTTCTGAAAGACGTAGCAGATTGTCATTAAAAAACATTGAAATGTTAATGTTTTTAAATTTAAATTATTATTATTATTACTATTATATTATTATTATTTTATGTTTTTCAATTGATATTCAAATCAAAATAATAATTTTGTATACAGTTATTAAAATGTGTATTCGTAAAATCCGTGTATTTTATAGTGTGTAACTTAATGAGTTACAATTTCAGTATTTTTAAAATAAACGGTTTTTTTAATAATTTACAGTATAAATTTCAAAAGTAACGATTGGAACGGTTAGTGCAGTTGTACTATATTATACTATATAAGTAGTATGTATTTGTATGTTCTGGCTCCATTTTGAGAAGCCAAATTTTACCGGTTTGGCGGGCGATTTCCACCTATTTTTTAGTGTGAAATTATTTTGGTCAAAAAAACGTACGTATGTATGTTCTGGCTCCATTCGAGAAGCCAAATTTTTCCGGTTTGGCCGGCGATTTCTACCTATTTTTTAGTGTACGATTTTTTTGCTTCAAAAAAAAGTATGTATTTTTTAGCATAATTTGGCTTCTCAAATTTTTTTTAGTGTATGATTTTACAAAAAACGCATGTATGTTCTGGTTCCATTCGAAAAGCCAAATTTTTACCAGTTTAGCGGTTAAATTCCACCTTATTTCACCGTGTAAAAAATAAATAACATTTTTAAAAATTTCACACTATTTTTATTTCACACAAAACATTTACATACTTAAAAAATATACACAGAATTATACTTCACACACATGATATTCACAAAACACATAAAATTGTATTTTACAAATTTTTATCTCACACAAAACATTCACATACTTAAAAATATACACACAATTATACTTCACACACATGATATCTACAAAACACATAAAATTTTATTTTACACATTTTTATTTTAAGTATACGAATACTTTTTTATAAATATTATATACTAAGACAGTCATTTAAAAAAATTAAGATAATACCTACATTTACACAAATTTTTTTTAGTGTATGATTTTTTTGCTTCAAAAAAAAGTATATATTTATTAGCTTCATTTGGCTTCTCAAATTTTTACCAGTTTAGCGGTTAAATTTCATTTTATTTCACCGTGTAAAAAAAAAACAACATTTTTTTTTAAAAAATGTACACACTATTTTTTTAGTGTATGATTTTTTATTTTACAAAAACTTACATGCATGTTCTGAGTCCATTTGAGAAGCCAAATTCATACCAGTTTAGCGGTTAAAATTCACCTTATTTCACCGTGTAAAAAATAAACAACATTTTTTTTTAAATTTACATATTATTGTTTAACCGAATATTAGTGAACACATTTTAGAATCTACAATCTTGTAACACTGATTTGTTTCAATTTTTTTATAATGTGACTCGTTCATTTTATTCAGTCGAATATGAATGATTATTTTCAAGGAGTTGAGTTAATTAAAAACTCTTCAACACCAAAATTTTTAGAATATGAATCATTTGTAAAGCGTTTTGAATCTCTCAAAGAATTTTCGACTACAGATAGTGATAAAGTCCTATTAGCGGACGCAGGATTTTTTTTCAAGTCAAACGATATCGTTCAGTGTTGGACATGTGGAATAATTCTCGGAAATTGGCTCAAAGGTGATTGTCCTTTTCGTGAACATGCAAGATTTTCAAACAAATGTCCTTTTCTCTTATTGAGTAAAGGAAGTAAATTTATAAATGATGTCAATAACAGATTTAAATACAAGGATTTAAACACCTGCTTCTTTTACAAACGTGACGGTATCGATGAAGTTGATAATAAGTAGTAATATAAATTTTAATTATTAAAATCTTATGTATTTTATTACAAAATAAAAAAATATTTTACTTAAATGCTTCAATCATGTTTAATATGTTCGTGAACACTGTGTTCTAACGGTTTAAGACGTCACTCTTTAAGATAAATATGTTAGGTTTAAATAATAATTTAATAGGTGGGGTAAGGATAGAATACTTAGTGTGGTAGGTAAATGTTTAAATAAAAAGTCACTTCTCAAACCATTAGAACACAGTGTTCACTTTTATTTTTTGTTGGTATATAAATAAAAAATTGTCTCATTTTTATTAGTTATGTACTCGTCACCAAATGAGTTAGACTGTGTTAACTGCATTAAAATTTTAAAATTAATAAAACGTATTTTAGAAAAAAGTCATACAGTAAAACGACGTACGTCTACCAGAATCAGAAGAGTACCGTTACGTTTTTGTAATATTTAGTATATAATATTCATACTTTTTTAAAAACAAATAATCAAACATGTCTTCGTCAGTTTCAATAGTTGGTAAATCAAAATTTGAAATTCATAATAAAAAATATGTTTCTGTCGGATATTTACTTGAAAAGGAAATTTCAATTGTTGTATTAATTGAATTAGGTAGAAATGTTTTCACAATAAATTTAACTAATTGGAATGATTTAATGCGTGAATCTAATTTTAATACGATTTAAAAAAATTTACAAACACGTTGCAAGTATCCAGTACAATTAAATGAAAATTTAAATTATTCTATAAATGCAAAATATTCTTCAATTACACTAAGATTGAATAATAATTCTATATCATTAAGTATTATCGATCTTTGTCGTTTAAAACAAATTCAAATTTGTATAGAATCAAACATAATAGAAAAACAGAAAAAAATTAATTATTTTCAAAATTGTTATAATGTATTCTACTCAACATTAAAAGAATCTATATCAAATCTTCCAGCTAGTTGTCAATCAAATGCTTTCACATATCAATTTATACAGAATTATGGTTACGACTCAGACTTAGAAGGTATGTCTTTAATAAGCGAGATTCAACAATTTCAATATGTTAAATTATCTGATTTAATATTACAAGACTTATATCATTAGAAAAATAATTGAAATGTTAAAACAGGTATCCGATATAAATTTTATAAATTAAATATTTTCATCGATTTTTAAATGTGTTGTAATTTTTTTTTCATACAGTTTATAATAATATTGATAGTTATATCATTAGATAGTCATTTTGTAGTATACCATAATATATCTAATTATTAAATTTTATATTTTTCATCGATTTTTAAATATGTTGTAATTTTTTTTTTTCATACAGTTTATAATAATATTGATAGTTATATCGTTAGATAGTCATTTTGTAGTATACCATACTACAATACTACTATCTAATATTAAATACATACATATTTTATTTTTAATATAATCAGGTATATTTTTTTAAATTATATTTTCATCGATATTCAATTTTCATTTTTTTCATATAGTTTATCATAATATTAATATTTATATCGTTAGATAGTCATTTTGTAGTATACCATACTACAATACTACTATCTAATATTAAATACATACATATTTTATTTTTAATATAATCAGGTATATTTTTTTAAATTATATTTTCATCGATATTCAATTTTCATTTTTTTCATACAGTTTATCATAATATTGATATTTATATCGTTAGATAGTCATTTTGAAGTAATTAGTTTTTTTTCTTTCTAATCAGAAAAGAATTAAAAATATGATATATCTTAAATAAAAATTTTATTCATGAAATTAGTAAACATCTAATATACTGCACAACTATCTAATTAAAATTAGGTAGATCATGTCTAACCGAATATTAGATGTTTACCAATTTCATGAATACAATTTTTATTTAAGATATCATATTTTTAATTCTTTTCTCATTTAAAAAAAATATGATACATATTTTATTTTTTAATATAATCAGATATATTTTAAAAATTATATTCATTTTTATATTTTCAATGATTTTCAGTTTTTAATTTTCTCATACATTTTTATTAATTGTCATTTTATGTGTGGATCAGCCATGAAACGATCCAGAATGTTCTCCACAACTGAATATCAGCCGATATCCTTATCCTTATTTTTCTGTTTAGACGTTGTTATTTTTAATGAACATTCAGCATGTTTCCATCTAAAATTGAAAAAATGTTAATACTCAATTATTTAAGATCTCATGTTTAACATTACCTTTCCTGTGGTGAAACGTTGGCTATTTCTTCTGTTTTATAATGCTGGATGACCCAATAGTCATCCCCATCTATAGTAGGACATTTTAACGTATACGTTTTCTCTCCTTGTTTAATTGAAATAGTATCACTTGTATGAGAGTTTGAATTACTGTATTCCCCCGAACTTATAAGTGAATTCAATTTTGTTTTGTAGGATGCAACCTGATTAATAAAACAAAATGTAATTAAAGGTGAAACAATTAATTTATGTTATAAAATTTTAAAAAATTACTTTTTCAGTTTTAATTTTTTTTAAATGTTTTAATCCTGTATTGTTCGTTTTCCTCTTAATATTGATTTTTGCAGTTTTTTGTTTTTTTAATGGATTATCTAAGACCTTTCCTGTATTTCCATTCGATTTCACACTTAAATCGGACTATATTAAATAAATATAATAACATATTAGAGTACAAAGAAAAAACATTTTTAATATAAGGTTTTTTGTTTAAATAAATTCGTTAGATTTTATATATTTTTATTAAAAGTTTGAAGTTAAATGAGAATTTACGTTTTTTTGGTTTATGTAAATGTACATTTACGTTAATTTAGGTCTAGGTAAATTTGAAATATTTAATCCAATTTTATATAATAATAATTACCAAAGATATTGTATGTAATATTTTAACTACTATTATACTACTAGGTACATTACAGTTATTTAAGTTAATTAATTTTATCTAGTTTCACTTCTAATATTTTTTATATAGTTTAAGTATATGAATGTCTGACTTTAAAAAGTACTTTTGAAATAAGAAATATAGAAAAAAATTATTAAAATATTTTTTTCTGTAATGCAAATACATTATTTTTAAAACACGTGACAAATCTAAATTTTAAATTATAAAAACAAAAAAAAATATGTCTTCAAAATAATATTTTAGCTGATATTAATTATAATTTTACTTACATCACTAACGTTGTCTGATGAATTCTCGGTCAGAGCAGAATATTCAAATTGTGACATTGTAGGTAGGTATATTGTCAATACTCGAAAAAAATATAATATTCGCTTTAAACGTTCCACTGTTCACTGGTGATATCATACAAAATGCTTACGTTATTTATGGTAGAAGCTACTATACCACTACTACTTACGAACCATGATCGGTGAACTCTTTTGTAAAAACTAGTTTTAGCAAATACTCAAGTGTAAAGTGTATAAAATTGTTATTACGTATAACGTGTTCAGAATTTTTATTTTTTTTCTTAGAATACGGTACACGATTATTGGAGTCATTAAAAACCATTCCGTAGGTATTAATGTTTTCACACAAGCGAATATATTACATTATATGGCGAACTTATAACACTTTAACAAGTAGTATTCCTTTCCCGAAAACTATAATCTCGTTGATATTTAGTTGTCCTCGCAAAAACTACTTTTTAGGTATTAATGTTTTACACAAGCGAATATATTACATTATTATTACTACCAAAATGTTCCTGTTGCAAACCAGTCTTACGACACCGTTGACTAGGGATTGTATTTAGAAAGGAAGTTAACACAGTTTAGTTAGTAAATATAGTATTTATTATATTATTACAAAACTTAGAAAAACACTCAGTGCAACTTGTAAAAAGACTGTAATAAAACTAACACGAGTACTGTCAACAAGTCGTCGTTCAGTTATTGAGTGTCGGAGCTCTTGTAATGGAGCTCCTTCTATATTAACAATCAATTGTCAACAACTTATCTCCAGAACTCATGCTTTACATATATTTCAAAATAAGTTACACTGGCGGTACAAATAAAATTCTTATTCTTTGTTAGTGTTAATATATATATATATATATATATATATATATATATATATATATATATATATTTTTTTTTTTTTATTGTTAATTATGTTATTAGTAATATTTATATTATATTATAAAATATTCATTTAAACCTACAATCCTACAGTAAACCATCCAAAAAGTCGGTAATTATCATAGGATCGTTTTTCAATATAATCCGTAAATTACTGCAAGCGAAATTTATGTCGGGCGGATTCTCAGGTGGTTTAGCTAGGAACTTGGTCAAATGAACATATAATGCCTCCATTTGGTCTTCCTTATAGTAATGACCCATCTGACCATTTGTATTCTCCAAGTGAATTTGTAGACATACCGGGGTTGAATATGAAGCGGGGTCACTACTAACAATGTGTAATTCCTGTTCTAATACGTTTATTAACAAATTGAAAAATCTAACTGCCATCTGAAATATTAAAGAGTTGTCATTTCTACCCTTGGATTATGTCTACGGACTTGATACCGTGCTCTATAAGTTCTTAAGACTTTACACCTTAATACTATGCCTATTATTATTCCTATTATATAAAATAAATTTGTATACATACCACTAATATCTTTTAGATTAGATCGGATTTAGAGGAGTAATTAATTTCTTACTGGTGAGAGACGGAACACTGTTACTACTGGGTAACTGTACGGGTGGAATGAAATCAATGTACTGAACTGGCTTCAAATGTCTGCTAGGGTGTTAGTACTACTTGAGGTGTTAGTACTACTTGAGGTGTAGGAGCCCTACAATGGTCATCAATTTATAGCATTCCCACTCCCTGTAGCTGTATATTCTCAGCAAAGTCTCATTGATCATAAACAATAGCTATTAGCTACATTATCACTCATGCTTATAATATAAATCCACTGATTATAAAATTTTAATTTATGATATATACTACGTTTTAAATCCAGGTATTTTATAGTACAGGACGTTGGTAACGACGTTGGTTTTACAAATATCTCTATTTCACAGCGTAAACTCGTGGATCCCATCCTAAGTGGTTGAGTCTCAGGGCATAACGTTATGCTACCTAAGTAGTATTCCTTTCTCGGAAACTATAATCTCGTTGATATTTAGTTGTCCTTGCAAAAACTACTTTTTAGGTATTAATGTTTCACACAAGCGAATATATTACATTATATGGCAAACTCATAAAAACCACTATCTCTTCGTACCTAGTAAATTGTAAAGTAGAGTTCAATGATTTGTATTAATACCGACTCTACATTAAACATTACACATGTTCATTTCTCAGCGGTAGTAGTTTTACTCTTTCTGTTGAATTTAAAACAACTCTTAATAGTGTAACAGCAACTACTTCTAACTGTTTGTCTTATTCAAAGACTATATTTACAACGTATGAAAAGATTTTTTTGTTGGAGAATAAAAATCGATAGGTATATCATCGTCAATAATGTGAGTATTAATATAAAAATAAATTATATTATACATATAAATTATTTATTTTTTTTTTATTTTTTATTTATTTATTTTTTTTAAGTGTTACCTAGGTTTACTGTTCATTTTTCTAATTATTGTTTCATTTTTTTTTCCTGTTTAATCAATTAGATCGAACGAGTAATTATTTATTCAACATTATTTATTATAAAACGGTTTCATAGTTGGGAAATACTCTACGTTTTCTCAATTGTTGCTGTTAGAAAATATTAAAATTTTTCTCACCAATAATAAATGTAAGTCTTCATATAAATACATTATATCGTACACATATTTTTATAAGACAGTTGTTCTATGTTATTTTACTGTACATTTTTTTTTCTAATTATAGTTTCATTTTTTCTGATTTTGTTAATTAAAGCGAAAAATTAATTCATAGAAATACATTATGTTATATAATAAGTAAACTTTACTGTAAGACATCAACATAAAAATAGTTATCATAAAAAAAATATCTGATAATTATAACACAAAGTATAAATATATTTATTTTTTTGTGAAAATGAAACGACAAACGATTTCAAAAAGTATCCGTATGAGCACAATTGGAGATGGTCTTGTAGAAATAGAACGTTTTAAAAAATCTTCAAAAACATTTTTTATAAAAAATACATCCAAATTTAATCATTATCCATTATTTTTCAATTCTATTTCTGATAAAATAATTTCTAAATTAAAACATTCATGTATACAAACATAAATTAAATTTAATCTTCATGTTGATAGTGTATATGAACTTGTACTATCAAATGAAACACAGAATGTGGCTTTTAAAACTAAAAATATACTTGCTTGTAATTCATCTAATTTTATGAGTTTATTAGATAACATGTTTAGCAAAATATTAGAAGAAGAATCTGAATATATTGCTAAAGGTTCTGGATGGTCACTTGTAACAATAGATGGATTACAATTAAGAATAAATTATGTAAATCCTCTTAGAGGGTCTACATATATAGATTTACCTACATATATTAAAAATAAAAAAGCTGTGATAAATGTCAAAAATAATGATAATAAATGTTTTATGTATGCGATATTAACTAAATTCGATAACAGATTAGATAAAAGCAAATTTAGTAAAAAACATTTTGAAAATTTAGAAAAAAATTTAAATTTTAAATGCATTAATTTTCCGACACCGATCAATAAAAAAAAAAAATTCGAAAGGATTAATAATGTGTCAATTAATGTATATAGCTTAAATGATAAAAATATAATTTTTCTTTTGTATATAAGTAATGTGGTATGTAAAAATCATTTTGACCTATTTTTTTTTAATAGAGATGGGAAATCTCATTATTGTTACATAAAAGATTTTTCAAGATTTGTTAGAAGTCAAAAAACTAAAAATTGTTCAAAATTAATTATTTGTATGAGGTGCTTTACAACTTTTGGGAAAAAACCATGTAAAAAACTTTGGGGTACTGAAGGGTTAAAGATACATACACGACTTTGTGAAAAAAATAAAATAGGAAGACCAATCATGTTTGAAGACGGTGATGATGAGTTTACATATTTTAAAAGTTTAAAAAAAACACAAAGAATTCCAATCGTTATTTATGCCGACTTTGAATGTATTTTAAAACGTGAAAAAGCTGAAAAACAAAAAAACAAAAAAAAAATACTGAAAATTCCTAAAACGTATTCCACACACTTACATACAATTATGAGTTACGGGTTTTATGTTAAAATAGATTACAACATTATACCAAAAAAAATAATAAAAATGTTTAAAATTCCAAGTAAAATCGTAAATTATAGAGGGGAAAATGCTGCAAAAAAATTTATGAGGAAAATGATCGATATCGGGAATAAAATCTATAATATTTATTAAATAAATATACCAATGACAAAATTAACTGAAAAAGAAGAAAACGAATTTAAAACAAAGGAGACGTGTGCGAGTTGTTCAAAATCTTTTAAAGACTTTAATCTAATTAAAGTTAGAGATCACTGTCATTTTACAGGTCGTTATAGACAATGTCTTTGTCTTTCATGTAATTTTGAAATGAGTAATGTATCATTTGTTCCAATTTTCTTTCATAATTTATCATATGATAGTCATTTTATAATTCGAGAACTTGGTTGTAATGATAAAGATATTCATGTAATACCGAATTCTTCAGAAAAATATATATCATTTAGCAAAGAAATCGTATCGAGATTTTCTATAAAATTTGTTGATACATTTAGGTTTATGGCAAGCTCGTTAAGTTCACTTGCAGATAATTTGTCTGAAGATAGAAACCGGTTTAGAGAAACACTTAAAATGTTTCCTAAAGATAAATTAGATTTAGTTATACGAAAAGGAGTGTTCCCATATGAGTATATAGATAATTGGAACAAATTAAATAAACCTTGTTTACCTTCAAAGTCGAAATTTTATAATTCTCTAAAAGATGAAGAAATTAGTGATCGTGATTATTTGCATGCAAAAAATGTATGGAAACTATTTAATATTAAAACTTTAGGTGATTATAGCGATCTCTATTTAAAAACTGATATTTCTATTCTTTCTGACGTATTTGAAAATTTTAGAGATTTATGTATTTCAACTCTTAAATTAGATCCAGCTCATTACATGACTGCTCCAGAATTTGCTTTTGATTGTATGCTTAAATATACTAAAGTTAAATTAGAACGTTTAAAAGATTATGATTTTTACCTTTTTTTTGAACAATCAATAAGAGGTGGTATTTTTCAATCATCTAAAAGATATTCTAAAGCAAACATTCCTGATATAAAAGGGTTAAGTTACAATTCTGATGAACCAAATAAATGGATTATGTATTTTGATTGTGTTAATTTATACGGGAATTCTATGTTAACAGAATTACCATATAAAGATTTTCAATGGTTTAACGATCTTAATTTAGATGTAACAACAATTCCTGACGATTCTAAAGTTGGATTTATATTAGAAGTAGATATCGAATACCCTAAATATTTACATAAATTACATAACGATTTCCCATTTTTACCATATAATGAATGTCCACCAAATTAAAAAGTAAAAAAATTACTTACCACATTACTACCAAAAAAAAAATATATAGTTCACTATAAAAATTTAAAACAAGCGATTTTTAACGGGATTAAAGTAACCAAAATTCATCGGATTATAAGCTTTTCTCAGAGTTGTTGGATGGCACCGTATATTGAGTTATGTACTAATAATATGAGAGTAAATTCTAAAAACGAGTTTGAGAAAGATTTTTGGAAATTATTGAATAACAGTGTGTTTGGTAAAACAATGGAAAACGTACGTTCTAGAACATCTATATGTCTTGTTTCATCAGATAAAAAAGCAAATAAATTATTATCGAAAACAAATTTTAAAGATAGAACTATATACTCAAAAAATCTTATGGCTGTTCACCAGTATAAAGATACTATCAAATTTGATAAACCAATTTATGTAGGGTCTGCAATTTTAGATGTATCGAAAACATTTATGTATTCCTTTCACTATGATATAATGAAACAAATATATGGTAATAAAATAAATATTTTGTATTCAGATACTGATTCTTTAGTATATGAAATTATAACTAAACATTTTTTCGCTGATTTAAAAAATGATTTACTATCATATTTCGATACGTCAAATTATCCTAAGGATCACTATTGTTTCAGTAATAACCATAAAAATCAACCCGATTATTTCAAAAATGAATTGAAAGGTGTTATAGTAAAAGAGTTTGTTTCTTTAATACCGAAGTTATATGCTTATAAGACCGTAGACGATGAGGAAATAAAAAAAGCGAAAGGTGTAAAAAAATATGTAATCAAGAAGTATATTAGTCAATTATTAGATTTGATAATTATATACATATATTAAATTCTTATATAAATCATCAAACTGTGTCTAAAGAACAAGCTTATGTTCATTACATGAACGTTATTCAATCTAATAAACATGTTGTTCGCTCTAAAACGTTAAATAAGCTTGTTTTTAATGCTTCTGATGATAAAAGATTTATTAGAGCTGATGGTATTAACACTTTAGCTAACGGTCATTATAAACTAAAAAAAAAATAAACTAACATAATATAAAAATAGTAAATACATATACATTTTTTTTTAATAGATATAACAAACAAATTTTACATCATAAAATTAAAGTTATTGGAAATTTAAATTTAAATATAAAAGAAATTTATTTAAAAAAAAAAAAAAAAATGTATAACAAGGTGACATGGAATTTCTTATTGTCTAGAGCCTCATATTCATCCTACTATTTTATAATAATTTATAAAATTACTTTTGAATATCGTTTGATGAAATCTATGAATTATGGCTGGAATCAAATCATAACCATTTCACTAAAATTTTATTTTTATCTCTTTTTATAATACGTTCAACAAGAAAGGTGTTTGTAAAATCAGTTTTTAAAAGTTCTTGATTATAAAATCGACCTAAAACTATATTATTCTGACTATCTTTTATGTTGTATGTTACTGGATCTGATTGAAAAACTTCTGAAATTGTAAATAGTTCTGTTGACCATTGTGGTTTATAACCTTTACTAAATGTATATTTGTTTTTTTTGTAATTCTTACTATGTTATTAACTTTAAATTTAGGTTTTATATTTTGTTTTATTTGTTTGAATAACTGAACCTTTATAGTTTTTGTTCAAGCTTCATGTGGTGTACATTTAATTGCTGTATGTTTAGTATTATTGTAATTATGTATAAGTTTAGATATTGAATTGTACCAATTATATGAACCAGTTGCTGTAAACTTTTTATAAATTTTCTTTTTAATTGTACGTTCGGCCATTGCTGCTTTTATGCCACTGTATGTAGAATAATGTTTAATATTATATTTCTTCATAAGTTCTTTAAATTGTTTGTTATAAAACTCTGTACCGCTATCTGTTTGTAAAAATTTCGGACGATTTATTTTTAATATAATTAACATGCCTAGTGTAACTTGTTTTGCAGATTTATTTTTTAAGGCATGCATCCATACATACTTAGTATATGTGTCTATAACTATTAAAATAAATTGAAAACCTTTATTATTTTTTGAATACGATTGAATATCAATGAGGTCTGCCTGCCAGAGATCATCCTTGAATAGAGAAATTATTTTACGTCTAGGAAAAGTTTTTCTAGCTGGTTTATGTAGCTCCTCTGCTATTTTTTCTGCATGTGGTTTTCTGCATTCTAACCTAACCCTTCCCTAGTAACACCTTCTTCTAGGTGCAAACCAACCCTCGGGTTGTAGACCCTAAGAAGATCATCATCATCATTGGCATCACAACTCTTCAAGAGTTTTTGCCGCCACCCACAACTCCCTCCACTCTTCCCGATTTTGTACCTTTTCTTCCCAATTTGATATCCCTAATTTCTCTAAATCCTGCTTTAAACCATCTATACATTGCTTCTTTGGACGTCCTCTTGGTCTCTTCCCCGTGGGTTTCCATTCGGCCGCCGCCTTCAGGTTTACCTTCAGTTTTACCTTTTCATCACGTGCCCAAACCATTTTATTCTTTGTGCTTTTACAAAGTTGATTATCTTTGGTACTCCTGTCAAGTCTCGGATCTCTTTGTTTATTCTCCTGCGCCAACACCCCAGGTCGTTGTCATATACCTTGCCGCAGATGATTCTAAGTATTTTGTTTTCGAACGACATAAGTTTTTGTTCCATTTTGTTTGTTAAAGACCATACCTCACATCCATATGTTAGTGTTGGTCTAATTATCGCCGTGTAAAGATGTACTTTGGTTTTTCTAGAAAACAGTTTAGATTTTAGGTATTTGGTTAGCGAAAATGATGCCTTTTCTGATTTGATGATTCGGCTGTTTAATTCGATGGACCAGTCATTATTACCACTGATCGAGGTTTCCAGATATTTAAATTGACGCACTTTTTCAAATGTATGTCCTTGAATCACTGCATTGTCGACCTGGTTGTTTTCTGGTAATAGCTCCATCACTTTGGTTTTGTTATCATTTACATTCAACCCTATGGTTTTTGCTTCGTTAATGAGGACTGTGGTGCACTGCTTCACACTCTCTTCATCATTACCAATTATGTTCAAATCATCTACGAAACCTAAAATACTAATCTTGTTTGTGCCGATGTCGATACCATAGTTATCCCTTTGTATACTCCGTACAGCTTTCTCCAGGGTGATATTGAATAGTAGTGGTGAAAGGGCGTCGCCTTGTTTAAAGCCTGTCAAAACTTGGAATTCTTCGGATAATACGTTGTCAACTCTTACTTGATATTTTGTACCATTCATGCATTCTTTTGTTAGGGAAATCAGCTTACTTGGAATTCCGAATTCGTACATTATATTATAAAGACTTTCCCGGTGAATGTCATAGGCCTTTTTAAAATCGACAATTACCTGCCACATATTTTGACTATATTCCAACTTTTTTTCTATGATTTGACTAATCACCGACAACTGATTTATTGTCGATTTCCCTTTTTGAAATCCGCATTGGTACTCCCCTATACATTCATCTGCGAAGGGTTGTAATCATCCTAGTAATACCTTTGAGAATACCTTATATGTCGTGTTCAGCAGTGATATTCCTCTGTAATTATTACAGTTAAGTTTATCACATTTCTTGTGTAGCGGTACCACGATAGCCTTGTTCCATTCTTCTTAGAGTTCATCCTCGTTCCATACTTTTTGACATACCTACCTCATATATTGCTTGGTGTAGTGCTTCCCCAATATATTTTATTAATTCGGCCAGTATACCATCTGCTCCAGGTGCTTTCCAGTTCTTCAGATTATTAATAACTTTTTTGACTTCTTGCATGGATACATCGTTTACCTCCTGTTTCGCCCTATGATCTATCCATTCTGACACTGGTCTCACTGGCACTTCTCTATTAATCAGTTCCTCAAAGTAATTTTTCCATCTTGTTATTTTCTCAATTGGGTCTATTAAAACTTTATCATTAATATCCTTGACAGCTTTCAGATATTGTTTGTACTTTTTAATCTTAACGAAAAAGTTCCGTATTTTACCTGGTGAGCGGTCTTGTTCTGTTTCACGCAATAATTCGTTCATGTAGTTTCTTTTTTCCCTCTGCATGACCAGTTTACATGTTCTCCGTTTTTCTTCATACTTTTCTTCGCTTAACGGGGTCTTAAACTGGTATCTTTGCCGAGCTTCACTTCTTTTTTTAGCGGCCTTCCTACAGTCACTATTAAACCATTTATTCTCTCGCTTCTTTGGTTCCCCTAGTGTGCTATGAGCTGCTTTGAGTATGGTCTTTTTTATGGTACTCCAGTTCACTTTCTTCTCATTTCCTTGTCTCTCGTTTAATTTACCTGTGATCTCAGTGATATATTTTTGTCTTTTTTCTTCGTCTTTTAACTCTTGAATGTTGAATTTTAGTGTTTTTTGAAAATGCCTACTTGGTCTTTGTAGTTTGAGACGGAACTTGCATATTACTAGGAAATGATTCGTATCACAGTCTGCACCCCTATAACTTCTCACATCTGTTATACTTAATCTATATCTCTTTGCAATCAATACATGGTCAATTTGATTCATAGTCCGTCTGTCTGGAGATTTCCAGGTAGATTTGTGGATGTTCTTGTGAGGAAAAGTAGTGCTACTGACTACTATACTTCTAGATGCTGCAAATGATATAATTCTCTGACGATTGTCAGAGGTGCTCCCTTCGTGAACACTTTCTAATCCAATAGTGGGCACAAACATTAGTTCCTTTCCTATTTTAGCATTTGCGTCTCCTAGCATGATTTTTATTACGTTTCCAGGTACTCTGTCGTAAATCCTGGTTACTTCTTCATAGAATTCATCTTTATCTACTCCATCACTACTTTCCGTTGGTGCATCTATATTAATTAGACATATATATTTGGGCTTAGTTCTTAATCGTATCATACATATTTTATTTTATTTATTTTTATTTTTTATTTATTGAATAAACGCCCGAAGGCTCAAGTACAGTACATAATATTATGATAACAGTAAAATAACAATGCATTATAATTTATAATTTATGAGTAAATAATACTCTAAATAACAATACTTAAGATTAACAATGAGCAAAAAAATCATAATTATCACGATTATTGAGCCGGTTACACATCGCGGATATAAGATCGATAGGGTTATTGGAGCCATAAGAAGTACGGTGAAATGGAATTGCAAATATAGGAAAGGACCGAATATTGAATGAGGGGATGTAGAAATTAAATAGATGTAACAGGTCTGAGCAATCAATGGTACCTTTTACAAGTTTAGTAAGAAAGGATGCGTCTAACAACTCTCGTCTAGTGTTGAAAGATACCAAATTAAGGCTTGCTTGAATAGAAGTAAAAGTAGAACTAGGTAGATTAGGATCAAACCAAGACGTCTTTTGTAGCCAATGAGCCGCAAGAAACGCCTTTATACTCGTTCAAGTGATTCTATATGACCAATTTGTGATTGATTCCATAATACTGAGCAATACTCTAAGAGAGTTCTGACTAATGATATATATATATATATATAAGGATTTAATACAAAGTTCATCATAAAATTCCTTAGTGCATCTGGTTAAGAATGTTGTTGGTGGTTTCTTAACAACACTTTTTTACGATGTAGGGTTGTTGGCCCTACGATCAACTCTCCATACCTTGGAGAAAAGGAGCTCGGGGCCCCGGATTCGCTAAACCCGTAACACAATTACTGTGTTCCCCTAGCATTGAGATTAATCAATGATAAAGTTGTAAAATCACTAATAATAGAATAATAATATAATTGTTGACCGAAAAAAGATAAACACAGTACGCAGTACGCACTTAACCGGCTCGTCGCTGAGAAATACATGCTAGACGCGTATAAAACTAAAATTCGTACATTCACTCGCTTTCTCCGTTATTACACAAACCGATTAGCTGTGGTGAATTTGTATGCGTTGAAACTTAGGGCCGATTTCACCAAAAAAGCTTTAATCGCGATTTCAGTAATCATGGTTAAAAGTTAATCGTGATTTATTCTCAATTGGATTTCACCACGTTAATCACGGTTCCACTAAACACGATTACGGTAACCTCGATTAACCGTATTAATCGTGATTAACGTTACTAGTATCTATAGTCATGGTCAGCTGTGTCGTCTGATAAGATAACAACAGTTCGTTGATCGTTTTTCGTGTTTCAATTTCAAAATTTTTATCTGTACACTGTAGTACTGTATAGACGTATAGTGTACTGTATTTTATAGTTTACAATACCAAATTGAATTTAAAATTAACATTATCGCTAATAGTTAATACGTCATCAATTTTAAACTATGGACAGTCAAAATTTAAAGAGGAAACGAGAGCGTACTTTTGAGTACGCGGAGAAGTCAGTTCTCTTAGACTTAGTAACTGAGCACTTCAATATTATTGAATGCAAGAAGACGGATGGGGTGAGTGTGAAATTAAAAAACGCTGAATGGCAAAAAATTGCTGAGAAATTCACCGCGACCTCATCAACTTACCCAAGAGACTCCCATAGCTTGAAAACGCTTTGGGAAAATCTTAAGCGGAAGGCGAAGGCGGCATTAGCTATGCAAGCAAATAATAATTACGGCACAGGTAATACATACACATTACATAAATCATGTGATTTGAAATTTTTATTAATTGATATTCTATTCTTTTTTTAGGAGGAGGAAAAGCGAGGAAGGTAGTAGCTGATCCAATAGTAGACATGGTTGTGGGGCTTATTCGGCCACATGTCGAACCCTTTCATAATATATATGACGACAATTATGAAGAGGGTATGAGCAACATCACCACTGGTATGTCTATTTACTATATAGTTATAATTATAACATTATTTGATTCATAAAAATATTAAGAAATTAATATTAAATAATAATAAAAAAAAAATGATCCTTTTTAAAATAAAATACATAGTAACAGAAATAGAACCAAAATATTTTTAAAACTATATCTAACTAAATAAACAATAGGGTTGTTTATCTGTTAAATAAAAAATATTTGTGTATAACATAAATGTATTTTTTTTAATATAAAGCTTTTTTGTACTATAGCTTAAAACACTAGATTATGATATTATATGATATGTTTATTTTTAATAATATCTTAATGACAAATTTACTTAACTTTTTATATATTACAGATAAAACAGATACTAATGAGTTTGAAGAAATTATTGTAAAAGATGTGTTATGCCCTGAGGTCAGTAACATTAATTAATTAATAATCCCATCATATCAAAAGCTTATACTTAAGTATACCTCATAACTTCTTGTGTTATTATAGGATATCAATAATGATTTAGAAGATGAGGACATTTCATTGCAAAATAATTGGTCTCAATACAATCCTGCCATGATGAAGACTCCGATATCCGCTGCTCTTCGCCAGCCTCCAAAAGCATCCCTACCAATACCCTCCACTTCAAAAATGTCAACTAATATAACTAATGCTAATATGTCAGAGGACATTCAGCCCATAACTGTATTAACTCCCCCAAAAGATGTAGATGGCAAAAAAGGAGTGTCACGAAGAAGACCAGTTCTGAACACCACATTAGCTTCAGAAACATTTTTGGAAGCCAAAAAATTATCTCTTGATGCAATGAGTAGGGATGCTGGAGAAGAGCACAAAGTTCAGATGAAAATCTTAAAATTAAAGTTACTACAAGAGGAAGAAAAATTAAAACAAGAAAAAATGAAGACTGAAATACTGAAACTCCAGATCCAGCGTGAGACTGGAACAGAATGGGTATTTGACAGAAATAATGAGACTGATAACATAGACTGATTATTTATTGTTATATTTATTATTATTATTATTATTATTATTATTATTATTATTATTATGATTTAATTCAAGTTTTTATAATATTATGTTTTTATATACCACAGAAAAATTATTTTTATGTTATACATTTCAATTTTTTGTTTTTATATTATGTTTAATAAAATATATTATACCTCAAAACAAGGATACCAGAGATCATATTTTATATTATTATATTTTTTTTTTTTGTTTGGAACACAGAAAAATAAAATAGAATATGGTTTAACAATAATTTATTTTCAAAACATGTTGTAGGTGAGTAAACATATTGCTTAACACTAATCATCTTGTTCATGTGTGATTAATCTGAAACAAAAAACGAGAAAAAGGTTAGATAATAAATTGGTACTCTAAAATAAACCTAGATTATATTCAACAAACATCTAATAATATCAACAAAAATAAATATAAAAGTTATGACTGGAAAAATCTCAATAAAAAATTATGACATTAATGATTCTATTTTTTTTTTTATACTAATTGAAACATATTAATTAACTATATAAAAAAACATTAAGGATAATTCTTCATATTATGAAGGTTCCTTGTCGAATACAATATATTTAAATTTTTGAAATTAAAAAATAATAAATAAATAAATCATTTATTTTACATTTTGTAAATGTATTGACAAAAAATGTGAAAATGTTTGCCCATCTATTTTTAAGACATATATGTACATATAGTTAAATATTTAGGTCTGTATATTGACAATTGTCTAAAATGGAATGTACATATTAATAATTTAATTCAAATAATTGAAGATATAGATACAAGTACCTACATACTTGTAATTGTAAAACAAATGTAGGTATACTTTTGAAAATAGAAATTATAGGTGTACACATTTCTATGATTTTCTGGTAGTGTAATAATATAAGCATGAGACATGAATCATATGATCTACTTGTGAATTATGATTAAAGATTTTTTAAAACCAACAATTTGATAGAACAGTTTATATTATTATAAAGTGCAACTGTATGCACTATGTAACTATACCATAGGCTTATACTACAAGTCTCTACTATAATAACTATTATTTTTATGCTGTTCACTAATACATGATAAATGTAGGTAATGCATTTTTTTAAATCCTATTATTTTTTATTAATACAAATATTTTTTGTTAATTTATTATGTATTATGCAATCATACAATAATTGAGTAAAATTTTTTTATCACACACAATAGTATTGTTATAATTTTGAATTATTAACTGCAATATTGAATACCCTCATAGGTACTTGTTAATTAGAAATAAATTTTCTAATTTTAATTTCTAAACTAAAATGAATTTTCTTACAAATTCAAAGCTCTATATATTATGTACTTATATTTATTATGAATATTATTCTGATTGTGCAATCAATTAATGTTATTGTATTTAATCATAATTTACCTCTCAAAGTGACCATCTATTAACGCCTGTCGCCCACTGTTTTGCTGTGTTACTCTTCGATTAATGGGGTTTGGCGCATATTCAATGTCTATGTTATCCTGGGCAAGTATTTCTTCCCAAGGAGCAGGGAGTATCATATCAAAGCCTCTGGGGACTTCTTCTCCAGCTATTCGGGCAATATTATGCAATACTAATGTTGCAGTGATGATAGGGAAAACACGCATCAGTTTTACTCGTAAACCTAAAGCCATTACTGGAAAACGTCTTTTCCAAACACCGAAAAATCTTTCAATAACATTTCTCGTCCTTATCTGTGACTCATTATACAAGTTTTCCGCTGGTGTATGGCATTCTTGTAGTGGTATCATCATGTAATTTGCAGAGGCATAGCCACTATCTCCTACCAGTACTGCGTCCCCATAAACTCCTTGCTCAAATAAAGCTCTTCTTTTTGACTCTCGAAATATTCTGGAGTCGTGAGTGCTTCCATCATATCTTGCGACAACATCAATTATTTCCAAATTAGCATTGCATATCGCTTGAACGTTTAACGAAAAATATCCTTTGCGGTTCCGGAAACGCTCAGCGGATTCTCCACCTGCAATTCAGAAAGAAAGACCACTTATGTAAAATGTAACTATAATTGTAAAAATAAAAATAAATTAATTACATTTATGTTGTTAGAAAATTATGTCTACGGGTGTCATAACTTGTATCTACTAATAAGAAAAACAGGTTTAAGTATTAATTATTTTTGTAAATACCTGGTGATTGCCACAACTTCACATGGGTACAGTCAATAGCACCGATGACTCTTGGGAACTTGGCTCTTCTGTAAAAATTTAACTGGTTCCGTCTTATTTCCTCTGGTGTTCCAGGAAATTTAATATATTGACTACGCAAGGACGCAATAGTACAACTAACTTTATGCACTATCCGATTTACTGTTGAAGAACTAAAGCCACACAGATCCCCTGCAGTGGTTTGAAAGCATCCAGTGGCATAAAATCGTAGAGTGCATAATAACTGATTAATCGGGGATATACAGTTATTTCTGTCGGAAAAAAAACTGTTATAGGTACTTTGAAAAGTTTTTGTTATTATAAGCTCCAACTTCACCGACTGACCTGTCTGTTTCATACTCGAGATGATGTTCTATTTTTGCCAAAATTGACAAAACTGTAGGTTTTGTCAGTCTGTACCTCGTAATGAAATCCCGATCATCCAGACTATCGAAGTCTTCGGCTCTTTCCCGTATCCATCTTGGACGGCGAACAGCGAAAATTATGAAATCGTCTTCGTCGTCTTCATCGTTTTCAAAACAAATTTGAAACACACGTTTACGAGCTCGGTGCATTTTGTAAAAATATAAATATATTTGAAACCAAAAAACAATTGAAGTTTAAACAAAATATAAAATCCTCATACAAAACAGAAAATATTTTAATAATTGATAACATTATGAATATTTTCGAAAACTAACCGCGATTAAGGACGATAATCGGCCGAAATTGGGCGGTTAGTTCTTAATCGTGATTAAGCAGCGGTTACGCTTAACCGGGTTTGGTGAAATCCGTAATCTCTGGTTATCAATGTTAATCGTGATTAAGGTGAGTTAACCGAGATTAACTGCGTTGGTGAAATCGGCCCTTAGAACTCGGTATTCGGTAGTTATTATATAGTTGGTACTGCTACTGGTGGGGACCATATTGAATTTAGGGACTTTGTACCGAAATACCGATGGAACTACCGTAGAACGATCAATGTACTCGTTCCTACTCGTTCCTCCAATGTAATCGTTACATAGTACCGAATACAGCAGTAACGGCCCACCACTAATACACATTAATCAGATTTTATTTTTACGTATTACGTAAATAGTTATGTATAACTTTTTTTTAATTGTTGCTGACGAAAATCGAACTGCCTGATAAAATCCGTTTTAAGTTTAATAACCGATTTTAATTTTCCAGTTCATTATTTAAGTTTTTCATAAGAAACGTTTTGCTGGTACACGGATCTCGTTCATGCTTTAGTGAGTAATTTGTATTATTACCTACTAATAAGTTTATTTATTTCATTAGTTTTATTTAATTAATAACTTAGAAATGAATAACTCTAACAAAATATGTAGTTACATACATATGTGCTGCATAAATAGGTACATTAGTTGATTCTGTTTAAGAAAATAATATAATGAAACTCCTTGACGGGAAACTGTATAGAAACACAGACGTAAGTAACAAAACTGATTTTCATATGAAATTTAAAATAAAATAGTTGCATAAACTAATTTTCCTGACTCCCAGGAGTGGACGTAGAAAAAATAAGTTCATCTATAACAGTTGCTCAAGTTCGAGCTAAGTGGAAGGCACTCAAAAGTGGCTATTCTGAGAAGCACCGTATCAACAAAGTAATTGGTAGTAACAGAATGTCCTGTGATTCAGAAAAAGAATTATATAAAGTCCTTAAGATGATGAAGATGATGAAGGAACTCGACCATCCATAAAACCACTGGACTTAGGAACAGAATCGACGAAAGAAAATGGTAAAGAGCTTTGTTTAGTTTTTGTGTTACAGAAACATCCGTCAAAAGGGCCCTCTTGGGGCAGTTTTGATTTTATATTTTCAATAGAACATTTGGTTTTTAGTGAAGGTTAGGTATATTAATTTATGTTACATTATAAGTTTATAAAAGTCGTTTTATTCCTGCAATTACAACATATGGATATCAATAGAAAATTTGATAGCTGTTTCTTATATTAATCTCTTATAATTTATAGTTTACACTGACGTTTTTATTTTATTTTTTTTATGTGCCTATCTCATGATTCTTGATACACAAAATAAGTTATTCAATAGTTATAATTAGGGGCCGGAATTATATTCTTTAAAATAGCCAAAATAAGATGCTAATATTCTCTAAAAAAGTTGAAAATATTCTTCCAATATTCTTTAAAAATCATAATAAAATATGCGAAAAATATGCTTTTTTATGAATATATTCTCTTGAAATAAAAATATTCATTTATTAGCAAAATAATACAAAAAAAACTGATATAATTAAGAATATAATAAAAAATATAAGCAAAATAATACATGTTAAAAAAAATTGATTAATTTATATAAATAACAATAAGGTATTTTTAATTACGACAAATTTTGAAAACAGTTGACAACTATATTTTGGTATCAACTGACTTCGAAGTCACGGGAGCATTTTGCAAATCAGTAATCATTGCGAGAGAAAAATTGTCTATAAGTTGAACTTCATTATTTCTATTCAAAACTTTAGCTACGTTTTTCAAAATGATGAGCCCTTTATTTTTTTTTTGAAGTTGATCAATTTTTATTTTTATTTTATTTCCGTTTTCTCCGGGTATTTTTTGAAGTTGATCATTTGTATTTTCAATTAGATTTGTCGAATCAACAAGAGACTCATTAGACTTTTCCAAACTTTTGATGGAAGTTACGAGAACAAGAAAATGGACCTTAATAAATATTAGATCGTTTTCTATGGTTTCTATGTCAAAAACTGTTTTAAATTTAAGTACCGACTGACTGGGAGATTTTTGACTACTTAGTTAATTCTTCAATAACTTTTTTTAAACCTTGGACATAATTACAGTTAAAAATAGCAGCTTCCAACCACGTTCCCCATCCGGTTACTACTGGTTCAGGGGGTAACAGAATATCTGGTAATATTTCTTTATACACTTGTACATGGTATGGAGATTTTATAAATAATTGTTATGTTATTAATTAATTAATTAATGTCTGGGTACATTTCTCTGACCCTTTCTGCAACCCTATTAAACATGTGAGCTACACATTTAACATCAATTAAGTTTGGATAGAAAACTGCTTGTGTTTGTCCTGTTTTCACCATGTACGGCACAGCATCTAAGAGCATCAACAAAACTTTTTCATCCTTTCCGCTCAAGGGTGAGTCCCGAACGCTCAAAGTTGTCTTGCCTGCGACCACCGTTCGAACACCTCATTCACGGCCACGGTCCAGGAGCACCTTTGAAAAAACCATTTGTCATAGAACATCATTTCTTTTATTACCACAAATTCCCTTGTGCAGCAGCAACTTTTGCTCGTCAGACGAGCGGCCTTGTTTTTTTTTGCTTTGTCAAAAGCCAAACACAAACATGTAAACATGATAAAAATAGTCTTTTTGTTCTTTAAGTGTTGTGTTGTGTCGGACTGTGCCCCACCCCACCCACAGTTCAACATTTTTGACCGACCACCTCACCGAGGTCAATCAGGTGTAGTGTCATACGTGGACACAACTTTTTTGGTCACATCCTCCCAAGCTTTGATTTTCAAATCTCTGTCTTTCTAATCCTCATTAGCAGGATTCCAGAGATTTGCATGACCCTGTTCCTCAATAATAATTAACTCTGTGTCCAATGATTTCATTATGAGTTTAATTTAACTAAACAATTAATTAATTAATACAATAAGTTTATATCATGTTTCTGATAATATGTCCGAATACTTTGGTTACACAATTCAAAACAAATGATTAAAATTATTGGTAAAGTTTTAACAGCGCGCGTTTGGTACACACCATGTGAAACCTGTCATATGTCATAGCCGGTATGTGCACGTATGAAACGCATCACGTACGGGGACGCGTTTACTTTGCGTTTCAAAAAACGCGTCGCGTATTCTACTGGTCTATGTGAAATGGTCAATTTAAATAGTGTAATCTAAAACGCGGCATATGAAACGCACGCGTATGATACGCGTCCATGTGAAAGGGCCCTTAAAGGCTTTATAATTATCTCGGTTGTCGGTCAACGGGACAGCGTATCCGTATTCACGACTCGCTGTGATTATTATTTTTCACCTATTGGTTATAAGTATAACCAGGCCCACCTCAAGCAATTTTACACATCTTGGCAAACTTAAGTTTTGCTGCCCCTTATACATGTAAATACTATATCAAATATTTTTTCACATACACATAATTAAAATATAGTAAATTTTGAGTTCATTATATTTATTTGTATAAAGTTAACAATTGATTAGATTGATATATTAATGGACAAGTAAATCCCTACTAATTTAAATAAAAGTTAGTTGTATTATAATATAAAAGTTAGTAAAAATATAATATGTTAACATCGTATTAGAATTTGACTTTTCTTGCTTTTGCGTTAGCGAAATCAGATACAATGTCTTCCATGTCCATATTATAGGCTAATTCTTTCTCAATTGACATCATTGCAAAGCCCGCTAAACGATCTTGTGACATTGTGGATCGTAAATCATTTTTAATTTTGAGAAACTTCTTTCCTCCGTGGCAGACGTCACATGGAGTCTTAAAAGGATTCTTAACGATATTTAAGTGTTAGGAAAAAAAGTTATAACCCAAATCGGTTGAGACATAAGGACAAACAAAAATTGAGTTATCAAAAATTAAAGTAATAGAAAAAATTGAGGCCAAGATAGGTTCCTTGAGTCATTGAAAATTCGACATTTAGAGGTATAATATATACTTTAGACCTGTTGAGATTTCGCTGTATACAGCCTGTATATTATATTTCATACATCATTTTTGCGATTTAACGGGACAAAATAAAATAATTATTTAAGTGTAAACCCTTTGGATTTTAATAAAACCGAAGAACATCCCATGACAAAATTATTAGTAGAAATCGTTTAATACAGTAATTAGATACTGATTTATACATCATATCAATTAAAATTGATTAATAAACTTAATAAATAATGATTTCCGTACAAAAATGTGTATCATAATCCATAAAGATAATTATTTTAAATTTAAATGACATTACTAATTTGATGTTAATTTTTTATAATTTATAAGAATAGATAGGGGAACCCGGGGAAGAATGGGATACTTAATGCTTATAATCGATTTTCCAGTATTCTACTTAATGTAAGGCTTGCAATTCTCAATCAATAAATGTTTAACAGTATAAATATCAATTCACTTCAATGATCAAACGAATAACTCAAATATATTTTACTTTATTATTAATAATACAAAAAAAAATAATTTGCCCCATTCTGCCCCTACCTCGGGGTAGAATGGTGTATACATTTTAACATTTAAACATAATATTTTTTTTAACAGAAATACTTATTTTTATTCATTTATTTTTTTTTTTTTTGAACAATATTTACATGTATGGGTTGCTTCGTCGTCGCTCTCAACTCCTGCACAAGAGTTGTGGGACCACTTCCTACATTCTAGACAACTAATCCATCCTTCATTGGACTTTGAATATAGTTTTTTACAATACATTTGGCGTCCGGATCATCTTCACTTGAAGTTGAATCTTCTTTCTCTCTTTGAACTTTTCTTTTCTTTTTTGATGCAGGTATAAATAATTGTCTCTTCGTTAACTTGTTTTTTTCTTTTATTTTCTTTTCTTTTTCTTCTTTATTTTTTTTTGCTGCTTCCAAAGATATTTGTAAGTCATTCTTATAAAGCGATTCCGTTAAAATAGCTGTTTACCTCTCTTTCGTGAATTTATTTTTTCTGTTTGTTTCACTTTAGGAATAGGTAGAATATTTTCAGGCGATTCAATCGGAAATGTACTTTTTAAACACTGCGGCTCATTCAAAACAACGGTAACTTGTTCGGTCGTTTCCGAGTTCAAATGTTGATTATTTACGTTTTCATTTACACCAGCATCTTTTTCATTTGACGAAGTAGTTGGTACAATGTCAGTTACAATCGATGGCAAAAAATCTTCATCACTAAAAACATTATTGTTCGGAGGCCATATTCCAGTTGCTTCAAAACCTTTCATTGCTGTTCTCATGGTCGCAGCATGTATGAAAGCTGCACCAAATAATGATGAAATATTTCCTAAAGTAACAACTTTGCCCGGATTACAACGGAGCCATTTTCTAACTTCATCTTCATAATATGTGCTCAATGGTTTCATGAATGATACGTCACATGGCTGTAATTTATGAGAACAATGGGGAGGAAAGCATAATAAAATAACACCATTTTCTCTAGCTGCATTAATAACGGGAAGATTTTTAGTATGTGAAGAATGACCATCAAAAAGTAATAGAACTGGATCTTCTTTTGTTGCCCTCGAAAACGCAATAAATTTCATAAACCATTTTAAAAAAAGTTCAGAAGTAATCCATCCTGTTTCATGACATTCAACCCACGATTCAGATGGTAATCCTATAGAAAAATGTGGTTGATTTCTTTTTCTCGGGAAAATTGGAGGGACATATGCGCCACTAGCTGAAAAGCATATTACTGCAGTAACCGTTTCTCCACGTTCAGCTGATGTTAAAATACCAACCTGTCGTTTCCTTTCAGTAGCTAATACTTTTGATTGTCCTTTTGGATTTACTGTGATACCAGTTTCATCGCAATTGTATATTCTATTCGCATTCAGCTTATATTTATCAATGCAACCAGTTAATAAATTGAAGAACTGAGTATAAGCTACTTTATTAAAACCCATAGCGCGAGCACCAGACGTGGCTTCAGGTTTTCTTACACTCAAATCTGGGTGTCTTAATAAAAAACTATTCATCCAATCCTGACCAGCCATTCTATCAGCCTGATTAAAACGGTGAGAACAACCATTTATTTCGGCAAGCTGGAAAGCCAATTTACGAAAATCTATCATCGTTAAACCAAAAAGTCTTTTTTCCATAGACTTCAAATAATCAACTAATTCTAATTCCTGCTGTTCATTAAAAACACATTTATATTTTCCGCTAGTTTTATCAATTACGAAATCGGGATTTTCTTTTTTCTTTTTTACATACCGCTCCAATGTTGTCTTTGGAACTGCAAATTGCTGAGCAGCTTTTTTGAAACCCATTTCTTTTTTAAGTACAACAGAAATTGTCTTATCCATACTTTCGGTTGACCATGTTTGCCTCTCCGTCTTTCGAACGTAATTACGTACCATTTCACTAAATAAAGACAAAAACAAATTATGAATACAGCAATTATTACTATAAATAATTTAAAATCGTAAAAAAAAAATAATGGGGCAGAATGGGATATTACATATGTATACCTCATTCTGCCCCGTTTCATTGTGCTCCGTATGCTATTTATATCTTAACTACAATTTTTTCCCAAAAATGCGATTATTTTACGTAAACAAGAATAACAATCTTACAATAGTGTGTTATATGGTATGATTATAACAAAACTCAGGTTATTAAATAATATTAAATTCCAAATTCTAACCTGCAATTAAAAATCGAAGAATGTTATAAGTGATCAACACAAAACAATGAATTGTCAATAACTGAAAAAGTGTGTGCGTTTTGATTGTGATAACGTTACCTATAATGACATGGAGGTAAAAGCACAGAATATAACAATCAGAATGGACACTGATAAAAATTTAAACAGGCAGCATAGGACGAAGGCTTAAGTCAGTCACTGCAGGTTCGCAGTAGGGCCAGTTCATTTAACAGTTTGACCATTTATATACGAAAAATAAATATGACACACTTTTATACGATAAAATTTCCTATTTTAATTTAACTTCATTAAAATACTAAAATAATGAGTTAGCTCTTCACTGGACATCCGGACACCACTAATACTAGTATTGGAATTTGGAATATAGTAGTATTAAAAATACTTTTAAAATACTAGTATAAAAATGCCCTTTACGACTACTCACTAGGTATTTGAATACAAATACAAATATATATTTTTTTTTTTAATTTTTAGGTAGGTATTCCTATGTATTTTATGTACTACTTACCATAGATTTTAAAAAATTGGAAAAAAATAACATGTCCGACTATTTAGATGTAAATACATGTTCAGGTATTTCATTCATATTGATACAATTAAATAACAAAAATAAATAAAAAGTGGTATTAACTATTAATATAGAATTATTTTAAAGAACTCCAATACAGAACCTATGTCCTATATACCATTGGATGTAGCACTTTTAACATTTTAAATCTTAAAATTACTTATTTTTTCTGTACAATTTGTTTTCTGTTTTTAATCTCATTTAAGACTTACAGATTAAGCCAATTTAATATTATTTCAATGAAAACAATATTATTTTTATTGATGTCAAATTGTTGTAAGAAATTTATATTATGTTAAAAATACTTTTAAAAAGTATTCAGAATACTTCAAAAAGTATTTTAATACAAGCATAAAAATAATTGTATTCGAATACTTTAAAAGACTGGGCCACAATTATCTTTATATAAATAAAGGTATTAATTTAATAGACGTTTCATTGATATATAACTATTTTTAAACTTATAGGGTAATACAATAATAAACATGATTTTTTTTTGTAACTTTTGTACTTTATTTATTTTCTAATTTTTTGATCAAATAACAATAACAATTCCAAAAAAAAAAAATATATGTCATAAATTATACAAATAACAGATTAAAAAAAAGTATATACATTTTTGAGTAACCAATGCTTCATTCATGAAAAATAAAAAATAATATAAATACAGATGATAATAAAAATTAACATCATACAAAAAAAGTTTAAAGGTGAGAAAGAATATCCAACTTTCAATGTTTCCTTCCGGTTAACATATCTTTATTTAATCTATTAATGGAATGAAAAATTCTTAGACGCATATACAGCTTTTTAAGAAATTCTATGTCAAAATTTTTACAAGGATGATCAAATGGAATATTATCAAATAAGTTTTTTAGTTTAGAGCCAACATTTTATTCTACTGCCAAAAGAGGAAAGTTAACAATAAAAACATCATCTAATTGATTAATATAATTGAAAAAATCATTAGGTGGCACATTTAATTTTCCAAAGTTTGAATGATCAGCAGTTACATATGCCTTATAATTAATAAATACAAATGATTGGTCTAACTGCTGCTGTTGCTTAGCATAATTTAAACATAAATCACAACTGTGCTTTTCAAAAAATTTTCTTAATAAATAGCCACAAACATAGGTAAGGGCGTTTTGAGCAGGAAATCTCAGTTCACGATAGTCTGTGGTACCAACTGTAGTAAACCGATATTACGCATATAGCGTATAGTACATAAAAAGCCAACATTATTCATAATATTTGGACAGGTAGCTGACCTTACACAAAAAGTTATAATCTTATAATCTTTTGACAATAAGTCATCCATGCCAAGATTATGATCTAGTGACACTTTAAAATCCTTGCCAAAAACAACTATCTCTCCGCATCTAGTTTTGACGCAACATTTTTCTCCTCATCCGAGTTCTCGAGTAATGTATAAGGAAGTGTAAAATAGAGCCCAATGAATTGTATAAATACGGACTCTATTTTACTGTAAAATTAGATTAAGTCCGATTCCCAAGCCTCGAACACTACCTGGTCGTAGCCCCGCGCGGTTACATCGCCGCCAGCTCTAGTGTTCACGAACCTACTTATTCTCGGGCAGACCGTAACGTCTGTCCTCACATTTCTTTTATTAAAGTAATTATTATAAGTTACATTTTGTCTTACATTTTAATAAACATATTACTAATCTCCAACATTGACTTCGTGACTCTTTATCTCAACCTGTCGAAGAACACGCTCAGAGCCGTCAGTCTAATAAATATTGAGTATAGTGACTATTCTCCTGGTTCACTACATACTTTTTGGTGTCAGGTGTGGGGTTCTCATTGAGTGAAAACGTTTGATTAAGTTCAACAAGTAACTTAAGAGCCCAACTGACGAACTCTGAACGCTACTTCGAAAAACCCAATTGCTTGCCAGTTGGTCTACGTGCATAGCAGTTCCGTAGCGAGATCATCGAGCCACTTCGTTCTACCATTTTTGCTGACGCAGGGACAAGCGCTGTACACGACCTCAGATAAACACGAGCTTCAACCATTTTTCACTGACGCAGGGACAGCGCAGTACGAAGTTTCATTTTTTCCACGACACTCAACAAACATGCAGTCACTGTGAGTTGTTATTTAATAGTATATTTTTTTTTTTATCTGAGAGTTTTTTTTCTTATTTTTTCTTTTTAAAGAAACAAACGTAACTTTACAAACTTATGACTTACTGTACTAGAGTAGATGTTTACTCGTAGTCAGGCAAATAGGAACGATAAACCCGATTCCGATTTAGGTACGTCGATTGATACGACAAATACCAACGACACACTTACTAACGATAATAGTGATACTGAAAACAATTTTAACGTGAGCTCCGACTCAAACGAAATTTTAAATCGAACTTTTGTAGATACCCCGAATATAATGGCCAAATCAGCTATAGGTATCGACTTAGCCATACGGCTCATCCCCACATTTAGTGGAGGTACGGAAAATGAACTAACTTTTTTTGAAAATAAATGTGAATTAGCACTTGCAAACGTAGAAGAAACTTCACAGACGTTTATATTACAACACATTTTATCGCAATTAATAGAGGGGGCTTTGGAAAATATTAAATATCATGAATTCACGACCTGGGAACAGCTAAAAACACACCTTAGGTCCATTTACAAACCCGCTCAATCTATTAATTATTTACAAAAACAATTAAGCTCTATGAGAAAAAAATACAACGAAAACGTACACTCCTTTGCTAAACGTGTAGAGAATATTTATCATCAACTTAACATTAACAGTAGGAAAAACTCCCAGCGATTCACGAATAATCGCAGAAACTGTATTAGTTAACGCACTTAGCGTATTTCTTGAGGGTATCAACCCATCGATCCGATTAATTATAGAAGCGCGAAATATTACGTCTTTCGAAGACGCAGTAAGACTAGCAATGGAAAAAGAATCGACCGCGGATAAATCTAATTCATGGGGAAATAACAAACCCAATAATTTCCGTAATAACAATAACAATAATAATAATAATCAAAACCGCGGGGTAAATAAAGCGCATATTAAATGTAATAAATGTAGTAAAATGGGACATTATGCAAATGAATGTCGATCAAACCAACCGACAAATTTTCGAAACCCGAATACGTATCGCTTCGAACAAAAACCCAATAACGTAGGGACTGTAAATTTTTGCAAATATTGCAAACGACCAAATCACGACATTTCCGAATGTAGGAGACGACTATATAACGAAAATAAAAAAAAACAGGATCGCGAACACGAAACCGAAGAACGTACAGTCTCCGAAATAAAAAACAATATTCGTATAATAACACCGATTCTTAATAAGGGACAAATTAATATTAAATCACATAATTTCGTAAACGATAAACTACGTTTTCTTATTGACACGGGCGCTGACATGAATTTAATAAAAATATCGTCCTTTCGCGACAACGTAAAAGTAAATGAAAAAAATAAACGTGATATAAAAGGCATTAACCCATGGCCTATTAAAACTTTAGGTATCGTAACCACTCCTATAACAATAAATTCTATAACGCTTATTGATAAATTTGAAATTGTACACGACGATTTTCCAATAACAGAAGATGGTTTAATCGGGCGAGATTTTATAATAGAAAACGAAATTATCCTTGATCTAAGCAAAGACGAATTTATAATACCCGATAAACAAACAGTAAAACCTGTTATTATTCCGCCGCGTAGCATCAGTATTTTTCTTATAAAGAATAACGAAAATATTGAGCATGACACTGTTAATGTTCAAAAACAAGAATTAAATAATGACGTAATTTTGGCGAATAGCGTAAGTCCAGTAAACCAACATGGGATTATAAGTAATACAATAAATATTTCGGAACAACCATTTATAATTGATGAAATTAATTCAAATAATCAGGGGCGGAGTGGGAACCAAATCCAGGCCGGGAGTTTAAAATATATCCAGGCCACCCACCAAAAATTTTTTTCTCGCTCCGCTCGATTTTGGTTTTTATATTTACCTATTTCAAAACTATTATACAAGTAGATTTTATTTCATTACTACTTTCAGTATTTTAAAAGTATTTAAATTACTATTTTGCTATTTCTTTTAACTAATTTCTTCTAACGGATTATATTAATATATCACTAATACCTAAAAGTCTGAAAAATAAAATTAGTAGGTATCGACGGTATTTTGTTAAAAGGGCGTATACCAAATTTTACTTTTTTTCAGGAATCAAATAAAACTGATTAAATACTCAATTTTTAAGATAGATTATTTATTTATACATTTTATTAAACACGAGGCTCTGTGGAACTAAAATTGCTTATTCAATTGCTTTAACTAAATTTATATTAAATGTTATATTAATTTAAAAAAAATGTTTGTGGTGTAAGCCCTTTTAACAATTTGAATTTTATAAATGCCCTTCTAAGAACATATAATGATAGTGGTATAAGTCCTTTCAACATTTTTATTTCTACAAACGCCCTTTTATACATATTGTCATTAGTGGTATATGTCCTTTCAGCATTTTTATTTTTTATACCTCTACTTATTTTTTTAAAACATAAAAATTTTAATTTTTAAAGAACATTTTAGTATCTACATTAACACATAATACATTTTAATGGGATTAGTTGGTACTTTATTTGAAATAAAAATAATGACTTCTATATTAGTTCAACATAAATCAATATTTTAAAATAATAGAATAATATTAATTAACAGTAACTTGAATAAAATAAAAAAAAAAAAAATGACTTCTTGTCATTTAACAGTAACTTGAATAAAATAAAAAACAAATGACTTCTTGTCATATAACAGTAACTTATATAAAATAAAAAAAAAATGACTTCTTGTCATTTAACAGTAACTTGAATAAAATAAAAAACAAATGACTTCTTGTCATATAACAGTAACTTATATAAAATAAAAAAAAAATTACTTCTTGTCATTTAACAGTAACTTGAATAAAATAAAAAACAAATGACTTCTTGTCATATAACAGTAACTTATATAAAATAAAAAATAAAATGACTTCTTGTCATTTAACAGTAACTTGAATAAAATAAAAAACAAATTACTTCTTGTCATATAACAGTAACTTATATAAAATAAAAAAAAAACAGTGACTTCTTGTCATTTAACATGAATTTAAAAGTTTTAATAAAAAATAAGTTCACTTAAAAATATAAAAAACAATATTGTAATAGTATAACATAAACAAAATAATAATGTTGACTAGTCAATTAATTCATCTTCATCATCTGTCTCAGGCAAAACATCTAACACAGATGGCTTGAAAGGAATAGAGAGGTATTCTGAATGATAAACTTCAGGTATAATTTTTTTTAAGCACAAATTTCTTAAATCTTTGTATTTAGCTGCTGAAACAGGAAGCTTTTCTTTATACTGATGTTTTAGAACTGGATTTGTATTGCATGTTGATCTTAATCTTGCATTACTATGTAAATTTACAGTTTTATAATCATCTTCACCGTTTTCTCCAGGTTTAAAAGTGTATGAAATTTTTAATTCTTCCAGATTGTCTTTACTAAATTTAACCTTTCTGATAGACTTGAATTTAACATCACAATTCATTGTGTCTTTTAATTTAGCCTTATTGAATGTAGCATTGCATATGTCATTCCAGTTTAGAAAATCATTATAGTTTAAAATTATTGTTTCATATGGCCCAATATTAGATCTAGAATTTCTGATGACTGTAGGCCATTCCGATGGGGCCCAAATTGTTTTCTTTTTAATGTTTTTATCAATGCAAGCATGGATAGAATCTACTGGCATGTATGAGTGACCAGCTAATAAATAGTTGATTGTAATAATCTTAATATTTTCTGCATATTTTAAAAGAAAATGTCGAAGCATAGATAACATATTGTGATTTTTATTTTGGCCTGGGCAATTGTCACAGTAAAATGCAATTTCATATACATTTCCTTTCATATCAATACTTTTTAAATATTTGAACAAAATTGAACTAATTTCATTTGACCCTCTTTGGCCATCTACTTCTGACCATAGATAACAATAGCCATTTTTAGTTTTACTTTCATATATGCTTAAATTATAATATGCTAGCTTTCTAGAATAGAACAGTAACATACTATTTCCCCATGGTGTGTTAAGCACCTTTTGTAAGTCAAAACTACAGCACAAAAACCCATTTTGGCCACTCTTTTCCTGATCTTTTTTAAATCCTTCAGTGGTAAATATTTTTTCTTCTATATGTTGAGTGTAGTGTAGTGTATCTTCATCTGTCTTAGTGTCTTTATTTTTGTAACCTTCACAAAATGCACATTTATCCTTCTTTGGGGCATGTATACTAATATTATATTCTGTATTCCACTTATTTTTGAATACTGCATTAGAAACTGGAGATATATTTTTCATATTACAGTGCTCAACGTAAACTCTATAGACATGATTCAAACTATTAAAATCACTGCTAATATATTTTTTACTAGTTGAATTTCTACAATAGTGCGATGGAACAGCTGGTAACATATTAATAAACTCTTCAAGTTGTTTCATTTTTTCAGGTGGTGTCTTATTTGTTGAAGTTTTACTACCTATATTACCTCTGCTATCAGGTTTAGAGGTATATAAATCAAGTTTATTATCACGGGTATACCTAAGGACTTTTTCAGAAATATCTAATGTATTTAACAGAAATCTTCTACAAACGGTTTTCTTTGTGTTGTTCACAGACATACAATATTTATAATTATAAGTACGATTAGTATTAGTTACATAAGATCTTTTTGGTAATATAACTTCCATACAACTTAACAAGTAATCACGTTTTCTACTATGATCTAATTCTTTCCAGTATCTATGAAAAATTTTCAATCTTTCATCATCATTTATTTCAGTACATTCATTTGTACATAATTTTTCAAAACAAGGATTTTCTTTCATTTTCTTACTGGCACAAATTTCAAACTCATTAGTTTTTTTACTTTTTTTATAACTGTTTCCATTTTCATAGTTAAATTTGTTTACAATGCGACTTCGTTTGTTACTTTTTTTTTTTCCAAACATGTCTGCAGTATTTTCATCACCAAATACTGTTATGTTTTCAGGATTGGCTTGTTCATTATCAAATGTATCAGTTTCTTCCTGAGATACAACTACTTCGTTGACATTATAAGTGTCTTCAATATCTTGGTTACTACACTCTATTTGGTCGATAATATTATTTTCATTGTTAACTTCATTACTTAAATCTTGATTAATAAAAATAAATGTATCTATTTCATTTATATCTATAAAGCCATTTTTATCATTATCATTATCAAAGGAATAACTATTATTAAGTTCTTTAATAAGATTCTCATTACCAATACAGTCCATTTCACTATCAGAGACACTTTTTTTTTCGAAATCATGTTGAATATTTTGAACATTTTGAATTTCTTCAAATACAGGTACAACATTATGTTTTGGTATTTTTAATAGTGACAATAGCTTTTTACTCCTAGAGTTACTCATTATTATTTAAAATATATAATACAACCTAAAAGACTAAATAGTAAATACTAAATAACGATAAAACATAATAAAAATATTGTTTTTCTCGTCGTAAACCATACTCCATAGTATCATTTATTGTTTATTGTTAACTGATAATATCAAATTAGAGGGAAATTTGTTATCAAGTGTTATCAATACAAGTGATGTTCAGTCTGTAACCTAAAAAAACCACTTTGTTCAATCTGATAATATACAAACAGCTGAAAACATAATTATTGTTACAAACTGTTTAGGTTGTAAACAATTAGCATACATTCGATGTGGTATAAGCCCTTTCAACAGTTTTGTGTAGATTGTTTTAATTTTTAAAAGGGCGTCTGGATATATTGTTTTCGGTATTGTTATCTTATTTTTTCGTAGATGTATACGCCTTTATACCAGATTATTTTCGTGATTTTTCTGAAAATTTTGATACCAAAAACGTATTTTTCGATTTTTAGTGGTAAACGCCCTTTCAACAAAATACCGTCGGTATGTATAGTATAATAGTTGAAACCAACAAACTATAAACTATTAATAATTATATATTGTGTTTTAATGGTTTAGGTATAGTAGGTATAAGGTAATAACTAATAAGTAATAAATAAATACATAAATTATAAACAATATAATAAAAAAGATTTATACATTTATAATAATAATTTAGATAATAGCTTAGATTTTTCACCAACTGCATTTATGATAATATTATTATCTATTTCCATGAGAATTTTATTTTCAATGGCCATTAACATAAAAGACTCAAGATGTTCATTGGTCATTGAATTTCTCACCCTGTTTTTTAAATACTTCAATGTTGAAAACGACCTTTCACAAGCAACTTGAGTAACAGGGAGGGTTAAAATGTATTGATATGCTATAGTTAATGTCGGGTAAGCATTTGCAAATTAATTATATTTCACTAAAACATTATAAAAACATATTACACAATTTTTACAAGACTTGTTACACGGTTTCACAACATCTGTACTCTCTAGATCTTCATTTTCAGAGTCACTTCCATATGATTGTTCATTATACTCCTCATCAACAGATTTTTTTATAAAATGCCATGATTTTCCAAAATTAAGAAGTTCATCAGATAGGTTGTTTTTTATTTCATTTTCACTTAAATTATCATCAATGAATGGTTTAATTTTGTGAAATAATTTTGTTAATGAATCAGTCGGAAGTCCACTTTTTAATAAATTGAAATTTGATGGAGATAATAAAGATAGGTCAATCAACAAATCATTATTATTTGAAAACCGTTTATCCATGCTTTCAATAATAGTGTCCAACACTCTGTTGTAAATTTCTATGGTAAATTTTTTTTCTTCTTCTACAATTGGTTCAACGTTGGTTTCATAATTTGCCATTTTTCTTTTCTTAGCGACACGTTTGACTTCAAATTTACTCTGAATCTTTTCAATCTCTAGATCTTCACTAGATTCATCAATTCTCTTTTGTATCTCATTCATTTTAAGAATACACTTGTCACTAACTTGCATTGTGTTCATATTTCTCTGAATCTTTTTAACATTTACTAATATTTTGTAAAATTAATTAAATTTAAAAAAAAAAATAAATAACAAAATGGCCAGGCCACCAGGCCATAATATGATCCAGGCCATCTGGAAAATTCCCATTTCCAGACCGGCCACTCCGCCCCTGCAAATAATATAAACTGGGACCCATGTACAAACGACAAAGTACTATTAACTGAAACCAGTTTAGACGGCGATAAAATAAATTATTTAACTCGTACAATTCCTACGGACCGTCTAAATAACGAAGAAAAGGAAAGTCATATCGAACTAAAATCCGAATATTCCGATTTATCTCACAGCGAAGGAGAATACCTCCCCGCTACTGACATTGTAACGCATAATAGTAACACACCGCGTGTAACTAAACCCATCAACATCATGCGATGGCGGTTACAACTCGAGGAATACGACTATTCAATGATTTACCGGGCCGGTTCCAAACATTCTAACGCCGATTGTTTGTCACGAATTCACGTAGTACAAGACGTCGCAGCAGGCAACATAGAATATAATACATTTTTAGACGCGGAAAAAACACCGATATTTAACTCAAAAATAACAGAAACCGACGGGAGCATTAAAAACGCGAATAGTAACGAAAACTTGTTTATTCCTATTCCGCGTGACGTAATTTTCGTGCATCCCGCTGTTAGGAAACTGATCCAAGACAACAATCTTGACGCTATTAAGTTCAAGGACGACGAAACCGTCGTGACTATAAAACACGAGGATAGGACAATATTTTTTTATGCTATAACTGAAATACATTTAATGAAATTTAACGCACAAGATATTTATAACGCGTACTTAAAAATGCGCGAACTATGCGTACAAAATAATCTTAAAACCTGTTCCACTATCCGTATCGAAGGTTCCACCGCCATGACCAAATACGAAAGAAAGAGTTCGTACGATATTAAAATATATTTTTCTCGGAACAGACATTTCATATATTTCATATATTTCGTATACACAGAACAAAATCTCTCACCTGGTGAGAAACGTAAATAACGTAAGAAAATTTAACGACTAATCAATCAACAAAATATTAAAAAACTTTTTTCTTTTCATTCTATTTTTCTTTTATGGTTCAAGCAACCAATATTTAAAGTATTCAATAATCCCGTAATTCAATATAAAGTATTTTTTTTTTATTATATTATTTTTTTTTATTATAATTTCAGACTTCTTATTACAATAACTTACTTGCAACTCGTCACCAGTACATCGCGAATAACCAACGAAAAACTTAACCAAACCGCAGGGTTGTATTACGAAAACCGAGGACTAGTCAACATAGTCACTTCGAAATGGGATTTAACCACTTACATAGATCTTGCTAAACATACCGAACAATGGGAATATATAGATACCTATTTAACAAAAACCGAGCAGGCTTGCCGAAACGTGAGTAATAACGCTGAGGCTAACTGTCATCATTTACTTTATCCAGTAACTAGTATTGCCAGACAATATAAAAACAAACGAAATTTAATTTTATCATCAATCGGTCATAAACATACATTTACTAAACGTAGTGTAATAGGTACCATAAGTAAAGTCGCCCAAACAATTTATGGTTTATGTAATCTCGATTGCATAAAGAAATTCGATTTCGGTATTGAAAAATTAATAGCAGGGGGCACCACAAACACAAACTATGTCTTTGAACAACTAAAAGTCGTTAAGCTTAAACAAGAAATCGAAGCACGCGAAAATGATGAAATTAAAATTATGGTAAATGAAATTAAAAACGTAACTATGGATCAGCAGATCCTAAACCTTATAAACAAACATTTTATCTACATGAGTTTACTATTTACAAAACACATGTCAGAGTTAGACATATTATTTAACATAATTGAAAGTGCAAAAATATGTCAAATTCACCCATACTTATTAGGTCTACCAGAGTTAGTAAATCATTTCCAAGATATAAAAATATCGTTACCACATGGTACAGATTTGCCATACCAACCCAGTTTGTCAACTGTTTATGACTTAGTAAAACTCTCAGATTTAATAGTATACTATTCTAATAACAACATTGTATTTGTACTAACCATACCATTAGTTTATCAAAATGACTTTATATTATATAATCTTATCCCTAAACCTGTATGCGAACAAACTAATTGTATGTATATTAAACCTAGCCATAAGTATTTAGCTGTAAGTAAGACTAAGGAACACTACACGACCTATAACAGTTTTAACTACGCACAATGTAAACATACTCGAGATTTCCTTTTATGTCCTGAAATCCAATATCTTCATCCAAGGACACTTAGACCAATTTGTGAGGTACAACTACTACAGGATCCCAAAGATGTACCCGACTCGTGTAACATCAAACAATTCACGTTACGATCAACCATTTTTCACAAATTAAATCGACAAAACAAATGGCTATACGTAACGGATAATGAGGTAATCTTCATAACATGTGAAAATGATAAAGAATCAACAACCCATACCTTAGAAGGCGCAGGTATAATAACACTTAACGAAACATGCAGAGGATATGGAGCAAGAGACGTTCTCGTACCAGGAAAAATAAAACATGACGTAGAATATTTAGACTTTGTTCCACATTCCAAAATTAGAAGCAACATAAACCCAGATCAATCAACTGATTTAGTACTAAACGACGAAGACGTCATAAACAATCACATGGACGACCTAGACTCCATTTCCAAATCAAGAGAAGAACTTTATCAAATGAAGAAAAACCAAGAAACTATTGATAAATTAAAAGAAAGTCATTTTTTCCAAAGCTACATGCTATATACTATAATAGCGAGTTTCATAATTATAATTTCTCCTTATTACCATATACAAGTTCAACAAAATGTTAGAAATAAATAAACCACGGGCACAATACTTAGAAGAAATACAACAAGAGGAAATGCAGTCAATATGCCTAGCCGATGAACCAACGGGACAAGAACCAACAGCACCTCCAACAACAGAAGAGGAAAAAACTAATATATCGGTTTACCCGGCACTTAAAATTCGATTTTGAAAGGAAGATGGGATCTTCCTTCTTTCAGGGGAGGCATGTAGTAAACCGATATTACGCATATAGCGTATAGTACATAAAAAGCCAACATTATTCATAATATTTGGACAGGTAGCTGACCTTACACAAAAAGTTATAATCTTATAATCTTTTGACAATAAGTCATCCATGCCAAGATTATGATCTAGTGACACTTTAAAATCCTTGCCAAAAACAACTATCTCTCCGCATCTAGTTTTGACGCAACATTTTTCTCCTCATCCGAGTTCTCGAGTAATGTATAAGGAAGTGTAAAATAGAGCCCAATGAATTGTATAAATACGGACTCTATTTTACTGTAAAATTAGATTAAGTCCGATTCCCAAGCCTCGAACACTACCTGGTCGTAGCCCCGCGCGGTTACATCGCCGCCAGCTCTAGTGTTCACGAACCTACTTATTCTCGGGCAGACCGTAACGTCTGTCCTCACATTTCTTTTATTAAAGTAATTATTATAAGTTACATTTTGTCTTACATTTTAATAAACATATTACTAATCTCCAACATTGACTTCGTGACTCTTTATCTCAACCTGTCGAAGAACACGCTCAGAGCCGTCAGTCTAATAAATATTGAGTATAGTGACTAGCCTCCTGGTTCACTACACAACTGGCAAATTAGAAAAATCAAATGGGATTTTTTCTGAGAATGGCACAGATGAATTGTTAAGTGGAGGAGAAATGTATCCAATGGTAGTTAAAACTTCAGCCATGTCACAGAATAAATGAAATCAGAAGCGTCACCTTGGCCGCCCGAAAAATCGTCCGACATATTGGATATTGAATCAGTGTGACCACACATCGAATATTAATGTTTTTCATATTTATGTTGCGTTTAAAAACACTGTTCGTAACGGTTTTTTCTAATAGATAAAGATGAGAGAACAAAAAAATATCATACAAATTACTTTAAAATCTATACAATTAGCCTCAGATTTTGATGTAATACAAAAGCCTTAACTTTTTTTATTCATATCAAATTTCAATAAACAACTACAAAAATTATGGAGCTGTCCTGGTATATGTGCATAATTTCATAGTTCATTTTTTATTTAAATTTAAATTTTGTTCTCAATATTTAAGTTATAATTACTTTAAAAAAAAAAAAAAACTATTTAAAATAACACTAAATGCCATTATTTTAAGTATTTTCAAAGAATATATCATAAAAAACTTGAAAAATATGAGAAAGTTAGGGTCATTAGCTGTCTTGATTTATGCACATAAATTTATAGGTAATTAACATTTTTATTTTTATTTAAATTGTTACAGAAAACTATTAATTAGCACCACATATCATATTATAATAATATATTATGAAAAATTGTCACAATAACTTGAAAAATCAAAAATATAATAAAGTAGGTAGGGTAATACACATTATATTGTACTCATTAGCACTTACCCTATATGTGCAAATAAAATATAATGGAAAACTGGTTTAAATATTTCGGAAACAAAATAAGTTTGTTTAATGGTTTCCATTCCTAACTTCCTAATTGTTTATAAAACCTTTCAAAACTCAAACTAAAACATTAATTTAGGAAAATAAAAATGAAACCTGAGTGAACTTTCAAATATTTTATTAAATATCAATAAATATTAAAACAAAACAAATTAGAATTAAAAACAAAAATTTATAATAAAAAACACAGATTTATAGACATTATTTTTCTGCACTAGAATCTAAAATAAAAATAGTTTTCAACAAATATGGAGCTGTCTGGTTATTGCACAGAACCCTTCAATTATTTGTTAATTTTTGCATGTCATTGAATACTTGACTGTTATTAATGTTTGATTATGAGAGTATGAACACTTTATAACAAATTTAAAAATAAAGGCTACTTCCGAAGGAACGTCGTTTTTGTAAAAAATATTGCTCAACAGACAAAATTACTGCCTTTTGAAAAATCTAGAACTCCGAACATTATAACTTCAATCTTCGATAAATGCATGGACAAAAAATAAATGCTGGTTGTACGTTTTTTTTAAATTAATTTAAACAACTTTATTAATGAATCATCACAATATAAAATCTAAATTATACAATGAATTTCACAAAGTAGAAATTATTATTTATTATTTAATGTATCTTAATTTAATAATTGATTAGAGTGATATCACATTTCAGCTTGTAAATATGTTCGGAAACGTGAATAACTTAAAGATATTTAAGCTTTTTTTTTCATGGTCACACTGATTCAATATCCAAAATGTCGGACCGTTTTTTCATTTTCCCATAAGAGCAATGTAACGTTATCAAAGGTAACGCTTCTGATTTCATTTATTCTGTGGCCATGTCATCTAAGCAATTGGATCCTTCTGAATGTTTGAAATAGTTGAGGAAGAAAATTTTTTTAAAACTCCAAAGAAATTGTATAGGTGTAGGATTTACATTATTTCCATTTTGGTTACGAAATTACCCAAAAAGATTTTCGAGGCAATCTTGGTTAAATCTGTACGTACATAATACAAAGTCTGGGGTTTTTGGCATGTCATCCCACAACTTCAACAATGAACTAATTGTTATTGTCCATCCATCCAAAAAATGCATGCGTTTTGTTACATCATTGATTATAATCTGACCATCGACTATTTTTGGATCTAGTACTTTCATGTTTTTAAAAACATTAAGCATGTACAGTAAATTCTCCCTCTGGTTTGATGTGTTTTTAAAAGGTCGATTAAAATCTTTGCTTCCAAATTTCTTTTTTGAATTTAACAAGTCAAATAATTTGTCCATATGTTCAATAAATGATATTGTAGTATTCGCAGATAAAGGCAATGTACTTCCTTCAACACAACATTTCATACCGGCGGCTACAGTGTTGCTAAAAATGTGACATGCATATTTGACCTTCATTTTCTGAAATGGTCCTGGGTTGATATGAATTTCTGTTAGCTTCGGTGCAAGGCGATTTAAGCCTTGGTCTGATTTATAAAAATCAAGTAGGTACTTTTTATTGGTAGTACTATTTAAAAATGTTAATTGGTACTTGAAGAAGTTATTTCTAGTAGACTTGAGCAAATGTAGCACATCAAATATAAAAAATATTTTTTGGCCATTTACATTGAAAAATGGACGTTCACATGACACATTCACTGTCTTGGCAAAGCTGGTAAAATTAGATCCTTGGTCACTTGTTAATACTCTTATCTTGAGTGATGTCTTTTGAATACGACTAATAACTGCAAATATAGTATTTTGTAGATGAAGCCCAGAACAACTATTGATGGAAAAATATGCGAAAGGCTGCTTCCAATTATAATTTATGCTTCTTAACATAAAACAGAGTACATGCTTTACTGGCTCATATGTTTTTCTATCGTAAGAATTATTAAATCCTACAATATAATCACGTGACAAATTATAAAATAATTGTGTTTTAATTGACATCTCATCAATACATAAAACACAATCTTTTGCATCGTCTTTTAAATTGTTCATCTTCAACTCTATGGTTTAAAATATGACATCATTTAATCCAGGCACTATATCAATTTTCTGTGTTATTCTACGTAAAGTTCTTGGACTAGGTAATAATAATAATGATTTAAAAAAAGTGAATACTTGAGGACCAAAAAAAAAATATTGTTAGAGCCAACTGCTTAATTTCATTAGAATACCTCATGCCTTGAGGTTTTCTCTTACCCATTTGTACATACTATTTAATAACCATGCTCAGGTTAGGAGGTAAATGTGCTTCAACAACTCGATTAAATAAATCTACTGAGGTAACATCTATTTCATTTGCACAATTTTTCTTGTGTACTTCTTGACTCAATGCTTCAAATTTCTGTTCTAATTGTTCGTATTTATTTTTAATAGTTTGAAGTTGAGCTCTATACTTTTGTTTTCTAGGTGTATGTAATGTGAGATACTGAGTTGTTTGTGTAGATGTGGAAGGTGATTGATCGGCCGAATGAGATGAACTTTGAGATGTTGAACCTAGAAAAAATGCAAATTAAAATCATTTTTAGTTTTCATACAGTAAATTATTTATATTTTATTTTGACTTAGTAAAATTGGCAAATTCAATAGTATGTAATATTAATAAAGCAATAATATTAACATAACTACAAAAACTTACAAGCAATACAAAAAGACTCCTTTTGTTTTGATGGTGTACTTGTAGAGACTGAATCATTAAATATTGGATCTGAAATACTTGTATCTAGACATGTAGAATTGCAAGAATCTTCTTTAGGAATCATAGCTGTATACATATAAAAAAAATTGTCAGTAGGTATAAGATAAAATATTCTATATCAGCCATTAGGTAAAATTGTAATTACAGAAATCAGTAGGAACAGCGTGGGGCAGTAGAACTTTTTTTTCTGTGTTTTTGTACATTCCCTCCGGGAAATGATCTGAACAGACCTTAAAGTATGTCAATGATTTTCCAATTAAATCTTCTCGACTACAATTTATCAACCATTGCTTCGACCTTAAATGGTAGTAATAATTAGATACAAATATGGATACGCATTAATTATTAGTAATAGCTAACGTTCTACTTACAAAAATTCATCTTTAGGGAACTTAAACAGTTTACACTTCTTCACGGTGTACTTGTACGAATTTACACAACCTTTCACAAGGCATACATACACCATGATGATAATATATTTAATATAAATCGCATAAAAAACATAAAGTATAAAAATATGATCAGTATAAACACAGAATATTACAATATAAGCACAATTTTCAGCACTCAGTCGTAGCACAGAATGTAACAAGTAATAGCATAGACGCGTAGTAGTCAGTTCGTCACTAGTCAAAGACTAAAGAGTAAGGACAAACAAAAAAAAATACGTTAATTTAATTGAGATAACAATAAAACGTGGTATCAGAGCAAATTCAGTGATACCAAAAATGAAAACACTAAAATTTCATATTTTCCCAGATACATGCCCCTACTGCGGACCTGCAGTGGTTGATTCTCTATTATCAGCCCGCCGCCGAGAAGTGTCCTACCCCTGGTAAAAGATTATTATTTCAGGCCTGACGAACCGATACGAAACGTTGCGTATTGAAAATAGCTGATAACCCGTTGTGCCCCACGTCCCCATTCTGCCCCGGGTTCCCCTACCTGTAATTTTTAAAGCAATAGAAGCGTATAATGGCCAATGTTCTACTTTTGCAAGTCACTGACAAATGAAAATAAAATCATGATATTAACACGTTCACTGCGTGATCGGCTGTAGTGGTAGAGCACGTATGACCGCCGCCGATCCGTGATCGTCACTAGTTTACGTTATTAAATATGTCTATAAATAAATAGGCTATTGATGTATTACTTTAATTATTTGCCACGGCCATTCAGTACATGTACATAAACGTTTATGTGCAGTCGGTTTTTGGTTCGCGTGTATTTTCATTTCATTTTAAACTCTAGTAATTAGCGCTTTGAATATTGTTATTTTTTAATAAATATTTCATTATTTATTCATTTATTTTTCATTATTTGTAAGTTAAATTATATTTAAATATGGAACTTCCTGCCGGTCCATCAAGAGAGCGCTCTCGTAGTCCTAGACGTGGCATGAAATATTTTATCAGACGCAGAGCTACTCGACTTGTTGGAAAATGATAAATGGCTATCCTCCGATGAAGAAATTGATGGTTAGGTGATACTGATGAAGATGACGAAATAAACGAAGGTGATGATTTACATAGTACTCTGCCGTCCTAAGGAAGAATGCCGTAAGTTTCCTTCATGCCATTTCGAGAAAAATAAATTGTTATGTTTAGTAGATTTGGTAGTTCTATTTTTATAAATATAATATTTTTCAAAGTAAAATACATATTTTCTTACGATAATATACTCAATAAATGCAATGGAACCATAGGCGTGTTTACGGGTGTTGCTGGGTATGCTATAGCAACACCTGAACTTTTGTTAGATGATTGTTCATACTAGTAAACAACAAAGTAACATCAATTTGTATTTTAGTTTAAAGCACGGCTGTAGATCTGCAGCTGTTGCTTTAATTTTAAAATATAAAAATCTAATATAACGTCTATGGCCTATGGGTGTAATTGTTATCAATATCGTGGTTTCATAATCTCGGTATTCCCAGCTCGGTTCTCTACAATAGATAACCGTAGTATACACCACGGAAATAGATTGTTTGATAATACATACTATTTTATCAGTGTATTAGTCCAATATAATTTGAATTTTTATCACTTGACTGTTATAATATTATATACTATGTCGACCATAGACGGAGCATCCTGGTAGGACGCGGGTGGGTGGTGCGTTCATTTCTAGCGTGCCAGCAGTGATGCCATTCCTTACGACCAAAAACATTGTTATTAACGCTTGTAATATATTACAACCAACAACAACCATATAATAATATTCCATAATATTAACCATATAATAATATTCCATAATATTAACCATATAATAATATTCCAGCAGTTATGTCCTTAAATAATAAAATTGCTCAAGATGGATTAAATACATCGAATTTATTCGCCGAATATTTCTCTTCGTCGTACTCAAACGTTTATCCTTCAACTAAGGACGCGCGTGTCACCAATACCAACAGCGTTGATCTCTATGATCTTTCAATTAACATTCAAGAAGTTTTTTCTGCTCTTGAAAACTGTAACTATAACTGTTCAACGGGTCCAGATGGCATTCCAGAAATTATCTTAAAACAATGTAGGTTTGCTTTAACGTTACCGTTACATTTTCTTTTTTCCTTATCTTTATCCTCGGGCATTTTTCCTGATAGATGGAAGTCTTCTTTTGTTCAACCAATTTTTAAAACTGGAGATCGTTCCGATATAGTAAACTACAGACCAATTAGCATATTGTCCGCCATTCCCAAATTATTTGAATTAATACTATTACCCAAACTAAATTTTTTTTTCTCTAAGCATATAATACCGGAACAATATGGTTTTCGCCCAAGTACCTCTACAACTTCAAACTTGGTTACATATTATAACTATTTAACCGATGCGGCCGAGAAAGGTGATCAGGTTGACGCAATATACACAGATATTAGTAAAGCGTTCGATACAGTCAACCATTCTATCTTAGTTCGCAAGTTAGAGTTGATGGGTGTTCGTGGAAACATTTTAAACTGGTTTAGCTCATTTATCTCATGTAGGACTCAGAAAGTAAGAGTAAATGGATTTATTTCGAAAAATATTTCTGTTCATTCAGGCGTACCACAGGGTGGCCATATTTCTCCATTATTATGAACGATGTTGGATTAGTTTTTAATTTTGTAAATTTTAGTATGTTTGCCGACGACTTGAAACTATACTATACAATCAACTCCCCTGAGGACAGTTTAAAATTACAAAAAGATTTCGACCACTTTCGTGACTGGTGTCTTTGTAATGGGTTAAGAGTCAATATTAACAAATGTAGCTCTATTTCTTTTTATAGAAAAAAATCTCCTATCACGACTGATTGTTTCTCCGATACTCACTGCCTACCTAAAGTTGATTCGATTAAAGACCTTGGGATTATTTTCACAAGTTCTCTCTCTTTTTCATCGCACATTCAATCTATGATAATGAAAGCAACACGAACACTCGGCTTCGTAGTTAGAAATACAAATGATTTTAATAATACCTTATCTTTAAAAGTTCTTTACTTTGCATTAATTCGCTCAATTCTAGAATACGGTTCCGTTGTGTGGAATCCTTATCAATCGTGTTGGATTAACAAAATTGAACGTGTCCAGGATAAATTTCTCAGGTATATAAACTCGAAAATTCCCAATAAATGTGCAGTAATTGATCATAACTACAAACCTCTTAGAACTTTGTTAAATATTAACACTTTGAGCTCTAGGCGTACTTACCTTGACATCATTTTTATTTACAAAATAGTACATTGTTCTATCAACGACAGTTTTCTTCTAAGCTTAATTAACTTGTCAGTTCCATCATTTAATTCTAGAAACAGGCCAACTTTTCATGTATCTAAGCACAGAACACTTTATGGCTTTTTTTCTCCCATTAATAGAGCTCTGGTCTCTTGCAATAATCTACATAAGAACATTGACTTTTTTCATTCCTCTCAAGTAGCAATACGAAACAGCATTCTATCTTTCTAATTTTATTTAATAATTCACCTTAAATTCTCCCCTAGGTATTTTTACCATACAACCACTTTCATAAATTATGATAATCTCTATAATTAATCATTGTTACATTTTATTATTATTATTATTATATATCACCTTGAAATTGTTATTATGTTTTAGTTTAGTCTTTAGTTTGTACTGTAACCCTAATTTTCTTACTTAACACTTTCACTGCGTCTGTCGGCTATATACGACAGTCTGATTTTTTCATGGGGCGTCTGTCGGTTATAGACGACGCGTAGTTATTGAAATAGTGCGTTTGTCGGATATAGCCGACATCAGGCTTCTTGAATTAAATGTACTCTAAAATAGTGACGCACTGTGATAATCTTTTGATTTTCACGAACGCCTCTCTACAGATAATTCTTGTCATTTCAGTCCAATCCGTTTATTAATAGCTATTTTTGTTGGGTTTTTTTTTCTTATCGAACAGGACGTTACTTATTATCGTTTATTATCGAAATAATATGATACTTAATATAATATTTAACGTTGATATTATTACTTGAAAGTAATAGTCCTATTATTTCTCATACAGTTAGTCACTAGTTGTGCTATAAATCGAGTGTCTCTCGTCATACAATTATTATTAATTATCGATTTAAAATGGATGACCCGGCGAGATCAACTAAAAGGTTACGAAAAACAATAACCAGGGAAGGAATGTTGACTTCAGATGATTTAAATCAAATTATGAACTGGTCTTCCGATGAAGAAGAATATAGTGGAAGTAGTTGGAGTGGTGGTAATGAAAATTGTGGTGGCAGTAGTGATGATGAGGAAGAAAACACAGAATCAAATTTTGAAATTTCACAAACTCAAAGTGTACAAAATGAATCTGACATGTGGCATGAAGAAAAGTGTATGGCACAATTGATTTCTTTCACTGGTACAACAGCTCTTATCGTAACACCTTCAGGTAATACACCATACGATTTTTATAAATTATGTGCGAATGAAGAACTCTATACTCTTATAGTAGAACAAACTAATAATTATGCTGAAGAATTATTTTTAAGTGAAAATATAACTGATAAATCTAGAATAACTAAATGGAAAATCTTAACTATAGCTGAATTTAAAGTATTTTTAGGTTTACTTTATCATATGGGAACTATTCGTATTAATAGACTACAAGATTATTGGAAAAAAGGATATCTTTTTGACCTACCATGTTTTAACTCTCGTATGAGTAGAGATAGATGGATGTTAATATTAAGATGTTTACATTTTTCGAAAAACCCTACACAAAATGAGCCTCAACCTGATAATCGTTTGTATAAAATTAATCCTCTTCTAGATGTATTTCATAAAAATATCGATCGGATTCAATATCCAACTAGAGTGCTTGCTATAGATGAGTCTATGGTTTTATGGCGAGGCCGTTTATTCTTTCGTCAATTTGTTCAGGGAAAAAGACATAAATATGGAATAAAATTGTATGTTATGACCGATTCATTAGGATTTGTTTTAAAATGTATCATTTATTCTGGTTCAAATGATACTGAAATTGGAGGTAAAGGTCATGTGACTAATGTTGTGAAAAAATTATTAGAAGGCAAATTAGGACTTGGTCATAGTGTATATATGGATAATTACTACAATAGCGTAGAGCTTGCTCAATATCTTTTAAACAACAATACGTATTGTACTGGTACTTTGCGTTCAAATAGGAAAAATAATCCACAAGAAGTAATAAAAAAAAAATTACATAAAGGTGAAATTATTCAGAGGTATACTCATGAAGGAACTTGTGTTATGAAGTGGAGAGATAGGAGAGACGTACTTGCTATATCAACAGAATTTGATGGAACTTTGGTTGAAGAAATTAATAAAAGAGGATCCATAAATAAAAAACCAGCAGCTATACTTCAATACAACAAATTTATGGGAGGTATAGATCACTCTGATCAAATGTTATCATACTACCCATGTGAACGTAAAACTATGAGATGGTATAAAAAACTAGGTATACACGTTCTCCAAATTATTTTAGTAAACAGCCATAATTTATTTAACCGGTATAGTGGATCAAAACTCAATTTGTATGACTATCGTTTGTCTGTCATTGAAACATTAATTAAAGAAGGTTTAGAAACTACTTCGGCACCACGTAATATTTATAATCACCCACCAAACGCAGGATGTCACTATCCAAAAATGGTCGAAAGAAATGCAAATGGGAAAAAAAAAGTTCGTCGTTGCCAAGAATGTGTAAAAACTCAAAAACGTTCAGAAACTGACATTTACTGCCCAATATGCCCAGGACAGCCAGGACTATGTGTGTACCCGTGTTTCCAAACCTACCACCAATAAATATTCTTATTTTATTTTGTAACACGAAAAATAATTTGTTTTTTTAATATTTTCAATTTAATTATATATTAAGTTTAAAACAAAAGTGTTAATTTTTTTCCCATATTTTATACTCATAATTCATGTAGAAAAATAAAGTTATTTCATTTCGTATATTTATTAAGTATTTATAGTGTTGTTTTTTTCGATTAAAAAATTAAGGTAAAATTTGTTGGATATCGCCGCCAGGCGCCACCAGAAATATTTATAAGCAATTTTATCACCAAGTGCGCATGTCGGCAATATCCGACATTAATAAAAATACTCAAATAAGGTTGCCGCTCCAAACAAAGTATCATATATTTATTGGCGCTTCTAATGTGTCACATTTAATTTTCGACCGCAGTGAAAGTGTTAATACTATTGTAAATAATCACTGCTGTACTCTGTGCCTCCGGGCGTTTATCTCAATAAATAAATAAATAAATAAATAAATATATTATTATTGTAATATTATAATATTAATTATTCTTATAATTAATTTAATTAATTTTTATTATTATTATAATATTAAATAACAGCTATTTTATTAATTAAAATTATTATCAGGCATATTTCCAACTCTTTTCCTATAAATGAATATTTTTAAATTACAAATTTGTACCGCGTATATGATATTTTCTTTTAAATCGGTATTTAAGTATTTTTAATATTATTTACACAATAAATCAAATTCATATATACACATAAATGTAAATTTATTTCATTAAATAATCATAAAATATGATAAATTTTACATTAATCTTGTTACTCATTCCGAAATAAAACAATTTTTGTAAATTTTTTCCTCATAGAAGTATATTTTTTACTGGGATTTATTATACAAAATCAATAATAAAAGTATGTACAAATAAGAACAGCACAGTTATAACAGTAGGTAAGTGAGTACAGTAACAGTTAAAACAACTAGTTACTGGTATAATCACTATGAGATTTATCGTCTATGATGCATACAAGAGAAAATATACGCATACGTTACGAAAATACGAATTACAATAATAATTAGTATCACGGCATATCTAAACACAACCTGGGGCCCTATTCTTGAATCGCTGCGATAATTTATCAAATACGATAATTATCAATTCATATATCACGCACGATATTGTTTTATCAAATTTGTCAATTCTTGAATGAAGACCGATATTAAAATATCGTAAGTGATAATTTATCGTTATTTGATATAATATCAATTGTTGAGAAATTGGGCAACGTCGCCAAAGTCGTAATCACTTCGGTTATCACTATTATCATGGAATTATTATTTTTATTACATAATCATGGACCATTGTTATCATCGATAAATATTATTTTTATCAACTTTTTTTTTTAAATATAATTTTGAGTTTTTGTAAAATATTACAATATTGTACATTTGTACCTATTGTCACTTGTGAGTTAAATTATCTTAGATCATTAATGAAATGGATAAAATGAACGAACGAAAGCGCAAAGGCTACATGTCAGCGAGCCAAAAAGAAAGGCTTGTTGAGATTATGATTCAACCTGAACAAAACAATTTAATTATAGGCAAATTTACAAATATTTTTACAAAAAAGGATTGTGATGCTCAATGGACATCCATTGCATTGTCATTGAATTCCATACCCGGAGGAGGAGTTAAATGTGGTGCTGATTGGAAAAGAGTAAGGTTTTATATTTTATTATGTCAACTCAAGAATATGACTATGGAATTGTCACAATAAATAATAAATGATAAAATCTAGATTCTAGGTAGTCATAATAATTAGTCTAAAACATATGTTATTCACTAGTATAAATTAGCATCAATAAAATATTATCCTTTAGCAGTTAATATCAATATTTTTAACATGAAGATGATTATTTTATTGACTTTAGGCATGAAGTGATTTGAAAACCAAAACCAAAAATAAAAATATGCTGATTAAAAAGTATGCTAATAAGTAGACCGCGGATTATATGCAGTGAAAATACTCTATTATATGCATGCAAATATGCAGCATAAAATACAGAAATATGCATAGACTATGTTAAAATATGCACTAAGAATCAAATTTAAAAACAATATGAAAAAATTATGACGATGAAATTTATTAACAAAAAAAATTATTATAATTTATAATTAATAATTATTATATTACATTTATGTAAATTAATTTAGAACTTTAGTTCTCGTAGCAATATATTACTAAATGTTGCTCCGAGTGGTCCATTGTGATACTATGGCGCTTGTCATCCAAAATAAGTTTAAATGCAGAAAATGACCGTTCAACATTACAGGACAGTATTTAAACTTAGAAGCCATGTTGCTCGTTATTGTATTGGGCAGTACAGTACTTGTGCCATTAATGTAAGTGTCGATCATACTTAGGGAGTCATAGCCGGGATTTTTGTTCAATAATCGAGTAATCTTTGTTTTGATTTTTTCTGAAAATACGTCAGGCAGTTCAGATGCTGTTGTTAATAATCCCTCCATAATTTTTAATGAATTGTGTAGTAACAAGTTTCTTGATTCAACGATATCTTATCGTATTTGTCTATATAGTATGCGTTTTAACACATTTAATCAGTGTTTTTTGTTTAAAAATACGATTATATGCCATTTACATCGTGATCAATGAAATATGCATACTTGGTAAAAAAATACGATTATATGCAAATGCATATGCAGATATGCAAATGCATATAATCCGCGGTCTACTAATAAGACAGGTGGTGGTCCAAGTTGCCCTATTATGATGAATAATCTTATAATATAAAATCGGAAGGTAAACATAACCTCAAAAAAGTACACTATTTTTTAAACGCCGTTTTTTACTTTTTCTCATACTATAAAATTCCGTTCTCTTTTAAAATATTCTCTCTCCGTCTCCGGACGTCGTTTTACACGTTCGCGCGCCCAAAAAAGGTCGATTTTTCATTTTTCCTTTTGAAAAAGAAACGTGCTCCGTGATCGTTTCCCGCCAATTCGCACTACTCTATGTCGTCTGTTGATAACGCGGCCCCGTGTATCGTGATAACGTTGCTTTTGTCTTATATTACTTTTGTCGTAATAATTATATATTAAAAACTAATAATTCACTCTACTACTCGAGTTTTTATCGTGTATTCGTGTTTTATTATATGTTTACGCAAATTTACGCGAAAAAAATTTACGCGTTTTTGTAGTTTTTTGTTATTATTTATTTTGTTATATTATATGAGTACTACTCGAGTTTTATCGTGTTTTGTACGTTTTTGCTATGTTTTCTTAATAAAAATGTTTTAAATTGCAACGTTTTTACTACTGATTGACTACTATTTAGTTTGTAATCCTATATAGTTATATTGTATGATTTAAACGCATTAGGTTTGACCGTGTATCTTTTATACAAAGTGTACTCATATAAGTGTTTTGTGATTTTTTGTACCTCTAGAGTACTCGAGAAATAATAGTAAATAATATTTTAATTATTTAATATCGTATATTCGTATTACTTTTGTCCTATATTATATATTAAAAACTAATAATTCACTCTACTACTCGAGTTTTTATCGTGTATTCGTGTTTTATTATACGTTTTACGCTAATTTACGCGTAATATATTTTTTTTTTTTAGTTTTTTGTTCGTTATACCATGTCATATATATATATTGATCGTTTTGTAGTTTCTTGCTGTCCACCGGTTATTATTACTCATAATGAATGATTTACTAAGTAAGTATTGAATAAGTTACTTTGTTACTAATGACAGAATTGGTCATGAGAGTGTTAGGCTTTTGCAAAAAATAAATACAAATACTTTCTAGGTTCTGTTAATTTTCGTGTTCGGTAGGTAGTTCCTATCTGTGTATTATTAACACCGACTTTTAAAACACTGTATTCAATTTATTTATTCAATTATCGATTATTTACAGTTTGTGTTAGAGATGATCCAGGAAATACTAAATATTATGAAAACATATTATTATTTGACTCTTTCTATTTCTTTTATATAATAATTTATATATTAAATCAGATATCGTCTTAATTATTTTCTTCTGTATATATAAACCATTTAGTTCAAAATAATAATTTATAGGTCGGCTTTTGTCATTTGGTGTGAAGATTTGACCAATGATATCGGGTACCTACACATCGGACATTTCTGTTGGACCTATTATATGCTACAAACACACTGTGTATGTGAGTAACTAAAGGAAATTGAATATTTATACTGTTTTATTAAATAGAAAATACTCTAATTCGACTCTGTAGGTACCTATAATTCGAGTGGTACAGATTATATCAAAACAAAATGTATGTAACAGTACCTAATTCTAGGATAAAATTGTAATTGCATGAATTATGACTGTTGAATTTCTCTTAAAACACACTCTTACATATTATCATGGTAGTAAATATGCAAATAGTTAATTATCCGTGTTTGTCGATTTTAAACTAATCAAAATACTTTTACAATGGTAAGTGAAAATTTAAAAAATATACCTACTATAACCGTCTACGAATCAAAGCGTTATAATAAATAATTATATTATTTTAGCCGAACTAACCACTGATTTTGATTGTGGTGAAATAAATTTACAAATAGTCCAACGCCATTATATTATTTAATTAACATTTTAATTTGGTTAATTTGGTTGAAAATGTGAAATACATTTGCAATTTTGGGTGTCATAAACAATACCTACTTACTATTAAATTGTATACTTTTATCTCTTAATATAAAATTATAATTAATATAAAACAATTTCCTCTCGGTTTGTGTTTTTTGATAGTATTATTATTTTTGATGAATACTTACTCACTAATAACATGTCTGATTCGACACAAAGTAAAAGTATACCTATATTATTTAATCATATATATTTATGTTATACAAAATAGTTTTTATTTTTTTCAATGGATAAAAAGTTTTTAAGAAAAACATTTCTGCTGTACCTATTATATTATGTAAAATTGAATATTTACACTGTTTTATTAAATAGAATACTTTTAGGTACCATAGAATTATAAACTACTTACCATTAAAGAATCTACTTACCATTACATTGGATACTTTATCCCATTAATATAATTTGCCCTCAGTTTGTGTCACCAAAAATGTTCATACACATAATATGTTTTTACAAAAATTATACCCACAAAACGTTAAAAAATTATATTAATTGTATATACATAATTCTTTTTCAGAATCTGATTGTACTTATTAACTGCTGTATTCAACTACAATACGTTATCGAGTAGTCACAATAAGAGCTTTCCACGTCTAAAAAAAGTAATTTCCACAATACTAACAATGTTAGGGTTATTGTTATAAAAAAAACCGTATATGTAAATGTATAGTTTTTTTTTTTTGTATAAACCTTTTAATAAATACTGATCGCTATTTTCAATTGTAAATTGTAGTTAGAACTCTTATGTGAAAATGCTATAGTAAATACTCAATTGACCCGTGCCTTATTGGCTTTTGTCTATGGTAATATATACATTTATAATAAAAATGATTTTCTCTTGGGAAAATGGGTATCATATATTTTGACCAGACTTATGTAGCTATTCAAAAAATGTATGAAATGTTAGTTCATAATTTTGATTCAATCTATAGTAATTTATTAGTAAAAAAAATGTTCGTTATATGTTCACCTTCATTTTTAAAACACTGTTTTATTAACACTTTCTGTATGAACCTTTTGTTTCATTTTATTTTATTATCAAATTATATAAAGTTGATATTTTTTCAACTATAATAATGTTTAAACAATAGTTCACTAACTTATTGCATTATTAGTGTCTTAAAGTTTTTTTTAAGTAAGCTTGGTTTGTTGTAGAAATTTTCATAACAATTATTATTCATTACTCGACTACATAGAATTATTATGTTAAATACAAAATATTAAGAGATTTTTAGTGCATATTTTTTTTTTTTAGATTTTGTTAAATTTTTTCAAGTTAAATTCTTATTTTTCATTTTTTCGTGCCATTTATAGCGCATATTTTGGAATTTTTAAGTGCATAACTTCAGAGCCCTGAATTATGATTCTTTAGAAAACACTAATTGTAAATTGTAGTTAGAACTATTATGTGAAAATGCTATAGTAAATACTCAATTGACCCGTACCTTATCGGCTTTTGTCTATGGTTATATACATTTACAATAAAAATGATTTTCTCTTAGGAAAATTGGGTATAATATATTTTGACCAGACCTAAGTAGCTGTTCAAAAAATGGTTAACATGTTAGTTCATAATTTTGATTCAACTTGCTTCTCTTTGCTTGATTTTATATAAAAATAATATATAATAATAATTAAGTTGATAGTTACTTCCATTGCCCTTATCCAACTCACATGAATAAATCTAATCAAATCTGTTTGCATTTACTGTTTGGTACTGTAATTACAGTCAATTTATTCAAATTTATTTATTTATGTTTATTGTGGAGCACTCAAATTTTCTTACGGTGAGTAAAAATAATGTTCTTTACATCAACCGAGCTTTACAAAGAATTTTATTAATTTAGGCACATTTATCATTTTAAAAAACACTGTAACAACCCATATACGTGAAATCGAGACGTTAAACCTAACCTGTATGCTACTTTCGACGATGTCTTGGCCGAATATATAACTAAATAGCATTTGTTTCCGAACCGACTGACCAGAATTATTCTATACGTCACTCCAATACACCAAACTCTAGACTTATCCTACACGCGTTCGATCTAGACGTTAAAAAAACTGTATCCTACTTACGGCGGCGTTCTCAATAACTAAAATATAAAAAAGATAAAAAATATCTCAAAATAGTTTTTTTTTCCGTCCCGACTGACCAGAATTACTCTTTACATCACTCTAATAACCGACCTCTAGATTTATCCTCTATACGTTCATTGTATAAATGTGTGTTTTCAAAGAAAAACCGTATCCTACTTTCGTCGGTGTCCTTGGTCGCTTGGTATATATAATGTAAATACATTGATAGTGTATCATTTTTGATACCGATAGTAGTTTTACAACGGCTCCTATTTTCCTCACTCTAATAAACCGACTTCTAGACACAACCCATATACGTTAAACCTAACGCTTTTCGCGGCGTCCCGGTAAAAAAAAATTGATAATAAAGCGGAGCTCCTCGAGCCAAACATTTGGAATGACTCCCGCTTTTCGCAGTGTCCTGGTAAAAAAAAAATTGATAGTAGTTTTACAACGGCTCCTATTTTCGTCACTCTAATGAGCCGACTTCTAGACACAACCCATATACGTTAAATCGAGTAGTTAAACCTAACGCTTTCGGCGGTGTCCGTGTAAATAAAATTTATCATGTTTATACTTTTGATCCCGAAAGGCGTTTCACACCGGCCACTAGACGTTAAAAAAACTGTATCCTACTTACGGCGGCGTTCTCAATAACTAAAATATAAAAAAGATAAAAAATATCTCAAAATAGTTTTTTTCCGTCCCCACTGACCAGAATTACTCTTTACATCACTCTAATAACCGACCTCTAGATTTATCCTCTATACGTTCATTGTATAAATGTGTGTTTTCAAAGAAAAACCGTATCCTACTTTCGTCGGTGTCCTGGCCGAGGAGCGGAGCTCCTCGAGCCGAACGCTTGGTATATATAATGTAAATACATTGATAATGTATCATTTTTGATACCGATAGTAGTTTTACAACGGCTCCTATTTTCCTCACTCTAATAAACCGACTTCTAGACACAACCCATATACGTTAAACCTAACGCTTTTCGCGGCGTCCCGGTAAAAAAATTGATAATAAAGCGGAGCTCCTCGAGCCAAACATTTGGAACGACTCTCCCGCTTTTCGCAGTGTCCTGGTAAAAAAAAAATTGATAGTAGTTTTACAACGGCTCCTATTTTCGTCACTCTAATGAGCCGACTTCTAGACACAACCCATATACGTTAAATCGAGTAGTTAAACCTATCGCTTTCGGCGGTGTCCGTGTAAATAAAATTTATCATGTTTATACTTTTGATCCCGAAAGGCGTTTCACCGGCAGCTAGTCTTATATAATAAAACGTGAACGAAAAGAAAAAACGAACCTAACCTCAATCTACCACTATTTTATAAACGCCGTTTTTTCCTTTTTCTCATACTATAAAATTCCGTTCTTTTTTAAAATATTCTGTCTCCTTTGCCGGACGTCGTTTTACGCGTTCGCGCGCCCAAAAAAGGTCGATTTTTCATTTTTCCTTTTGAAAAAGAAACGTGCCCCTTGATCGTTTCCCGCCAATTCGCACTACTCTCTGTCTTTTATTGATAACGCGGCCCCGTGTTATCTGTTATTCTCCGTGCTTTTGTCTTATATCGTATATTCGTATTATATATTTAATTATATATTAAAAACTAATAATTCACTCTACTACTCGAGTTTTTATCGTGTATTCGTGTTTTATTATATGTTTACGCAAATTTACGCGAAAAAATTTACGCGTTTTTGTAGTTTTTTGTTCGTACCACTATATTGTTATTATATATATTGTTATTATATTATATGTGTACTACTCGAGTTTTATCGTGTTTTGTACGTTGTTTTCTTAATAAAAATGTTTTAAACTACTATTTAGTTTGTAATCCTATATAGTTAGTATCCTATATAATAATATATTATATGATTTACCGTGTACGTCTTTTATACAAAGTGTACTCATATAAGTGTTTTGTGATTTTTTGTACCTCTAGAGTACTCGAGAAATAATAGGTACTCATTTGTATTAATATATGTAGTTTCATGCTGCCCACCGGTTATCATATTCATGATAATAAATGATTTAGGTAAGTACTGAAAACTGAAATGTACTTTGACAGAATCGGTCTTGAAAGTACTAGGCCGGTGCAAAAAGTAAATACAAATACTTTCTTAATAAAGAATTCTATGTTCTATTGATATTTGTTGAACTGATTTCGGTAGATGGGTAGTTGTTATAGATAGGTATTAACACCGTGTTCACGGATTATTGACTTTTATTACAATTTATTATATTAAAAATATTCGATTATCGATTATTACACTTTTGATCCTGAAAATACTATAAAAAAATTACAAATACTGTCACATAATTATATTATGAAATTATTGTATTATTATTTTCAAAACATTTTCCATACTACAAAATTTATGTGACAGTACCCCTAATTGTACAATTGTATTTGCATGTATTATGACTGTTGAAACAAATGAATATATATTTTAATGATAGTAAATATGCAAATAGTTAATTGTCTGTGTTTGTCGATTTTAAACTAATACTTTTACAATGGTAAGAGGCAAATTTTAAATATATGCCTACTATAACCGTTACAATAAATAATTACATTATTTTAACCAAACTAACCACTGATTTTGACTGTGGTGAAATGCATTTACAAATGGTTCAATGCCTTCATATTATTTAAAAATACCAGTCATATATTATCATTTATGTACACACATAATAGTGTTGAAAAAATACTCTCATTTCTCCAACATTTCTAGATACTTATTGTTTGACTTCAGTATAATACCCATTCCTTTTTTCTATTTTCACATAAAATAGAATTACAAAAATGATGTTACATAAAAAAAATAGAAAGATATGTTTAAAAAGTTAAATACATTTGCAATATTATGTGTAATACCTACTTACTATTACAATTGGATACTTTTATGCATTATTTTTTATAAAAAAAATTCATAATTGTACAATTGTATTTGCATGAATTATGACTGTTGAAATTCTCTTAAAAACACTCTCTTTACATGAATATATATTATAATGATAGTAGATATGCAAATAGTTAATTATCCGTGTTTGTCGATTTTAAACTAATCAAAATACTTTTACAATGGTAAGAGACAAATTTCAAATATACACCTACTATAACCGTCGGCCAATCAAAGCGTTATAATAAATAATTATTCCGTATTTTAACCGAACTGACCACTGATTTTGACTGTGGTGAAATACTTTTACACAAATGGTTCAATGCCATAAAAAATACCAGTCATATATTAACATTTATTCACTCATAATAGTTAGTGTTGATATACTCTCATTTCACCAGTGTTTCTAGATACATTATTATTGTCGTTTGACTTCAGGATAATTCCCTTTCTTTCTTTTAAATATTTTCATAATATTAAATTAAAAAATGATGTTACAAAAAAATTGAATATGTTTAAAAAGTGAAATGCATTTGAAATATTTAATATTGTGTGTCATAAACAATACCTACTTACTTTTGATTTGGATACTTTAATCTCAATATATAAAATAATTTCCTCTCGGTTTGTGTTCATACATATTATGTCTTTTGATAGTATTAATATTATTCAACTATATGCTATACAAAATAGTTGTTTTTCTTTTATGATATTTTAAAAGTTAAAAAGTTATATGGTTAAAGTTTTCTTATGGAACACCGACCACTTTTTCCAGATTGATGGTTCTTTATTATTATACACTTACCGTCCATAGCTGCCTACATCAGATTACCTTCAATAAATTACCTATTCGCCTTTTCAACAATTTTCACACATAGTCAGTAAACCTTTTAACTACTACAATCCGACCAGCAATTACTACAGCCTTCATTTGATTTTATTTTTTAAAGTATATAATGTTAATGAACAAATTCAATTCTATTAGACATATTTAGGATGTAAGGAGGAATATTATTTTTTTGTTGAACAAAATAAAAACAAATTAAATTTATTTTACGTTATTTTTATTAAAAAAAAAAAAAAAAAAAACAATGGTTCATCTGTAAAAAATTTATAAATGTATGCATTAGAAAATTGAAATTGATTATCATTACTCACTACTTACAAATCTATTTTCTCTTGGAAATCCGCTGAAACAAAAAAATAAATGGGTATAAATACTTAAAAGTTAGAACAGTTTCTGTGGTAGTTAAAACAATTATATATTACATTTTGTACATACTTATTAGCATGTCGTCCTCCGGATTATTTTTTTGTGGAGGTGGCGGTGGTGGTGGTGGTGGTGGTGGTGGTGGCGGCGCCTGACTTTTACGTTTTTTTTCTGTTTGGATTAAATAAAAGTATATATATATATATATATATATATATATATATATATATATATATATATATATGTTTTAAAATAATAATAATGCTTAACGATGAAAAAACATTGAAACTTACGGGGGCAGTGGCGAGCGACGTGCCCCCACTTTCCGCACGTGTAACATTCTGGAAAAAGTGAATTCACAAAAGATTAGATACACCTTATTACGCAGTTGTGTAATATGGTGTCGCGTCATTTGGTCGCGGTAAAAAGAGCGCGTGTTTAAGAGCGAGGTCATTTGGTCGCCAGCAATTTAATCGCGGTACATAAATAGCGTTAGATATTTGAGCGCGATAACAATATTATACTGTTATTGAAACTGCAGTTTCATAATCAGTTTTATCAGTTTATTCAGGTTAATCAGTTCGCTTTTGCCGTTCGGGATTTAACGTGTGTGCAGTGTGCTAATTAATATATTATTAAATTAATCAAATTTAATTGTATTAATTATTTAATTAATATTATGGCATTAATGTATGTATTAAGTCAGAAAGGTGAAAAGTTATTAGTACACAATCATTTTATACATCGAAAAGAAAAGACCATTAATGAAAAAATTATTTGGAAATGTAATGACTATAAGAAATTGAATTGCCGTGGTCGTGCTCACACTATAGGGGAAAGTGTTGTTAAATACATTGATCATACCCATGTACCAGATATCACGAAAATCAAATGTAAAGAATTTGTCAATGAAGTAAAAGAAGTCGCTAAGACTTCACAATTAACTACACATGCTGTTCTCGGAGTAGTTACAGCTAAAGTATGTACTCGTATTTATTTTATAATCAAAAAAATATTATTATAATATTATAATTTTTTTTTAAACTGTTTAGACTGATATTAATATTGCTAGTCAACTACCACCAATCAACCAATTAAAACGTATAGTACAACGTACAAGAAAACAAATCAGTTCAACACCACCTAATCCAGCAACATTATCTGATCTAAGTATTCCAGATGAGTATAAAAAATCTGTAAGTGGTGAACCATTTTTATTATACGATAGTTTTGAGGAGAATATTGATAATAAACGAATTTTATTGTTTTCAACGTTAAAAAATTTAGAACTATTACAGAATAGTTATTATTGGTTTGCCGATGGCACATTTTCGTGCACTCCAAAATTATTTACTCAACTTTACACGATTCATAGCATTATATATGCAAATGTAATACCATTAGTTTACGTTCTTTTGCCCGATAAGTCTGAAGATACATATCGCCGAATGTTGGTTGCATTAAATTCAATTAAATCTAATCTTAATCCAAAACTTTTCATGTTAGATTTTGAAAAGGCCGCCATGAATGCTGTAGTACATGTTTACCCTGAAACACAGATTAAGGGTTGTTTTTTTCATTTGGGTCAATCTTTTTGGCGTCATATCCAAAGTTTGGGACTTCAGAAAAAATATTCAGAAGATCCAGAATTTTCATTATGCTTACGTAAATTATTGGCTTTAGCTTATGTCCCAGAAAATAAAGTTATTGATTCTTTTGAATCATTAATTAGTACAGATTTTTACGAAAAAAATCAAAACTCATTAACTGAACTTCTAAATTATTTTGAAGATACGTACATCGGTAGACCGAACAGAAGGGGTCATAGAAGACCTGCATTATTTGATATTAGTATTTGGAATTGTTATGAATTAATCCAAAAAGACATTCCACGCACAAACAATGCAATAGAAGGTTGGCATAACCGTTTTAATTCTATGTTGAATGCAGTTCACCCGTCCATATGGACATTTATTAATGCATTAAAAAAAGAAGACAATTTAAATCAATTCAATGTCGAACAAGCAATTGCTGGATATTCACTTCCTAAAAAAAGAAAATATAAAGATTCAGCTCTACGGATTAAAAATTTGGTATTGCAATTTGAAATTAAACCTATTGACGGATATTTAAGGGGCATCGCTGCAAATTTTCAGCTACAAATTTAGTATAATTATGACTATAATAATATGATAATATTGACTATATTGTATGTACACATTGATTTACACTAATTTTGATTGTATTATAATTTATTATATTTTTTATATTAATTTTTTTTTACTGAACAGTGATTATAACATATCAGTGATTTTATAATAATTTAAAATTATGGTTTTTTTTACTTTGCGCTCATATAATATGCGCTCTTTTGCTTACGCGATTAAATTGCTCGCGACCAAATGACTTCGCTCTCATGACGCGCGCTCATTTCACGGCGACCAAATGACGTGGAACCGTGTAATATCGTGTGGATAAAAAAATGCAGTCGATTTACTTACTTCTTTGTCACCGTTTTGACGAATTTGTATGGGGGTGTTGTCCACCCCCATACAAATTCGTAATTTCGCAATTTTGTAATGTAATTTTCATTATCTGAAAGAAAACAAAAAATATAAATGAATTACGTGCGAAATGAATGGTAAAAATCTTATATAATTAACAAAAATTAAAAATTATACTCACGCACACGGGCGGGCACGCGCTTATGAACACTTATAACCAAAAAAAAATTGAATTTTATTCGTTAGAAGATGTTTCTTTGGTCTAAATGTCTGGCCGCCAGTGTTGCCACACAATATTGTTATTCACTTTGAAAATAATGAATTTTATCGTCGTCAGAGCCCGAGTATAAAAACAATGAAACGCGTAAAGTATAATGAAATTTAATAATTTTATCTTACTAAACTATTAAGTTATTCAAATTTATAATGTAAATTGAAATTAAAAGTTAAAAAACGTGTACGTCCGATTCCTCCCATAAACGTGTCTGCACTGTTGATTTTAAATAGCAAGACGTGCCTATTATTTCTGTTTAACGCGCTGAGCTCTATGGCTCAAAGTTCAGAACTTCAGACGGTGATTTATTTATCTGCTGTTTTTACACGTAATTTCGTAGATACGGGTCTTGTAGGTTAATGGTCAGATCGCTTCGGTACTGATCGCTTTTCTTGCGTTTTTATTTTTTGATTTTCTGTTGAAATAATGCCCAAACTTTGTGTGATTTGTAGACGGGTCGACGGTGGATACTCGGTACACCGGTATGTCAACAGTAATCGCGCGATCAAAACTCTTTTTTGTACATTTCGTATGATACGGTATTTTTCAGATTTCCACGTGCGAACCCCGAGCGTCATGAACTTTGGCTGAGGTACGTGGAGACATATGGCGTTCTCCGTGAATCCGTACGACCCACCTCGGCATTATGCTCTCGACATTTCGCGGATGCCGATTTTTCAGTTACGGCCAACAGGCATCGTTTAAGTCGTCATGCGGTCCCGACGATAGGAATTGTAAATTCACAAATTTAATTCATTACATTGTGTATATTTTTTCTTATTATTGTTTTCTGCAATATTTTCACTGTAAATATTTTTATCAATTAATATCATACTTTTATGTGCATTATTTCGTTTTGTTTATAATATACAATTTTCCGAAGCCGTCGGTAATTAAATCTTTATTTCAATTCAATTTTCAGCCAGCTATTGATGCCCCCCAGAACGACATAGTCGTAGAACTTCCGGAGGTCATCGAAGAAGAAGTGAATGTGGACGATGTGGAAATGGAAGTCGTCGAAATAGGATTTGAGGACTTGGTAATGCCAACTGAGGAGCCTCGAGTTGTTGCTGAGGAGGTGGCAGATGTCAACGACGATGACATCGAGGTCGTAGACGTTCGATTGGCAGATGTCCCACCCCAGGTAATTTATGGTACAAAATATTTATCTCCAGCATGTTGTCAATTCAGTCACGGTTTTATAAAGTTTTATTATTATTACAAATGTTTAGGTTCATATATATATATATATATATATATATATATATATATATATATATATATATATATATATATATATATGTATATATATATATATATATATAAATATTATATATTATAGTAAAAAAATAACACGGTTTTATTCATTTTCATAAAATTCATAAAATTTAATTTGTTTACTACTGTGATATGCTTTTGCATTCATATTCAACACTCCAATTTAAATCATTATGGATCAGACTTAAAGTTGTATCTTTTATTCACACTTCATCGATTATATTAACCGTTTCACTGTGATTTTTATATAAAATGTACACAATAAACCAGGCTTACAGTATTTTTTAAAACAGCATTTATTAAAACAAAATAACAAAATCTATACTTTATCTATATCTCAGTGTATATTTTATTGATAATAACAAAAGTATTAAATTGCATTTTTAAATTTTGTGTCTAAGAAGTACTTATAAATAAATGTGTTTAATTTAATCACAAAATTACAGGTTTTTTTTATACTCTTTATATATATATATATTTTTTTTTAGAATGCAAACCATATTATTATGATAATAATATTGATTACACAATACATAATATATATCATGCATAATGATAGCACTGTAGGTATTGTTAGGTTTTTAATCCAATTTCAAATGTCACAGGGTATTTAAGTTTTGAAACAAACTAAGTATATATATTTGAATTTTTTTTATTCGTGCCACTTGGTATACAGAACAAAAAGAACGTCAAGTACTAAAGTATAAGTACCTATTTCATATTATACCGATTGTATTGGTACTTCATTGTATTTTAAAATGTCAAATCTAGACACAAACATACAATTTTTTTTTTTTTACAATGTTCCAGACACTGTTGGGTTTATCTGTGTATTTATATTGTCTGAACACGTTATGTTTAACGGTGTAAAAATATTTTTTTTATACAAGTACGCTTTACAAATGTCAGTTTTTTTAATTTTAATTTCTAGAGTACTCAATATAAAATAGGTACCTATGTGTATTTGATCATTTTGTAGTTTCATCCTGCAATTAATTTTTTACCAATTTTAATGTATTAACACAATATTCTCAAATTATTTAAAATTGAATTATTAAAATTGAAGTACATTGAAAAAAATGTAATAATTAATTATTAAATTATCGATTATTTACAGATTTGCTAAAGATGATCCCGAAAACATACAAATAATCTCTTTAAAAAATTACATATTATGAAAAAATTGTTTTATTTTACACTTTCTGTTCCTTTTATGGTTTAACAGAATTATATTTTTCCTCTGGAATCAGATACCATTTTTATCTTGGTAGATTTCCTATCAGCTATATTTTTAATGGAAAACTTTAAGTCAATTTTTTATTTTCTTCTGTATAAACCTTTCAGTTTGGATTAATAATTTTTAAGTAAGTATTTGATCACCTTTTGTCTTTTGGTTAGGTTTGTCTTTTGGTGTGAAACATTTATCGATGATTTTGGGTACCTACTTATAAACATTTATTATTTATTATTAACGGTTATACCTAAACATTTTTGCTGAACTTAAAATATATACACACTGTGTTAAGGTAACTGATGTAAAAGTCAATATTTACATTGTTTTATTATTATATAGATACTCTTATTTTCATTTTAACTCAATAGGTATTTCAAAAATGACGTTATTTATATATCGTATTGGTACTTCATTGTATTTTAAAATTACAATTTCAAATTCTTTTTTTTTTTTACAATGTTCCAGACACTGTTGGGTTTATCTGTGTATTTATGTTGTTTACATAATTACTCTCTTTTTTAATTGCTTAGCAATTATAGAATTATGTTTATTTCCGATAATTCATTACTTGCCTATGTTATACTATCTAGGTACCTTTATATATTATTATATACTTGCAATTTCGAATGTTACAAGGTACCTATTTAAAATTTGAAACAAACTAAGTATTTTCTATCATGCCGCTTATAAAGCATAAAATGTAATAAAGTATTATTAAGTCTTTTTACATTATCAAATTGTTCACATTTTTTGATGTCCATATAGACAAAAAACAAGTAAACATTTTAACACTGTATTTTTATTTCACTGTACATACATGTACAAAAAATTTTTTCCCAAATTTTGTTTCCTATACTTTATGTAGGTACATGAATTCTGTCCCAAACACCGATTGCATAGGTACCTAATTGTTACACCTAACAATCATAAATAAAAATAACATTATACGCTATTTTTCTAACACTAAAGGGTATAAGGCTACCATCTATATTGGTTTTACAATTTTCATACAGGTTTTCAGATACAATATGATACAGAATCTGGATCTGGATGTAAAATATACAAAATATACCAGGCTTTGTTTTATTTCTTTTAATTTTTTTTGGCACATTTCAATATTATCTCTTCATCTATAAAACCGCAACCATATCTCAGTTTATGGTATATTTGTAATAAAAAAAAAACATAGTTTTATTCAATTTTTCCAATGTGAAAGGGCAATTTTAAATTTGTGCCTATAAATAAGTGACTTTGAATTACAATATTTCATTTTTTTTTTTTTTAAACTTTTTCATGGGATATCTAAACTAACCGCAATTTTTATTAAAACTTCAAACAACTATAGAAATCATGATTTCTATTTATTGTTTAGGGTGAAATAGATGGGGACATGATAGAAGTATTGTCAGAAGTGGACGATGAGGTCAGTTGACGTGAAAACTAAAACACATGAAAAATAAAAAAAAAAGCTTATTTAAATATGATTTGTAATTAAATTAAATTATAGTTCGATATTGTAAGTTTCAAACTGCGGACGACATCGACAACGTTGTTCATGCCTATTTACCAGATCCTGCAACCGAGAGGCGGTTACACACGGCCGTATCGTCACACATGATTCACGGCCCGTGCGGACCGTTGAACCCGAACAGCCCGTGTATGGTGGACGGCAGTTGTTCCAAGAAGTTTCCGAAAGAGTACAGCGAAGAGACTCTGTTCAGATCGGATGGCGGTTATCCAACGTACCTGAGACCCGACAACGGTCGCACGGTGAACGTCAGAAATCACGAAGTCGGTAACGAGTTTGTCGTGCCGCACAATCCGTACCTGTTGGCCAAATACGACGCGCACATTAACGTCGAGGTGTGCTCTACGGTGAAGAGCGTAATGTATTTGTACAAGTACGTGTACAAAGGCCACGACGCGGCCACATTGGCGGTGTGGGACGCGAACGAAATACAAGGGTAATTATAATATACTACATTAATAATAATTAAAATAACATACGCTTTTGTAATTCTATTACTATTATTATCAGTTTCCTGAATTCGCGTTACGTCAGTCCACCGGAAGGAGTTTGGCGGCTGTTTTCGTACGAAATGCACAAACGGAGTCACACGGTCATTAGACTTCCGGTTCATCTGGAAGGTCGTCACGACGTGTACTTTGCACCGGGCCAGTTGGAAGAGCGTGTGCGGAACGCAGCTCTCGGTCGCACTAAACTCACCGGTTTCTTCGAGCTGAACCGAGTAGACGAGAACGCCCGACAGTACCTGTACCACGAAATACCCACGCACTACACTTGGAATGCGCAGGCCAGACAGTGGAGACGGCGACTGAGGGTTCTCCCCAACGAAACGTTGTCTCGGATGTATGTCGTCAACCCTTTGGACCGCGATCGATTTCACCTGCGGTTGCTCCTTTTGCACCGGAAAGGCCCACAGTCCTTCCGAGACGTAAGAACGGTCGACGGTGTCGTGTATCAGAGTTACGCGGCCGCGGCCGTTGCGCTCGGACTCCTGGAAAACGACCGAGTGTGGCTCGATTGCCTGGCAGAATCGGCTACTCAGGACACTCCGCGACAGGTACGATATCTTTTCGTAACGATATTGTCTTTTTGTCAGCCCGCAGATCCGCTAACGTTGTACGAAACGAACGAGGCGAACCTGATGAGAGATTTCGTCGAACGTTTCCGAGACGCTGATCGCGCCCGGGCGGCGTGTCTGGACGCCATCGGAGACCTATTACAGGCTCGCGGAAAAACGTTAACCGACTTCGGCCTGCCGCTGCCGGACGTCACGCTGCTCGAAGCCGAACCGGACCGAGGCGTGTTCGACGGTGTGGACGCTGCAGTACGTTGGGTTCGACAGTTGGACTCGCTCAACGGAGAACAGCGAACGGTGTTCGATCGCGTAATGTCGGCCGTCGAAGACCGCCGGGACGTCGCGAAACTGTTCTACGTAGACGGACCCGGTGGGACGGGAAAAACGACTCTGTACGGTTGTCTGATATGGTCTCTTCGCAACAGAGGTATGTCGGTGTTGTCCGTGGCTTTTACAGGAATCGCGGCGATGCTCATGGACGGCGGAATGACGGTGCACTCGACTTTCGGATTGCCGTTCGGGACGCTGACCGACGATTCGGCGTCGTCCATCACCATGCAGTCTAACCGCGCGCAGAGAATACGGGACGCGGCACTCATAGTCTGGGACGAAGCGCCAATGTCGCCGGGAATGCAACTCTCCGTAGTCGATCGGTTGCTACGAGACGTTATGGGATCGGACTTACCGTTCGGCGGTAAACCCTTTTTGTTCGCAGGCGATTTCCGGCAGATATTGCCGGTCTTCCGCCGAGGAACGAGAAGCGACGTTGTCAGATCGTCGATCAAGTACACCCGTACGTGGCGGCTCATGGAGCGATTCAGTCTCACGCGAAACATGCGGGCCGACGGCGACGCGGACTTTGCCGCCTGGCTACTCAAACTCGGTAACGGCGAACTGCCACAGGTCGACGGTGTTCCGGACACCGTATCCATTCCTCCGGGAATGGTTTGTAACGTACCGGATCTGGTGAATTTCGTTTATCCGCGGCGAATGTCGTTGGCTAACGTCGACGACTTTGCTCGGAGAATCATTCTTTGTCCTAGGAACGAACATTGCAGACAGGTCAATCGCGACGTGCTGAACGCGCGGGTCGTAGGTGACGCCAGGGTCTACACCGCCATTGATACCGTGGTGGTCGACGATCCTGACGAAGTGGCCAATTATCCGACAGAGTTTCTCAACAGTCTGGAACCGGACGGTCATCCACCGCACAAATTGGTCTTAAAAGTCGGCGCCGTCGTAATGTTACTCCGGAACCTCGATCCCAAGAGGCAACTCTGTAACGGTACGAGGTTGGTGGTCACCCAGTTGCGGCGACACAACTTCAAAGCGAGGTTGTTGTCTGGTACAGGCGATGCGCAAGACGAGGTAATCGTTCCGGCCATACCGCTCACGTCCAGCGAGGAAGACGATCTACCTTTTGTCATGCGGCGCGTTCAATTTCCCGTGCGGTTATCGTTCGCCATGACGATCAACAAGTCCCAGGGCCAAACGTTTGATCGAGTCGGTTTGTTGCTACCGTGTCCGGTATTCACACACGGTCAGCTGTACGTGGCGTTCTCACGAGTCAGAAACTCGGGTTCCATCAAAGTTGGCCTGTGTGCAGACGACAAAGGCAGGTTCGTCACCAAGAACGTCGTATACCGAGAAGTGCTTTAGGCTTCCTGGTGGTATGATATGTGAATTTAGCCCTTTCTTTTAAATCAGTCTATGGCGTAGACGCGTTGACGGTACCCGATGTGTTATGGCGTTAGTCGAAAGACGGTACCCATTTAGCTAGCTGACCAATGTCAGCGGTGCGCACGGCGTTAGTCTTTCTTGATGGAAAGACGGTACCCACGGTGTTAGTCCGCTCTACAAAATAGTCTGAAATACAATGTGAAATTTATCTAATGTGAAATTTATCTAATATTATACATCGAGAGCTCTATACGTCTTTCATCATACCGACCTCTAGACTTAGCCACTATACGTCCAATGAAATTTTTATTTTACATTTCCACACACAATGACTGTATCACATTTATAATATTTTAAATTTAAATACCTTTTTTTCCATTCGTTTATCTTAAAGCGTTTCATTATTATACGTACCAGTTTAATGTGATTTTAACTCTTTAATAAATACTACGGTCCCCTTATAAAACTAATACACACAATTATTTTTTTATTATCTTAACCGTTTCTTATTATCTAAACGATAATAGTTTTACACCGGCCACTAGATTATCTCTATACTTACATACATACATACATATTATTTTGATTGTCTCATGGAATATTACTGATTGGAGAAGTGCTAAATGGACACATATGGTAGCATCTACTTCCGTATATTGGAAGGGGGGGGGGCGGAGAGAAGGTTCGACAACCTCCACGTGGTTCTCTCTGGATGCGAATTCGCTTTCATGCGAATTCGTAACTAATGTCGAACATATTATAATTATTGTTTTAATAATAGCAGTAGTTATGATGCAATAACATACAGAATTTTTTTTATTTCACATTTCCACACACAACGACTCTATCACATCTATGATATTTAAATACCTTTTTTTCCCTTCGTTTAACTTAAAGCGTTTCATTATTATAGGTACCTGTTTGTTGTGATTTCAACTCATTAATACTATGGTCCCCTTACAAAAATTATACCCACAAAACGTTAAAAAATTATATTAATTGTACATACATAATTTTTTTTCAGAATCTGATTGTACTTATTACTTACTGCTGTATTCAACTACAATACGTTATCGAGTAGTCACAATAAGAGCTTTCCACGTCTAAAAAAACTAATTTCCACAATACTAACAATGTTAGGGTTATTGTTATAAAAAAAACCGTATATGTAAATGTATACTTTTTTCTTTTTGTATAAACCTTTTAATAAATACTGATTGCTATTTTCAATTGTAAATTGTAGTTAGAACTATTATGTGAAAATGCTATGGTAAATACTCAATTGACCCGTGCCTTATTGGCTATTGTCTATGGTAATATATACATTTACAATAAAAATGATTTTCTCTTGGGAAAATGGGTATCATGTATTTTGAACAGACTTATGTAGCTATTCAAAAAATGTATGAAATGTTAGTTCATAATTTTGATTCAATCTATAGTAATTTATTAGTAAAAAAAATGTTCATTATATGTTCACCTTCATTTTTAAAACACTGTTTTATTAACACTTTCTGTATGAACCTTTTGTTTCATTTTATTTTATTATCAAAATATATAAAGTTGATATTTTTTCAACTATAATAATGTTTAAACAATAGTTCACTAACTTATTGCATTATTAGTGTCTTAAAGTTTTTTTTAAGTAAGCTTGGTTTAGTTGTAGAAATTTTCATAACAATTATTATTCATTACTCGACTACATACAATTATTATGTTAAATACAAAATATTAAGAGATTTTTAGTGCATATTTTTTTTTTTTAGATTTTGTTAAATTTTTTCAAGTTAAATACTTATTTTTCATTTTTTCGTGCCATTTATAGCGCATATTTTGGAATTTTTAAGTGCATAACTTCAGAGCCCTGAATTATGATTCTTTAGAAAACACTAATTGTAAATTGTAGTTAGAACTATTATGTGAAAATGCTATAGTAAATACTCAATTGACCCGTACCTTATCGGCTTTTGTCTATGGTAATATACATTTACAATAAAAATGATTTTCTCTTAGCAAAATTGGGTATAACATATTTTGACCAGACCTAAGTAGCTGTTCAAAAAATGGTTAACATGTTAGTTCATAATTTTGATTCAACTTGCATCTCTTTGCTTGATTTTATATAAAAATAATATATAATAATAATTAAGTTGATAGTTACTTCCATTGCCCTTATCCAACTCAAATGAATAAATCTAATCAAATCTGTTTGCATTTACTGTTTGGTACTGTAATTACAGTCAATTTATACAAATTTATTTATTTATGTTTATTGTGGAGCACTCAAATTTTCTTACGGTGAGTAAAAATAATGTTCATTACATCAACTGAGCTTTACAAAGAATTTTATTAATTTAGGCACATTCATCATTTTTAAAACACTGTTTTATTTACACTTTCTATTTGAACATTTCTTTGCATTTTATTTTATTATTATCATAAAAATATAAAGTTGATCTTTTTCAACTATAATAATGTTTAAACAAAATTTTTTTGCAGGAATTGTGTTCACTAACTTATTGCAGTATTAGTGTCTTAAAGTTTAGTCGTAGAAATTTTCATAACAATTATCCACCCATGTAGAATATAAACCATTTTTGATAGTGGTGAACTACATTGGCTATGATGTGTACGACCTTTAGGTATTTAGTATTTATAAGTAAGTTTTCAATATTCAATATTAACTTCTAGACATAACCCATATACGTGAAATCGAGACGTTAAACCTAACCTGTATGCTACTTTCGACGATGTCTTGGCCGAATAAATAACTAAATAGCTTTTGTTTCCGAATCGACTGACCAGAATTATTCTATACGTCACTCCAATACACCAACCTCTAGACTTATCCTACACGCGTTCGATCTAGACGTTAAAAAAATTGTATCCTACTTTCGTCGGTGTCCTGGCCGAGGAGCGGAGCTCCTCGAGCCGAACGCTTGGTATATATAATGTAAATACATTGATAATGTATCATTTTTGATACCGATAGTAGTTTTACAACGGCTCCTATTTTCCTCACTCTAATAAACCGACTTCTAGACACAACCCATATACGTTAAACCTAACGCTTTTCGCGGCGTCCCGGTAAAAAAAATTGATAATAAAGCGGAGCTCCTCGAGCCAAACATTTGGAATGACTCTCCCTCTTTTCGCAGTGTCCTGGTAAAAAAAAAATTGATAGTAGTTTTACAACGGCTCCTATTTTCGTCACTCTAATGAGTCGACTTCTAGACACAACCCATATACGTGAAATCGAGACGTTAAACCTAACCTGTATGCTACTTTCGACGATGTCTTGGCCGAATAAATAACTAAATAGCTTTTGTTTCCGAACCGACTGACCAGAATTATTCTATACGTCACTCCAATACACCAACCTCTAGACTTATCCTACACGCGTTCGATCTAGACGTTAAAAAAACTGTATCCTACTTACGGCGGCGTTCTCAATAACTAAAATATAAAAAAGATAAAAAATATCTCAAAATAGTTTTTTTTCCGTCCCGACTGACCAGAATTACTCTTTACATCACTCTAATAACCGACCTCTAGATTTATCCTCTATACGTTCATTGTATAAATGTGTGTTTTCAAAGAAAAACCGTATCCTACTTTCGTCGGTGTCCTGGCCGAGGAGCGGAGCTCCTCGAGCCGAACGCTTGGTATATATAATGTAAATACATTGATAATGTATCATTTTTGATACCGATAGTAGTTTTACAACGGCTCCTTTTTTCCTCACTCTAATAAACCGACTTCTAGACACAACCCATATACGTTAAACCTAACGCTTTTCTCGGCGTCCCGGTAAAAAAAATTGATAATAAAGCGGAGCTCCTCGAGCCAAACATTTAGAATGACTCTCCCGCTTTTCGCAGTGTCCTTGTAAAAAAAAAATTGATAGTAGTTTTACAACGGCTCCTATTTTCGTCACCCTATTGAGCCGACTTCTAGACACAACCCATATACGTGAAATCGAGACGTTAAACCTAACCTGTATCCTACTTTCGTCGGTGTCCTGGCCGAGGAGCGGAGCTCCTCGAGCCGAACGCTTGGTAATTATAATGTAAATACATTGATAATGTATCATTTTTGATACCGATAGTAGTTTTACAACGGCTCCTTTTTTCCTCACTCTAATAAACCGACTTCTAGACACAACCCATATACGTTAAACCTAACGCTTTTCGCGTCGTCCCGGTAAAAAAAATTGATAATAAAGCGGAGCTCCTCGAGCCAAACATTTAGAATGACTCTCCCGCTTTTCGCAGTGTCCTGGTAAAAAAAAAATCGATAGTAGTTTTACAACGGCTCCTATTTTCGTCACCCTAATGAGCCGACTTCTAGACACAACCCATATACGTTAAATCGAGTAGTTAAACCTAACGCTTTCGGCGGTGTCCGTGTAAATAAAATTTATCATGTTTATACTTTTGATCCCGAAAGGCGTTTCACACCGGCCGCTGCGGTTGTGTAATTATTCTATACGTCACTCCAATACACCAACCTCTAGACTTATCCTACACGCGTTCGATCTAGACGTTAAAAAAACTGTATCCTACTTACGGCGGCGTTCTCAATAACTAAAATATAAAAAAGATAAAAAATATCTCAAAATAGTTTTTTTTCCGTCCCGACTGACCAGAATTACTCTTTACATCACTCTAATAACCGACCTCTAGATTTATCCTCTATACGTTCATTGTATAAATGTGTGTTTTCAAAGAAAAACCGTATCCTACTTTCGTCGGTGTCCTGGCCGAGGAGCGGAGCTCCTCGAGCCGAACGCTTGGTATATATAATGTAAATACATTGATAATGTATCATTTTTGATACCGATAGTAGTTTTACAACGGCTCCTATTTTCGTCACTCTAATGAGCCGACTTCTAGACACAACCCATATACGTTAAATCGAGTAGTTAAACCTAACGCTTTCGGCGGTGTCCGTGTAAATAAAATTGATAATGTTTATACTTTTGATCCCGAAAGGCGTTTCACCGGCAGCTAGTGTAGATAATAAAATCATTTCAGTCATAAACCCTACTACAATTTCAGGTCATCAAAATGTATCCGAATCCGTAGTAGACCTCAATATAAATGGTAATAGGTGGTTTTTTCTGTATGTCAATCTTACTAAATTATAATACTAATAGAAGTCGTTTTTTAGATCTTGATATTTCTCAATGCTTTGATGTTTCTAATGTAGATCCATTGCCAGGACAAAGTAATCCAAAAGGTAACCTTCTTGTGGTATTTTTAATTTATGTATAATATTCAGAAAAACACTGTTCATAACTGTTTATACTAAATTATAATACTAATTGAAGTCGTTTTATTAGATCAAGATATTTCTCAATGCTTTGATGTATCTAATGATTGTAATGTAGATCAATTGCCAGCACAAAGTTATTCAAAAGGTAACTTATCATTTTCCCATGCTAGGCTATTTAAATTATTTTTATAATATTTAGAAAAGACACTATTCATGTATGTTTATTTACTTCATTTCATCATAAATAAAGCATCCAAATAATTTTTATATTTATTATACCCATCAACAACATACTTAGTGAAATTATAAACAAATTTCAGACTCTACAAATTATTTGGATGATAATTTAAAAGTTATTCATAACAAATCTGTAAGGGCAAATAAATGGAGAAAAAATCCCCTGACAAGAAATACTATTGCTACAAGTAGACTTCAAAAAAGTGTGGAAGTATCACAACATCTTGTAGAAATAGGCCATAAAAAACTATTGATCAAAGAATATTATAAAAAAAAAATTTTAATATTAGAAAAGCAAACTAAAATAATGGAAAGGCAAACAGAAATTTTCGAAAAAATACAAAATGATATTAAAGAAGTAGCTAAGTATCACATTGTTTAAAATCTATCTTAAATAACAAAGCCGTTATTCAATTGGATATTATAATTTATAAATACTAAGCGTTATTAAGTTTATAATTCAAAAAGACTTTAAATAAATATAATTTCCTTATAAAATTATTTAAATTTGTTATTATATTTGATAGGGTATATAAAATATAATATTTTGTTATTTTTTTTTTTTAAATTTAAGTGTAGTACACACTACACTATATTATGTCAAAAAGCTTTGAAATAATTAGTTTCATGATAAATTATTTAGAAATTTTTTTTATTTGTTATACAGTTAATTAATTAATATTAAAAAATGTTACATTTGTATCACAAGCGTTGTATAATTCTTTGTTGAATTCTTTGTCCAACTGTTAAATCATCATTATTATTATCATTGTTTCCTTCATTTCTTATAGGTTCAAAAATTCCAAAATCTACATCATTTTCTATAATGCAATCTTCTCTTTGCAACATCTCATTATTTTCAACACACATATTGTGCAATACTGCACATGCGTTAACTATTTTTGATGCTTTTACTGGAGAGTAGTGTAGTACTCTATGTTTTAATAGGCAACTGCAATTAATTAAAAATAAAAAATAAATTACAATTACAATTACCTTGGTTTAACTTGAAGGTTAAAAAAAATTATTAATTTAAAATAATATACCGAAAACGCATTTTTAGTAAACCAATACACCTTTCTATAAGACATCGAACATGCTTGAATCGATGATTATATCTTGCTTCGGCGGTGTTTGGTTCATAGTGATTTAGTGGTGTCATAAGCCATGCTCTTAAGGGATAACCGGAATCTCCTATAAGATTCAAATAGGTAGTTTTTATTTGTATAATAACATGCTATTATATACATATTTTTATGTTTACCTACCTAATAAATAGAACCCAGGTTCATGATTGAATATACGTCTTAAAGTTGGTTCTAGCTGACAGTTATTCCAAATATAGGCATCATTGACACTTCCAGGAAATAGAGAACATATGTTCAAAATTTTCATTTTACTATCACATACCTATCAAATCAAAATTTTTTTATTGTTCATTAAAATATATTTATTTTCTTCTCATGAAAAAACTTACAAGTTTGACATTTATACTATGATAATTTTTACGATTAACATAAATATATTCAGGATGAATTGCATCATGCGTTGGAGGAGGAAAAATAGCAATGTGGGTACAATCTATTATACCTACAATTCCAGGAAAATTGAACTTCCTGAAAAATCTAATAAAACTGTATCTATAGAGGATGTTAATTATTTTTTTTAATTGCTTCCTCAAATAACAAAAACTACAATTTATAAAATAAACATTTAAATAATGAGCTTACTCTTCTCTAACTAGACGAAGTTCCTGAAAATTGGAAGGATATTTCACCCAAGCGTTAAAAATTGTCGGTTCATTTAAAGCATTGACAACTTCTTCCAAAGCTCTTGATACTGACGGTTGTGAAACTGATGCAAAAATACCATTTCCCGTTGGTAGTTGATAACTTCCAGTCGCAAAAAAGTTTAGAGCTATAAGTATCTAAACATTTAAGTATAAAGGTTATAACTATTGTACAATATAATCATGGGCGTAGATTGGTATAATTATCTGTGGGGGCTACATAGGATACCATTTCAAAAACTTCTTATCTTTAACAAGAATTGTTAAGAAAGAGAACATTTTCTAGAAAAAATTAAAAAGATAAATTTAAAATGTAGGTATTTGCCTTTGTTGGAATATCAAGAGCTGAAGAGCGAGTAGGTTCCGTCATAAAAGGATTTAAAATATCAATTAGACTATATACTAATATTTTAGAAAGTCTAAAGTTTCTAACAAAATCCTTGTCACTCAATGTAAAAGCATCAATTCTTTTGGTATAACTTCTTCTAGCGGTTTGTGCGTCTGCTTGCAATTCAACATTTTCCAATACAGCGACAACATTCATTATTTCCTCCATTATATTATATAAGTTAAAAATATAAGCCTAATTTATTTCAATTAGTTTCCTTAATATTTGTACATCAATCGACTGACAACTATCATAGTTTTATTGAAAGATAATCAATTAGTAATTTAATTCAAATAATTATTATTTAGGTTAACGGTAGGTATACGATAAAAAAAATCGTTGATAAAAATATATCGCAACGAAAAACCCTCGTGATAAGTTATCACTGAAAAAAAAACGATAATTTATCAAATATATATATCAGAATACCAAAAGACGATAATTTCGATATTTGTGTGATAATTCATAATTATCACGTGTGATAAATTATCGCAGCGATTCAAGAATAGGGTCGCCGAGCGTTATTTACCCCCACTTTCACTGAAACGAGGTATCTTGAAATCAAAGTTATCTAGTCACTATACATTTTTAATATACATAAAAATTAAAATTAAAATTAAAATATATGCAAATATGAGATACACAAAATAAATTATAAAAAAAGATACATGCAGCAGTTTAACACATTATATAATTTAGATGAATTATTGTTTATGTATCGTTATATTTTCCCAAAATTGTTTTCTATTCTTTGGGAGAATTTGACTCAAATTTGAAAGAATATCGTCACGTTTTTCTTTTGGTATTCCACAATTTTCTGTATACGAAGATGGCAGAGTCATTTCTTTTTTGTTCATATACTTTTTTTGAACGAAATCTAATGTTGTGTATTGTTCATCATTAAACTGACTTTTAGTAAACAATACGTATTTTCCACGTTCAGCTTTTATTGAAACAATGTCTCTCAACAAAACTCTATTTGTGGACTTTAATAGTTTCTGTTGTGCCTTATAATCTTTCCATTGAAAAAAATCAGAAAAACTTTTTTTTTATGTTAACATTTCCTTTATTGGCCGCCCCTACTGCTTTAACAAAATCTTCGAAATCGTAGGTTTTCTTCTGACGTTTTAAAGAAAGTTCCACTTGATGGTGGAAACTATCGGCTGACATAAATGTGTGCCCGGCTTCAAAATAATTTAAAACAATTTCTTGGGCACAAATATCATCTGAGTTGACTATGTATACTAAAAATGATAATAAACACTTGTTCTTATTTTGACTGCCGCAGTTATCCAGCCAAATTGTCAACTTCTGGGCATCGCGATTGTGCAAGAAAAATGAATAATATGTACTGACCAAGCCTTCCTTTTTACGCCCACTTATACCTTCATGCCATACGCATGCAAATGGAAAAATATGTTTATTTCCTCCGACAGGTACAAAGCTTTCACTGTATGCAACTTTTCGTTTAGTAAACAAAACTTTTTTAAATGTATCAACACATGGCAACATAACTTTTTGCAGATCTACTGTAACATAAATAGATTTTGCATCGAGTTCATTTTTCGCGTGCTCTTGGTACAGAGCTCTTGCAACATTGGTTTTTTTATGTACAGAGTAAGTTTGGCAAATTTCACAATCGTCAACTAAATTGTTTTTTGCGTGTTCATGAATTTTTAAACTTTCACATACCTCACACTCTTCATGACCGAGTACAGTAAACGATATATTTTTTTTAGAAACCTGATTTCTATAATAATCATACGAAATCAAATATTGGTGTTCAGGATATTTTCTTATATCGTCTTCTTCTGTAAATTTCTATAGCACTGTTTTGGCAATTTTCTTTATCGCAGCCTGGTAACACCCCGTGCCGATCTTTTTCTAAGTCTAATTTTATTTTTTTCGCATTTCTACACTTGTTAAATATTTTTTCCTTTTCCTAATTTCCCCGGATTTCGTGAAAAGCTCTATTTCATCGTTAACCACAAAAACATCATCAAAATAAATAGGTAACTCTGATATATTATTTACGACAGATTCTTTATCATCTGAAAATTAGATAGGTACACCCAATTCTTTATTTTTCGAATGAAATAATAATCGTCTAATATTTTAAGTTATAATTTTACTATTTTACCTTGAATGAGTTCTTCAATTCCATCTAATAAGTCTGACGCAATTGTTGTTGAGTTGTTGAGTCTGGTGAACCTGTTATAATGTTTGGGTCATAAACAAATTCATGTTGTGTATTCATTGCAAAAATAAAAATTGAACTTCGTCAAATCACGACGATATATCATAGATAACTGAAAGAAATATAGAATGTGTATGGTGTACAACAGCAAAACTCCAAACATTATCAGTAATTTAAAATTAAATTATAAGATACAGCTTATTGACGACCAGTTTTCTAAACAACAATGCCGTAAATATAGATTATAATGAAGTGCTAAGTAAAAACGCCGTATTTTAGAAAAAGATACAGCAATCTTCCCTAGCAAACTGTGATTACGGCGTTTTTGCTAAGCATCGATTAAATTGAATTACAATTGCGGCAATTTTTGTTTCTTATAAGCACACATATCTCGATGAATAACCATAGTTACGGCATTTTTACTTAAAAACAACGTGTAAAACTGTAATGTTAAACGTAATACAGAATAATCTCATTTTTTTTTCTATTTACGGCATTCTTCCTTAGGACGGCAGTACTGTCAATACTGATTTTGTGGGTACTGAAGGAAATAACGTCGTTGAGGTTTTATCTGAATTTTATAGTCCTACAAATTTTAACTGGTTCACTGACCCACCAAATAAAGTCAATTTTGAATTTACAGCTACGCCTGGGCTTAAGAGTTTACCAAATGGAGACAAGCCAATTGATTATTTTAATTTATTAGTAACTGGCAAATTATTAGATCTCCTTGTTGAGGAAACAAATTTGTATGCAACTGAAATTTTTTAAAATACTGCCTCTGACAAAGCTAGAATCTACGAATGGGTTAATACTGATAGAGTAGAAATGAAAACGTTTTTAAGCTTGTTATTTCATATGGGAACAATTAGAATGCCGAGACTAGAAGATTACTGGAAAACCAGTAAGTTATTCAATTTACCATTTTTTCGTTAATATATGAGTAGAAATCGGTTTACTTAATTACTTCGAGCGTTACATTTTTCACGCAACCCTGCTGAAGATGAACCTGTCCCTCGTAATAGATTACACAAAATTCAACCACTTGTTAATTATTTCAATTCAAAAATGAAGTTTACGAACCTTCTAAAAATGTATCACTTGATGAGTCGGTAGTTTTATGGCGTGGACGATTAATATTTCGCCAATACAATACAAATAAAAGGCATAAGTACGGCATAAAAATGTATATGCTAACAGAATCGTGGGGATTGATACACAAAATAATGATTTATTCAGGACAAGGGCATGATGTCTCCGAGAGTATGACTCATACAGAATTTGTTGTCGAAAATGTAACAAATGGATTACATCACCAATACGCGCGCACTATACATGGATAATTTTTATAATAGTGTTAAACTGTCTAGACAATTATAACAAAAAAAAACTTATGTTACGGGAACATTACGTTCTAATCGTAAACATAATCCTACTGATGTAATTGCTCAACAATTAATGATAGGGGAGTTTGTATGCAGATATACAGAATATGGCATTTGTGTCGTTAAATGGAAAGACAAACGGGATGTGTTGACAATAAGTTCTGAATTTCCACATTCAATGGTAGATTCGGGAAAAAATAGAAATACGATAAAGAAACCAATTTCAGTTATGAAATATAACAAAAATATGTCTGGAATAGATCACCAAGATCAGATGTAGTCTTACTATCCGGTTGAAAGAAAAACTTTAAGATGTATAACGTCTCGACCATATTCTGTACCTTTGAGTCGCAGTAATATACCTATTTGCGAATAATAATAATAATAATATGACAGCCGTAGGAAGTTGAATATAGTGAGCGTTATGCGACCGATACCTAATGTCAGTTCGACCGACTCATCGCCGAGACCAAAGCCGGAGCGAATGAGATTTTATTACCAAAATTAATCTTTACTTCCTGAAAAGGAATACAGAGGATATACAATATATATATATATATAAGTGGATAAAGAAATGCAACACCTGTTTTTGAGGGTAATAGACAAATCAATTTATTTTATTTTATTTATATTAAACGAGAAATGGATTAAAAAAAAAATAAATTCGACGTTACTACCGAGAGGAAAGCCCAAACCACGGCACAAAACCTCTGATAAAATGAAGAACTTTTCCTTTTTTTTTTTTCTTTATAATTAGTATGTCATAAATATAATATAATGTATGTCTAGAACAATATTAATAATAATTGAGACAACAAATGCATATACATCGTACACATGACATATTACAAAATTAACAGCACATAGGTAGGTAACCATTATAAACATAAATTACAATAATGAACTTGATCGGGAAAAGGAATAGGGGAGCGTCTTCGCGTATTTAGTAATAATAAAATAGAAATAATAATATAGAAATAATAATATATTTTAACCGGGCAATTCATCAATATAATCGAGCATCCTTTTTCTTTTTTTTTTTTTTTTCTTTTTTATAATAATGATTATTAGATTTCGGTAACGCGGATGTTATGAAGCGTTTGGTTTAAGTCATAATGTAATGCGTCCATATGCCGGAAAAAAATTACCACTAAAGAAAAGAGTGTTTAACTATGGGCTTTCAAGAGCTCGTCGATTTATTGAGTGTGCTTTTGGTATTATGTCTAATAAATGGAAAATATTTCATAGGCCATTAAATGTATCCGAACCATTCGCTGAAAATATTATAAAAGCGTATTTACTATTACACAATTTTGTTCGTGTTCGAGATAGTAATTCATTAAGGTTTAAAGACACATTATCATATGAAGGGTTTCAAGATGAAGATGAAAGAACAGACAACTATTCAGGAAAAACACCTACTACAATTCGTGATAAATTTGGTGATTACTTTATGGGCGAAGGAAGTGTTCCTTGGCAATTAGATAGCATAAATAAGTAAAAATATAATTTAATTTTAAGTGATCTAAGTAAAATAGTTAAGTAAAAAATAAATTAAACTATTAAAATATAATATTATGTATGTATTGCCTATTTGTTTTGAATAAATTAATACTTTCTTAAAATATAATGTAAACGTGTTATATGAATACTTACAAACTTCTTTTTGTTGATTTGTTGCCATTGAATCATATCCTTCATGGAATAATCGACATATTTCCAGCCATGAGTTTTGTTAAATTATTTTATTTGCATAATTAGGACTTGCTGTATCCCACAAGTCTACACGCTTCTCAATTTCGATTATAAATTTGTCTGTATCGAGACTCATTGTACACAGTGTCATATTTTACATAAAACTATATAAGTTTTTCGAAAAATACTGTAATACGTTATATTATAACGTGTTCACTAATTAAAAAATAATTTTACGTAATTTAAAAATCTAAATAATCTGGAGTCCACCTGTCTCGTCTGAACGTACTAATTTAATTTAATTTGTTATCAGTGGCTCGGACACAGACACAGTGTCCGGCGGCTAGAGAGCACGGGACACGCAACTTCCGTGGCGCGACACACACCGTGTGATTATCAGCATGATTTAACACTTTTTTTTTTCTTTTTTTTTTAATGAAAAATACAAATAAATAAAAAATACATATGAATATTAATATTTATTATTTGCTCTTTTTACCTTTTTAATCGATATCTGTAATATCGATATTTTGTAGACATAACTTATGTCGTATAGCCGAAGACCCCTTTTTTTTTAATATCGATATGAGTAATATCGATACTTTCTTTCGATATATTGTAGGTATCGATAGTAGGCTTTCGAAAGAAATGTTTCGATATAACGTCCCTACACACATAGAAAAATGTAGTTGATTCAACTCTCGAAAGTGTCTAAGCTATGCACAACTGCACGTCGTTTTCCAGCCAGTCCCAATTTGTTGTCAATTTAACAAAAACTAAATGTTGATTATAAATATTCATAATATTTAGTTTAAACACATAATTATTAGTTATCTCCGTTTCAATTCAGAATCAAAATAACCACAAATATATTTAAAACAATTAAATTGCGGGTGTCTTTAAAACGTAATTTTAGTGTTAAAATAACTCCAACTATTAGTGAAATTGACTCTATTTATAATATAGATCAAATAAAATTAACATCAATTCAACTTCATTAATGTAGTTGTTTGATAAGAAGAAACTAATTTAAAATTACACAATGTAAGTGTTAAAATAACCTCATCTTTATTATTGATTTAATTGAAAGAAAATATTGAATCAACAAATTTTAATATTCAAAATAATATTCTTGTATGTTATTTTTACCACATAACTTTGAATATTTTTTACCTTATGATGTATTTTTAGCTCTACTAAATATTGCAATATAAACTATGATAAGCAACTGGTTTGGCTAATATTGACTTGATGTCTACCATAGTCTAAATGCTATATAAAAACTTACAAATTAAGATTTTTGACATTTGTCATTTATGCTGTGCGTATAGCAGATATAGGTAGGTACATAATATAAGGTAAATAAATGAACAATTTTTTCAGTTTTATATACAAATTGAACTTTTATTAATATCACAAGTACAATCAAATAAATACCTAGGTAATATATACAAAACAAAAAAAATACATTATAAATAAAATATACAGACAGGTAATAATTTATTGACTTTTTGTGATTAATACTAATAAACAACAAAAGAGTATTACATTTTTAATACATTATAAATTATAATGCATATCTTAATGATACAGAGTTTCATTAGCTAAAGTTCTAATAACAGTAGGAGTTGGATCTGGTAAATTAGTTAAATAACTACCAAAAAGTTGCAATTCAGAATTTAATTTCACTTGATAAGCATGGAAATGGCTATCGAAACCAATAGTTATTAATGTAATACATATTATATATGGTATCATTGAAGCACCTATTACTATTTTTATTATTTTTCCAAATACACAACTGTCTAATGTTACTTCTAATACTAAAACCATACCAACTCTATAGGATACACCTGTAAAATCCATCCATGATACAAATGATTTTAATTCAATAGGTAATTGCTTCAAGTAACTAGACGATATTTCAACAGTTGGGGAAATAATACAACTTTGACCTAATTTCAAATCTGGTCTTTAATATCTATTCATCATTTGCAATTGAAGTTTATTTGTAAGGGTATAACCAAGGTTAATTCGACAAGGTTTAGTGTTTGCGCCGGAGTAGTTCCTACGAATGGCGGTTGACTAGTCCGACTCGCGTTTCGGTTTTGGGGAGTGAGGTGACCTTCATATATATATATTACACAGCCAATTGTAATAGCGCGTTGCGCGAAATAATTGTATTAAAGAAACAAAAATTAAAATAAATAATTGAACATAACATGTACAAATAATTAAGCGGGCGCCCAGAAAAATATAAATAATAACAATAACGCCTAATAGGCAGAAATACAAAATGATAATGCTTAATCAGAATACAACAGCTGATAAATGTCACCCGGTCCAGTATGGCAACTTGACGGCATATGGTATGAAGGTTGGTACTGGATCATCGGGTCCCGCTCGACGAACAACGGCCTGGGAAAAACCCGTGTGTTGATCCGCAAATAACGGCCGGGTACTTCGGATGCGAAACAACGGAAATGTCGCGCGAACAGATTACGTCGGGTTCACTGAACGGGAACGCAGCGGCACTACGCGACGACACAGCAGCGATGGCCCGTGGAAACGCGGCGCCTGTCGCGGAAACGCGCGTAATTTGTCGATACGACGATACGGCAGCGACGGCACGTGAAGAGGACGATCGTACGAAATTAGTGACGACTCGACACTCACGAATTTTATCGACGCGGTTTGCGTACCTCACACGCGAGTACGATAATCAACGCGATCGACAAAAGCGTATATAACGACACGTAATGGCTGGCGAACGTACGACCACAGAATAAATGAAATCAGAAGCGTCACCTTGGCCGCCCGAAAAATCGTCCGACATATTGGATATTGAATCAGTGTGACCACACATCGAATAATAATGTTTTTCATATTTATGTTGCGTTTAAAAACATTGTTCGTAACGGTTTTTTCTCGGCGAGACCATAGAAATCATAGAACACAAAGGTTCTCTGCTTTCGACGCTTGTACGAGTTGGACGTGGATTCTATGCTATTCGTACATTTTTTGAATTTATACTTACCTACCACATTTTTATTTTGCATTAATTATTTTTGTATATATCTATATAGTTTGTTATTAAATAATATAATATATATATATTTTTTTTTCTTCAATATTTGTTTTATTTACGAGACGCCGTGAACGTGAACCATTTCATTTTTCTTATTATTTTGTTTTTTTGTTTGCGTCATGGAAGAGTTTTATATTCATAAACGTCCTAAACAATATTCAAAATGTTATATAACTAACTGTAAAAGCCACTTAATGGTAGACAAGGAAAGTCTTAGTTTTTTTTTATTTCCTAAAGATCCGGTCAGATTAGCAATGTGAATCAAGAACAACAAATGTGATGAACTTAAATCAATCTCCAATTTGGGTTTCAACCAGAAGTATCATTTATGTTCTTTACATTTTGAAAGTAAAATGTTTTCTAATTTTCAGAAAAATCAACTTTATAAAGATGCAATTCCAACATTGTTTGATGTTGATAGTAAGCAGTGTGTAAATGAACCAGTAACGAATATCGAAGTACACGAAAGTCATTCATCATGTTCTACACCTGGTACGTCTCATATAATATTTTATTATAAATATACTGAGATATAAAAGAAATGTAATTGAGCATATTTTGCATTTATTTGTGCATTTTGGTGCATATTTTGACAATTGTTTTGCTTATTCGCACCATATTTACCACAAGTTAAGTGCATTCCTATCTCTAGGATTAAAGTAATTTTAATATTAAGACAAAAAAATATCAAATATGATTACAGGTTCATCTACTCGCTTATCTATAAACTCTCCAAGTTTATCAGATGCATCAACATCAACGGGAATTACATCTAGTGTCATGGGCGTTCAAACACCTGGTCATTTCTCATCAAAAACTCCCCGAAAAGCTGCTCTACGAGAGAAACTAAAAGAAAGTGAACGGGTTCGGGCTGAGTTGGAACACATCATCATTAATTTGAATCAACAAATAGCCAACGAACCAAGTAACAAATTGAAAAATTGCCTTGAAGTATGTAAAGAACTCTTGTCCCCCACCCTCTTCATGATAATCCAATCTCAAATTCAAAATAAAGATAAAACTCGCCGAGCATTCAGGTACTCTAATGAAATAAAACAAATCGCTTTAAGCATTTATTTTCTAGGACCAAGAGTTTACAATTTGTTGCAAAATCCACTTTCCCTTCCTACTGTTCGAACCCTTCAACGAGTAACTTCAAAATTTGAAATAAATCCAGGTTTTAATGATTTTCTTTTTAATTTTGTATCTTTTAAAATTAGTAATTTTAAATCAAACGCGCTAGATTGCATACTTTGTGCCGATGAAATGGCTTTAAAAACAAACCTATTTTATAACGTTTCCAAAGATAAGATTACAGGTTTTCATGAATCTAATTCTCATAAAAAGTATGAACCTGCCAAATATGCTTTAGTCCTCATGCTTAGAGGAATAAATCAAAATTGGAAACAACCAATAGCTTATTTTCTTGTCTCTAGTAGCTGTACCGGTATTGATCTTAAAGATATTATTATATCAACAATTTGTCGCCTCCAAAATATAAAACTTAATATTCGTGCTTTCATTACTGATCAAGGCTCCAATTTTGCAAATTTTTCTAAAAGCTTTTATGTTTCTCCAGACAAGCCATTTTTTGAAGTAGAAGGAAAACAAATTTTTTATATTTTCGATCCACCTCATCTTTTAAAATCTACACGTAACATGTTCTTTAAACATAACTTCAAAATAAATGATTCCATAGTTACTAAAACACATCTTGATTCTTTTTATAATTATGATTCTGAATGTAATCTTCGATTAGCTCCAAAATTAAAATATGCACATGTTCACCCTGGGCCTTTTGAAAAAATGCGTGTGTATTTAGCCAGTCAAATTTTCAGTTCCAGTGTAGCTTATGGTATGACTGTAACTTTATCATCTGGAATTTTACCTCCTTCTGCACAATCTACTATTAATTTCATCAGTGATATGGACAAATTGTTTGATATATTTAATTCATCAAAAACTCCCAATCTTAAAGAATACAATAGACCATTTAAATATACCCATTCACAAATTAATCATTTAGATAAAATGGCTGAAGTTTTTAGAAATATAAGAGTTATCAATAAATTTAATGGACTAGATGTTACTCACAGAATGAATTTTATTAATGGTTGGTTAATTTCAATATCTTCTTTAAAAATGTTGTGGCATTCTTTAAATCCAACCAAAGATCAAAGTTATGTCCTTTACACTAGACGTTTAAATCAAGATTGTTTAGAAAATTTATTTTGTTATTTCCGCCAACAACATGGTAATAATACAAATCCTACACCAATTGATTTTTCTCGGTCTTTTAAAAAACATTTTTGTGCTAATTATTTCAAGCATTCCTCAGGTGCAAATTGCATTGAAGATTTAGATCAAATTTTAGCTTCACAGTTACCCCAGCCTAAAGAAATTATTAATTTTGATATATCCAATAAAAATCTTTTTAAATTTAAATGTATAAGTATTGGTACAGTTGATTACTGACAACTTAACATTCCAGAACGTAATGCATTCACTTACGTTTGTGGCTATTTAATGAAAAAATGTTTAGAAAATCATAATTGTCAGGTTTGTAGTGATTATGCTTACCATCAAAAGCAGTTAGACCATTCAAATCTTTTATGTTACTTTAAAGCTTACCCTACTCGTCAAAATTTAACTTTTGGTAATTTAATGATGCCCCATGACACCTTTTATAATTTCATATATGAATTAGAAAATATTTTCATCCATAACTTCCCTTCCATTTCTTACGATGACGGTGTTGGCGTCAAATTGAAGATAGATATTAGTAATGTTCCTTTTAATCATCCTTGCAAATCTTTCAATAAAACTTATTTAATTAATTTATTTATCAGATTTAGAATTTATTCAGCAATAAAATTTTTAAATAGATCTTTAATTTCAGAAAAAAATTTAAAAAATAGAAAATTAGCCATTCTTACCCACTTGTAAAACATAATATATTTATGACAAAGTATACTTATGTGTATTCTACTTACTATAAATCTAAATCACTACTAGTATTCTAGTGGTCATGTACCATCATTTATTAGAACATAGACTGATTATAATAATGTAGTTTTTCACATTTGTTTGCTTTTCTGAGTATGTAATGTATATTATTTTATCCAAGTCTACATCTAATTTTTTTTTAAAAAAATTAATAAATTAAGAATTAGGGAGTTGGGTACATTTTAAAAATAACCTCTCTTTACAATTTTAAATTGTTCACATTGCTAATCGACTATTTCATATTCTATAGATAATTAATCTTCATGTTTATTTAATGTTAATTGTATAATAACATTTATTTGTATTACATGTACTTAAAGTTTAGTATGTATGCATGCATTTTCCTTTTATTTTATTTATTAATGTATATTTATAATTATTAATTATTTTAATAAATGAATTTATTATACTAGTAAAATCTATTTGTATTTTTTATTCTTCTTAATGTATATTTATAATTATTAATTATTTTAATAAATGAATTTATTATACTAGTAAAATCTATTTGTATTTGTTTTTCTTTATTTATATTAATACCTATAATGGTAACATACAATTAACCATAAAATATTTCTTTTATGGTATTTCATAAAAAAAAAGAACAAGATTATTCCAATGATTTTATTTTATTAAAAATATATCAACAACAGACATACTACAATTGAAGGGCTCTGTGCAAGAACTAGACAGCTCAACTTTTTAAAAATTTTCAGGAAACTGAAGATTTGATAAAGATGATAGAACAAAAAAATATCATACAAATTACTTTAAAATCTATACAATTAGCCTCAGATTTTGTTGTAATACAAATTACAAAAGCCTTAACTTTTTTTATTCATATCAAATTTCAATAAACAACTACAAAAATTATGGAGCTGTCCTGGTATATGTGCATAATTTCATAGTTCATTTTTTATTTAAATTTAAATTTTGTTCTCAATATTTAAGTTATAATTACTTTAAAAAAAAAAAAAAAAACTATTTAAAATAACACTAAATGCCATTATTTTAAGTATTTTCAAAGAATATATCATAAACAACTTGAAAAATATGAGAAAGTTAGGGTCATTAGCTGTCTTGATTTATGCACATAAATTTATAGGTAATTAACATTTTTATTTTTATTTAAATTGTTCCAGAAAACTATTAATTAGCACCACATATCATATTATAATAATATATTATGAAAACTTGTCACAATAACTTGAAAAATCAAAAATATAATAAAGTAGGTAGGGTAATACACATTATATTGTACTCATTAGCACTTACCCTATATGTTCAAATAAAATATAATGGAAAACTGGTTTAAATATTTCGGAAACAAAATAAGTTTGTTTAATGGTTTCCATTCCTAACTTCCTAATTGTTTATAAAACCTTTTAAAACTCAAACTAAAACATTAATTTAGGAAAATAAAAATGAAACCTGAGTGAACTTTCAAATATTTTATTAAATATCAATAAATATTAAAACAAAACAAATTAGAATTAAAAACAAATATTTATAATAAAAAACACAGATTTATAGACATTATTTTTCTGTACTAGAATCTAAAATAAAAATAGTTTTCAACAAATATGGAGCTGTCTGGTTATTGCACAGAACCCTTCAATTATTTGTTAATTTTTGCATGTCATTGAATACTTGACTGTTATTAATGTTTGATTATGAGAGTATGAACACTTTATAACAAATTTAAAAATAAAGGCTACTACCGAAGGAACGTCGTTTTTGTAAAAAATATTGCTCAACAGACAAAATTACTGCCTTTTGAAAAATCTAGAACTCCGAACATTATAACTTCAATCTTCGATAAATGCATGGACAAAAAATAAATGCTGGTTGTACGTTTTCTTTAAATTAATTTAAACAACTTTATTAATGAATCATCACAATATAAAATCTAAATTATACAATGAATTTCACAAAGTAGAAATTATTATTTATTATATTTTAATGTATCTTAATTTAATAATTGATTAGAGTGATATCACATTTCAGCTTGTAAATATGTTCGGAAACGTAAATAACATAAAGATATTTAAGATTTTTTTTTCATGGTCACACTGATTCAATATCCAATATGTCGGACCGTTTTTTCATTTTCCCATAAGAGCAATGTAACGTTATCAAAGGTGACGCTTCTGATTTCATTTATTCTGTGGTACGACTGCCTGAGATAATTGCGTAACGCACACGCGAACTCGGCGACACGTCGCGTCGCGACCGTCACGAACGACGGATGAAACCAGACGGATACGGCAATCGGCACATGAAAGGCGCGCAAATGCACCGGTGTCGGATTATAACGCCCGTAGTATAAGCACGTCGCGCTCAACGAAACGATCCCAATCGGAAAACGGGTTTCCGGGATAAAGGCACGACGGCACTCAACGCACACAAAACACGACGACCAACGCGGTCGGTGGGCGTGAATCGAGAAAAAACACACACAATCGGAGCGAGCGGAGCGCGTTGCCCCGACCAAAGTTATCGTACAACTAACAACGACGGCGATGACAAAGCTCACCGACAATCGTCGCGACACAACCGCGGTATAACGCGGACCGGGTTCACCGGGCGGTTTAGTTTTGGCGCGGAAGCAAATTGCGCGGCACGAACATTTAGAATTTGAAAAAGCTTTTAAAATTTTATGTTTGGCTTCAAAGCGTATTGAAGAAGTCAATATTAAGGGTCCGTTTTTAATTAAAAGATTGCCATGATAGTCACGAGATTAAATCTGTTAATTTCATCTCAAAATGCTGGTAATACAGGTGTTAATAATGAAATCATATCTATATTAGAAGAATTACGTGAGAGGAAACTTATTGTATAAAGAAAAAAAATTGAAGAAATGTTTAATTAAAAAACTAATTATTAATTATATCACATAAAATCATTAAAAAGATAAGTTTAAAGATATAAAATTAAATTATCTAGTGTTGAATATATGTAACATACTGAAATAGACTCGACATTAGACTGGTCAATTAATTTCCAAAGCGTAATATCAACATAGTATAGTCCACGGATCCATGACATACACTGATCACTTAAAACCGACTCTCCGTGATATTGTTGAGCTATTAGTGCTTTATTTATTGTATGTCGAAGTTCTTGTAGTTGATCAATATTCATTCTTTTGATTTTTCGAGGCCGTACGTGGAAATGTTTTTTTTATCATTGGTACGACACGACCCACACGCTTACCTTCATATTGATTGATTCATTCATATTGATCCATTTGGAAAAATAATGTTTTGAATACAAAAAAATTGAAAATGACAGCATTAGAAAAATTTGCAGATGAGTTACATCAACCTGCTAGAAAAACATTTCCTAGACGAAAGATAATTTCTTTATTCAAGGATGATCTCTGGCAAGCAGACCTTATTGACATTTAATCGTATTCGAAGTATAATCAAGGTTTTAAATTCACATTAATTGTTATAGATACACATACTAAATAATATGTTTGGGTACAAGTATTAAAAAATGAATCTGCGAAACATGTGTCTCAAGGCATGCTAAATATATTAAAAATTAATCATCCAAAGTTATTACAAGCGGATAATGGTACAGAATTGTATAATAAACAATTTCAAGAAATTAATACATAATTATAATAATACTAAACATTCAACTATTAAATATACTCCGCACGAAGCTCGAACAAAGTCTATACGATTAAAATTAAAATTAATGAAAACAAAAAAAAAAATATAAACCTAAATTTAAAATTAATGATATCGTTCGAATTTCAAAAAACAAATATGTATTCGATAAAGGTTATAAGCCGCAGTGGTCAACAGAACTATTTACAATTTCAAAAGTTTTTCAATCAGATCCAATTACATATAATATAAAAGATGATCAAAATAATATCCTTTTAGGTCGATTTTATAGTCAAGAACTTTTAAAAACTGATTTTCCAAACACTTATCTAGTAGAACGTATTATAAAAAGAAATAAAAATAACATTTTTGTTCAGTCGTGTTCACGCAGTCGTAGCGTACAGTCCTGTCACTGTGCGTTCCACTGATAAGTAAATTCGGTCTTTAATTATTCTAATTCTAATTAGTGTTCTCAAATGTCGTCGACCTCGGGCGGCAATAGCCGTCACCGGGCGGTCAAACCCCAGCCACAACCAAAATCAAGCACACAGTTACAACAAATCCTGCCTCATCTCATGGATTCAGCACCATGGGGAAAAAGGGTAAAGTACTTAAAAACTCCAATAATCCACTCTCACCTAGTCTTCAATTAATTATCGAAAACCCGCTGATATTAAATACATCTCAAGCTACTTTTAATTTCAATGACGTAACCGATAATATTAGCATGCCCGATTCAAATATCATACTGGATGATAATCAAACAATTGAACACACATCGATCGTTAGCTTATCTACAGATAAAACGCCGGCGTCTCCAGTTACTAATACTGATATAGATATGCACGCAAACAATTACAATAATAATAAGCTACTTCATTCTTTTACACCGGATTATAATGGTCCCATAATTATACTCGCCGAGTGCATCGATCAAAATATAAACATGGGTAATTGGCATCCTATAAGCGCTGCTAAATTCTTCACCAAAAATTTTATTGGTATCTCCAATATTAAACCTGCCGGTTCTAAAAAGATAAAAATTACTTTTAATTCCATCCTCAACGGCAACAATTGCTTAAATTCTGATATTCCGCGCTCTAACGGGTTTCACGTAAATATTCCCAGCAGCCTCATATACTCGTATGGTATCATTAAACTAGATATTAATATTTCCGAAGAAGAATTTTTCGAGGGTCAATGTTCACCTGTTACAATAGAGGCATTCAAACTAGAGCTCCCTATTTCACGTGTACACGTTTTCACGTGTTCACGTGAAATTAAGCTTCAATTTATAAAACCCGTTGCTTAAAATTTCACGTGTATTTATAATTTTGTTCACGTGAATCCGTGAATTATTATATTCACGTGAATCCGTGAATTTTTATAATCACGTGAACCGGTCTGTGATTGGTCGGCGGTGTTCGGCGACCAACGGCGCTTGTCGTAGTAGGCAGCTGCCGCCGTGTATACAGAATGTCTATTATATTATACGTTGTACGGTACGCATGGCAGCTACAAATTCAATATGACCCTAACACTGTATTCTTACTGTTTATAATATTATAAGTATAACATAAGGTATGCTGTATAGATACGTAAGAAGACAATTACGATTATAATGTACGTAATATAAAATGTTTAATTTTGATTTCATCATATATACAAATAATTACAAAAAAATTTAAAAAATGCTCATAATGCTCATAATACATTTAAAATAGTTAATATTGGGCATAATATTTATCATTCAGTTTTCACGTGAATATACTAATTCACGTATTCACGTGAATATGATTCAAATACGTGTTCACGTGATTAAGCTTTCATTAATTCACGTGTATTAACTTTACGTGATTTATTTTGTTTCATTCACGTGATCACGGATACCGTGAACACGTACATTCATATTCACGTACAAAAACGAGACCCCTAATTCAAACGCATCTCTATTCAGAAAGATGGAAAAACTATCCAAACTCGCACAGTAGAACTGAAATTCATTGCACCTAAAATACCATCCGTCATTTCTATCTACAATATGATATTCGAAGTTATGCCCAGCATCCGTTCCCCTGTCCAATGCAACCGCTGTTTAAGATTCGGACACACCCAAAAATACTGCCGTAGTGAAGCTAGATGCAGCGACTGCGGTGAAACCAAGCACTCAATAGACTCGTGCCCCTCCACACAAGCCACCGACCCGATCTGTCTGTACTGCAAACTTCCTCACCTAGCCACTGACCGTTCCTGCCGGGAATGGTTACTTCAAAAGGATATTAAAAAAATCATGGCGACAGAAAACCTATCCTACAAAGATGCGTTAATATTTAAGAAAAATAAATGTTACACACCAGCCTTTAAATATTCCGATATTGTAAACAGCCAGCCTCATATCTATGAAAACACCGAAATCGACACTTCTCTCCAGAATGATCACTTTCCTAGTTTAAACAATTCCCACCATTTCTTCAATAATAAAAAAAAAAAAAAATACATATCTAATCCATCCCAGGCGTACAATAAAAAAAAATATTCCTTACCTGTTGATTCTTCTTATACCACCCCAAACGGGAGCTACTTAATTAATCCCAATGGCCTAATTAAGTCACCGATGAAAACGAAAATGACTTTTCCTGGATACACACCCTATCCCTCAAATTATCCGAATCTCTTATAAACGCACCTTCACTCTCCTCTCCTTTTTCCCCGTCATATCTTCAGAACCTAATTGAGTCGTCATTAACTTCCCTCCTCGCCGTTCCAAATTTTGTTACAACCGATTAGGTAATGTCCATACTTTCAACGATTTTATAATTCATATTAACTAAATTACCTAACATGTCCCAAAATTTCAATAATAAACATCTCATTAACAAATACAATATACTGCAATGGAACGTTAGAAGTATTACAGCCCGACTTCCTTCTTTACAGCATTTACTCACCATTCACAAATGTTCCATAGCCATCTTATCGGAAACCTGGCTACTTCCTTCACGTACTTTTAAATTACCAGACTTCAAAACCTTCAGATTCGATCGACCAGATGGTTATGGCGGCGTAGCCATTGCCATTCATAACTCTTTTAAAACTAATCTTATTCCCATTAACGACATCACTAGAGATAGACTCTCCCGTCACAAAATCGACCTCATCGGAGTAGAGATTTTAGGATCAGATTCTTCTAATCCTTTAAAATTATGGTCTTGTTATATCCCTAACAATATAAATGTTCCTATCAACCTTTGGCAAACTATTTTCAACCTATTAACGCGAAACTCTCTACTATGTGGAGACTTCAACGCCTTTCATCCCGCATGGGGATCAAACTCATTTTCACGTCGTGGAAATCATATATACAATATAATCGACTCACTCGGCCTCTGTATCTTAAATGACGGCAGTCCAACCCACATTGGGCGCTTAAATTCTACCGACTCAGCCTTGGACCTCTCCATTTGCTCTTCCGATCTTATTTGGAATCTATCTTGGCACACATTAAGTGACCCTCATGGCAGTGATCACATTCCGATCATAATAAAGTTAAACTCAAGTTCTACCACTAACATTTTTCTCTCCACTACCCATTCTGACCCTAGCCAATATAAACCAATATACTATAATTTCAATAAAGCTGATTGGGCAGCCTACTCTCTCCTAATACAAAATTCTTTTTCCGCCCTATCAGATAATATATCCTCAACAATGTCCTATTCATCTTTCACTAATATTATAACTAATTCCGCTAATGCAACAATACCCATCAAAATACCAAAAAAAAAAAAATATTTCCACCCTCCCCTCCATGGTGGAACCCCACCTGCACGAAATTGGTCAACAATAGGTCCCTACTTTTCAGAACCTTCAGACGTACCGGCTCTATTACTGATTTCCTTTCATATCAAAACGCTTGCGCCCATACTACTCGAACCCTTAAAAACGCCAAGAGAAATAATTGGAAACATTTTTGTTCAAACTTAGTACCGTCTAATTCCATACAACACCTCTGGTCTGTTGCTAGGAGATTTAAAAATTGTATAACTCCCCTAACTCGCCCCGACAATGAAGACTGGTTCGAAGTTTTTTGTTCCAAAATTGCTCCCTGTTACGTTCCATCCAAATCCGAATCCCTTCCTCGTTACGATCACGATGTTTCTCCTACTCACATCCTTACTAACAATTTCAGTATGTCCGAATTAAATTACGCTATTTCATCACGTAAATCCACCGCATCCGGTCTCGACAACATCTCACCGGTTATGTTAAAACACCTCCCTGCTATTGCATTAGAATCTCTCCTTGCCTTAATGAATAAAATTCTTTCAACCCAACAAATTCCGCCCTCATGGTGCTCCTACAAAGTCATACCAATTGCTAAACAAAATTCCAATACCTCTTTTCGTCCTATAGCACTCTCTTCCGCATTATGCAAGATATTTGAACATATGCTTAAATCTAGGTTAGACTGGTGGTTAGAAAACAATTCAATCCTACCTGATAATCTTTTTTCCTTCAGGAAAGGAAGAGGTACAACCGAATGCCTCTCATCTTTCACAGGAAACATATACCACTCCCTTAATAACAAAGAGTTCTTTGTAGCTACCTCCATTGACATACGTGGTGCTTTTGATTCAGTCAACATTGGTACTCTAATTTCATATCTCAAATCATTAAACGCTCCTCAACAATTCAATAATACACTGATCGCATTGTTTAATAAAAGAAACCTCGTTTTCTCCTCGCCTTTTGGTTCATACAATTCTCGTTCCACTTTCACTGGACTACCACAGGGTAGTTGTATAAGTCCAATACTTTTCAATATTTATATGAGCATTATCGCTAAGCACCTGACTAGGCTGGGTCATAAGTGTCTTATATACGCCGACGATATGGTCATTTTTACCTCCAATAAGTCTATTGATCTTGCTATTACTCTTCAAAATCAATCTCTTAACGACCTAAAAGTTATTCTGGATAAGATGTCATTCGAAGTCGCCCCAGAGAAGTGTAAATCCATCATTTTCACCCGACGTAGATATCTAGATGCCCAAAATATATATTTCAATAATAATATTATCCCCTATGTTCCCAATATCACTTATCTAGGTATCATCTTAGACGCCAAACTACGTTGGAAACCACAAATTACTTCTCTCTCAGCTACTGTTTCCCGATGGTCCAACTTCCTCAGGTCGGTAACTAATACCTGGTGGGGTTCCCACCCTTCTAGCTTATTAATGATCTATCGTACCCTCATACGGTCTAAACTAGATTATGGCTGTTTTCTTTACGGCTCAGCATCTTGCTCAAATTTAAACAAAATAAATAAACTCCAAATCTCCTGTCTCAGAAATATCATGGGTTACCTAAGATCAACCCCCTGCCCAGTTATCGAAGTAGAATCAGACAGTGCTCCCTTTAACATCAGATGCCGATGGCTAGCCAGTAAATTTCTTTTAAAGCAACTTGCTCTCTCCAATAATCATATTTTTGACATGTATTACTCATTATTCCTCACTTGGCGATACGTTCCGAAGTCATTACCAATTCTCTCATTAACAGCTAACTCTCTCTCAAATTTTCATCAATACATTCTAAACTCCACCAAACTCCCTCTTTATGAACAATCATATGAAACTCTACTTTTTTCTCCACTTGTTCAAACTGAAAATAATTTCTCCTCCCTATCGTCCAACGATCTACAAACCATGCCTGTACCTATGATAAACAAAATATTCACAGAATTCCTCAATACTAACTTTAGTAATCATATAATAGTATACACGGATGGATCTGTCTCACCCCTCTCAGCAGGTTTTTCATTTTATATTCCTGAACTGCATATCTCTTTTACAAATAATTTACCCCCTTCTTCGTCTTCCTTCACCGCAGAATGTTATGCCATCATAGAAGCTCTAATTCTTATATCAAAGTTGGCTCCTAATAATTATCTAATAGCTTCCGACTCCTTGTCCTGTCTACTAGCTCTCAAATCCAACCCCTTCAATTCCCATCCTTCCCCTCTAGCTCTCCGTATAAAACATATTACTCTCACACTTCACCAGTCTAACTATTCCATTCAATTCCTGTGAATCCCTAGTCACATAGGAATTTATGGAAATGAAGTAGCCGATAATCTAGCCAAATCTACGTCTTCTTTAATTTGTCCTTCTCTTACCCAACTCCCTCATACAGACTTTACACCTACTATACGTCATCACATTAAGCACCTTTGGTCCTCCCAATGGTCAAATCTTCCAGAAAAATTTGCCGCTAGATATAAACATATAGTTCCTATTATTCCACAAAAAATCTGGTTCAACAACCTCCATTTATCCAGAGCAACTATAGTCCAATTTAACCGCCTACGCTCAGGTCACACAACCCTGCCTGCTCATGCCTACAAACTCGACCTAAATGACTCTCCATTCTGCACCTTACACATAACAGAAATGCCCTGTGATCTTTCTCACATCCTTTTCGAATGTCCTTCTCTATACTCAAAACGCACTACTTTGTTCAATTCCTTAAAATCTCTTAATATCTCCCCTAATCTAAATTCTATTCTCAATTCTAATTCTGAAACTGTCATTAATTTAATAATAACCTTTATTCTGGAGGCTGGCTTTAGAATTTAATCTGTGTAATATCATATTTTGTTTTGTATTCTTTCTCGTTTATTGTATTTGTATCTCCTAATAATTGTTGAGCTATAATTGTATTTACAAAAAGCTAATAAAAAAAAAAAAAAAAAAAAAAAAAAAAAACATTTTTGTTAAATGGTTAGGATTTGATTCAAGTCATAATTCATGGATTTCATCAAAAGATATTATAAATTAATGTTATTCTGTGTATGTACGTAAACATTTTTATTTATAAACACATAAATATACATAGAAAAAAATTTTCTTTTTATTGATTATACTGGGTATTAAATTTATAAAATTTTGAACAATTAATATTATTTTCCCACAATTTTTATATTTTATGTTTCAAATTATTTAATTTTGTAATGTCCATGCGCAAGAGTGTGTATACCATCATACATAATAAATCGTTTGTCATCATCTGCACTTAAAATCAACTTATTCACTGTTTTAGAATAAACAATATGTTTATTTGATTGGATAAAATTCATAGTACGATAAGCTGATTCATTAATATCAAAATTATGATCAATATACGCTTTTAAAATATTTATATAATCAGAAAAACATAAATGTTTTTTTATAACATACTTTTTTACACCCTTAGCTTTTTTTTTTCCATTTCACTTGTTCGATATGCATACAATTTAGGTCTTAATGTAACACATTCTAATAAAATATCTCCCTTCATTTCATCCTTAAAAAAACCTGGTCTATTTTTATTATTTTCATTAAAACAATAATGGTTTTCCGGATAATTTGATGTATCAAAATACGGGAATAATTCATTTTTTAAATCATCAAAAACATTAGAAGTTTTAATTTCGTAAATTAACGAGTCTGTATCGGTATAAAGTAATTTTAAGTTATTATTTTCATATTTTTTTTTCATGATATTATAGTGGAAATCATAAATGATGGTTTTTGATACATTTAATATTGAAAATCCTACGTAAATTGATTTATCAAATTTTACTTTTTCCGAAAACGTGTATTGCCATCAGATTTTTAGAATATATGGTTCGATCTTTGAAATTCGGTTTAATCATATATTTATGAGCTATTTTTTCATTTGAAACTAATTTCATAGACATACGTTTTCGCACATTTTCCATACATTTACCAAATACACTGTTTACTAATAGTTTCCAAAATTGTCGATCAAACTCGTTTCGCGTCTTCACTCTCATACTAGTACATAATTCAACGTAAGGTGCCATCCATTTAGATTGTTGGAATCGGATAATTCTATGAACTTTTGTAACGTTTATTCCGTAAGCAATTGCCTGTTTTAAATTTTTATAATGTATAATATAATTTTTTTTTGGAGTTAAAGTTGTAATTAATTTTTGTACTTTAGAATTAGGAGGAATTGTATTTAACGGTAAAAATGGTAAATCATTATGAAGTTTATGCAATTGTATAGGATAATCTGTTACTGTACTTCTAAAATATATCCATATTTAGAATTATCCTCAATTTTTGTTATATCGATTGTTAAATCATTGTACCATTCAAAATTTTTATACGGTAATTCTGTTAACATCGCCTTTCCATATAAATTCATGCAATCTAAATACATTAACCATTTAATCGGCTTATTCTCATTTTATGCAAGTCCTTCAAAATTAGGTATATTCGCCTTAGAATATCTTTTCACTGATTGACAAATTCCTCCTCTTATACCACTTTATAGCATTAATTGCATGTCATAATCGTTTAAACGTTCGAGTTTAATTTTAGTGTATTTTAACATGCAGTCGAATGCAAATCCTGGAGCAGTCATATAATGTGATGGGTCTAAATGAAGTGTTTTGAAACAAATATCTCTAAAATTTTGAAAGACATCCGCAAGTAAACAAACATCGGTCATTAAATACAAATCACTATATTCACCTAATGTTTTAATTTTAAATCTTTTCCATACATTTATAGCGTGCGTCTAATTCTTATCGCTAATTTCCTTATCTTTTAACGAATTATATAATTCACATTTTGGAGGTAGACAAGTATCGTTTAATTTGTTAAAATTAGAAATATATTCATAAGGGAAAACACCTTTACGTATGACTAAATCTAAATTATTATAAAAAAAATGCTTTATAGTTTCTCAAAATCTAGTTTTATCTTCAGCTAAATTGTTTGCTAATGAGCTAAGAGAATCTGCCATGAAACGAAAAGTATCAACGAATTTAATGCTAAATTTTTTTGCGATTTCCTTGCTAAATGATATGTATTTTTCACTTGAATTAGGTATAACGTGAATATTTTTATCGTTGAGTCCTAATTGATAAACAATAAAATGAGAATCATAATTCAAATTATGAAAGCAAATCGGTACAAATGACACATTACTTAATTCAAAATTACAGTTAAGACAAACACAATTTCTGTAAATACCTGTAAAATGATTATGATCTCTTACTTTGATTAAATTAAAGTCCTTAAACGATCTTAAGCAGCATTCGCAAATTTGTGTGCTCTGAAATTGTGATTCTTCCTCGTTGGTTAATTGCATCATTGGTATATTAATTTTATAAATATTATAAACTTTTTCCCCTACGTCTATCATGTTTTTCATAAAATTTTCTGCAGCGTCTACACCTCTATAGATAGTAAGTCTTGTAGGAATTTTATACTTTTTTATAAAATGTTTTGGAATTATATTATAATCAACTTTTACGTAAAAAGCATAACTCATAGGAACGTGTAAATGAGTATTATAAGTTGTTTTATCTTGTTTATCCAAACGCTTTAATAAACATTCAAAATCATCGTATATAACTATAGGAATTTTTTTGCGTTCTTTACTAATTTTTAAAACGAATAAATTCATCATCACCCTTTTCAAACATCACAGGTTTTCCTAATTTATTCTGATCACAAATGGTTTTATGTTTTTTTAATCCTGATACACCCCAAAGTTTATTTTTACACGGTTTATTATTAAAAACGGTGAAACATCTTTTACAGATAATTATTTTTCTTTTACATTTGTTATGTTGACTACTTATTAATCTAGAAAAATTATTGATATAGCAATAGTGGGATGTTATACCATTATCAAACAAAAGCAAGTAAAAATTATTAACTTTTTCAATATTATTTAAATGTATTGCGTATATATCACCTTTTTTATCTAATCCAAACACGTTAACTGAAACATTATTTATCCGTTCAAATCTCTTAATTTGTTTAATAGGTGTAGGAAAAAGCAATGCAATTAAAATTTAAACCACTACGTTTTTCTAAAGAATTAAAATACTTAATACTGAATCTTTCTTTATGTAATCGATTATCAAACTTTGTTAGTATTGAATATTTAAAACATTTTTCGTCTTTATTTTTTACATTTATTACAGCTTTTTTATTTTTTATTTTTGTTGGTAAATCTATATAAGAAGAAGCCTTAAGAGGGTTCACGCGGTTGACTCTTAGTTGTAATCCATCAATACTTTTTAAAGTCCATCCACTGCCTTTTGTTTGAAAATTTGATTCTTCTTCTAGTATATTATTGAACATTTTTTTAAAAATTTTAGAAAAACCTGAATTATTTTGTATAAGTTCATTATTAGTTTTAAAAGCAAAGTCTTTTTTTTCCATAATTAAAAAATTTTCGTACACGCTATCAACATAAATATTAATTTTAAGAGCTGTTTTTAAAGTTAATTCTTTAAATATACATATACATATTAAAAATTTTAAACTATAATTTAAAAATTGTGTATAATCTATAAAATTGTTTTTATTTTTCAAATAAAAAGTTTTCGATATTTTTTTAAATCGTTCTATTTCAACTAGATCATCGTCAGATACTGCAAATCGAGTGGACTTGGTTATTCTTTTCATATTTTGATAATTAATAATTGATAATTGATAATTGTAAAACTGTAAACAAAATAAACTAAAATTAGTATAAATGCAGGTTCTGTAAATTAAAAATTAAAAATATAAAATAAATAAACAAATGGAATTAATTTTATAATAAATAAAATGGATTATTTTATTATGGTATTTCTTAATCCATATGAAATTAACATTACATATAATAAAATATATGTATCTAATAAGCTTGTATGGTCTGTCAAATGCATTAGTTCAAACTTGGAACACAACTCTTCATCATTTTTCTGTTCCTGAGGTTGTTCCACATATTTATAATTATAGGAAAAAATTAGGAATATAATATATATATATATATATAATGTATATAATGAAAACATTTTTATTGAATTAAAAAAATATATATATATATTTTTACATATTTTATGTATCAATAATTATACATAAAAATTGTTTATAATATTTTTGTCTATAGATATAATGAAATCCACAATACATTTGGTGAATTTCACATCACTTATAGGTTCATGTGAACTTTTTATATTATGGTTATTTTTACAAATTAAATTATGCGTCTCAAATAATGATAATAGCCTTCCATTTTTATTAACGTATTCTAGCTTATGTATAAATATTAATTTTTTAGTATTATAATTTATTAACTTTAAATAAAACATTTTATTATTATATTCATCATATGCAGTTAAATTAAACATAATACAATCAATACCCAATCTTAATAATATCGAGCCCTAATAGGCAAAAGGGCGTAAGCGACATTTGGACAACTTTTCAGGAACACAAAAAAACGTTTTAAAAATTTAATATTTGATGAAATTTCATGGAAATACTTGTAAACTTGTAAATTTTGATCAGAAATGAGTTAAAATTAGCAAATTTATTAAAATCGTAATACTGAATTAGTTATGGCGCTTACACTAAAAAAAAATATCGATAATTAAACAAATGTCACTTACCCTTTACACCAATGTCGTTTACTATTTAAATGATTTTCTAAATGTCGCTTACACTTCTCAACACTTTTGCTTACTACACCATAATTCTCCAAAAGATACTTCCCCGTTATAATTTTATACCTGGATCTTTTAAAATTATTCAATCAATAAATTGGAAATAATGTATAAGATTAATCACGCATTCCTTGCTTTTTTATTAGTCTTATTAGTAACAAAGTAGGTAACTTAAAATAATTGTATATTAATATAAATAATAAAACAATTTAATTTTAAACAACTTTGTTTTAAAAATAATATCAAAATAACAATAAAACTTTGGTTTTCTTAATAATATTAATTAACAATTTAAAATCATATAAAACAGTCTTTTTAGTAACAATATAGGCAACTTATTTGAATCACTGTAAATTACTTAATACATCACTGTGTAAAAAATATAAATAAAAAACAAATTAATTAAAATTAGTTAAAATACAATATAAAAATAAGATTAAAACATTTATATAAATTTTAATTGAACAAATATTCTTTAGTCTTCTTCCTCTCCGTCTTCTTTGTCGGTATCAGGTAATGTATCAGCAATTTTATGGTTATACTTCAAATTTTTATATTCTTCATGGTATCTTGTTGGTATTACACCTTGGGAACATAGTTTGAGCAAATCAAGGTACTTTAATGATGAAATTTCTCTTGGACCTGTATAAAGGTTCTTGGGTTCAGCAATTTCTGGCAATAATATTTCAACTGGAGTGATAATATTTTTCGATCTTCTTGTTTTATTTCTAATGTTATTTTTTTTTTTTAAATCTGTAGTTTCAAAACAATTTGTATAGTCAAAAAAGAATTTGGTTTTTTCTCCTCGACAAAATTCAATACTCTTGATTTTAGTTATTTTTACAATAGTGCCATGATCAGTCACAATTTGTTTCGGTAGATTTGAAACTGAAAATGATTTCCAGTCAAAAAAATCATTATATTTCATAGTTATTACTTCTAAAGGCCCTGGATTTTTTCTTGAACATGCAATAATGGTAGGCTACTCAGACGGGGCCCAGATTGTTTTGTGTTTTAAAAAGTTGTCTATCGTCGCATGAATTGCATCCACTGGCATATATGTGTGTCCAGGGACTAAATAAGTTATTTTCACAGTAGTAATGTGTTTTGATTTTTCAATAAAATGGTGCAACATTCCAATCATGGCATGATTTTTATTTTGTCCGCAACACGAATCACAGAAAAGAGACACTGTTTTAATAGTTTTTTTTTCGTCAATATCCATTAAATAGTTTTGAATACAAGTAGCAATCTCATTACAACCTCGGTTGGCGTCACCTTCACCCCATAAATAGCACAACGCTCTTCTTGTAGTGGATTCATAAATAGTCAAGTTGTATTGCGAGTATTTGCGGCTGTAATAAAAGTTCATATTGTCACCCATTGGTGTATTTAGAACTTTTTCCAAATCAAAGCTAGCACATAAAAATGTTGGATCTGATTCTCTCTTTTTTTGTTCTTCTAAAAAATATGCCTTGGCATTGTTTTTTGATAAAATATGGTTTTGATAAATTTCCTTTTGTTTTTCTGTTGAACTTACAATATCTTTTTCTTTTTCACATACTCGGCATTTATCTTTTTTTGGCAGATGGAAACCAATTGAATACTTAGTGTTAAAGTGACGTCGAAAACCAGAATGAGATACAGGTGTTTTATTTTTTTTTTTACAATAGTCTTGGTATACATTATACAAATTAGCAATATTACGGAATTCCGCTGGTAAATATTTGGTATTGGATTTGTTACGGCAATAATGCGATGGCACTGCAGGTAAGTGTGAAATAAAAGTATCAATTATTTTGATATCATCAGTAGGTGTTTTATTTTTTGGATTTTTTCGACCACGGTTATCTCCTGTAGAAGTATTTTGTGAGGACCTATTGTCTATTGATTCTGGGAAATATCCAAAGTTTTCAATAAGAACTGTTGACATACTTTTAATACAATCGAGTTGTGACAAATATAATAATCATAACTAATAGATCGTCTAGTTGAACCAATTACTCTTTTTCTTTTTATTGGTTTCTGTTTAACACAAGAAAGCAAGTAATCTCTTTTACGTTTGAAATCCAAGCTCCAAAAACATTTGAAAATAACTTATCTGTCTTCTTCATTCAACTTTGTTGGACACTTATTTTGACATTTAGTATTTATGCACGGATTAGGTTTAACACATTTACCTTTTCCATTTGATAAATCATTTTTTTTCATTTGTCTTTTTGATCCACGTTTTTGTTTTTTTTTTCCACTACTCCCAACAATTTCTTCATCTCCAAAAAATTCACATTCAGACTCAGAATTCATATCACGCAAATTAAGTACCTCAGAACTATTATTATCATTTTCAACTTCGATATCTTTGATCACAGAAGTGCTATTATCAACAACTGTTTCTAGAATGGGCAACTCATTAACTATATTACCAAGAACAGTATTATCGAAATTCATTTCAGGGGTGGTCTGGTTTAAATTAATGTAGTCATCTGTTTCCAAATTCAAATCAATATAATCGGTTTCAAATTGGAATTCAAAATCCATGTTTTCGATATCAAGAACCTCATTATTATTAAAAGTTTGAATAGTTTCACTTGTAGTAATGATATTGTCATGTTGAGTACTTACAGTATTTAAAACAGGCACTTTTTCATTTAGAGCTGCTGACAGCATTCGATTTACACGAGATCTTGAAGTCATTTTATTTATTCCTACAAGTACGAAACATACATAGATAATAGTTGAATAATAATAATTATACAGGAAATATAGGAATATAGGAAATAAAAAATAGTCTAAATGAGTATTATTAATGTATTTAACAATAATAATTATTTACTTACGTGATTTACGACAAATAATTATTCACAATTTATTCACATAATCACATTTTGTTTTAACTTTATGGTAGATGATAATAAAAGCGAATAAAATAATGATTATTATCAATACGAATATTTGATATTTAAAACACAATTATTATTCTCCTTGGAAATTGTATACGTGATTACCTACTTGAATACGGGATATTCAACATACCTTATTTCTTTCAACAACGACGATTAATATTATACATTGTTTACTTTGAAAAATATAAAAAAAGAAATAAAAATAGACGTTAGATACGACAGTTTGATACGGCGTAAACAAAATATAACTGTCGCTTACAACTTTTTCTGCTCTATATTGTCGTTTACGTCAATTAACAGTGTCGCTTACACCATTTATGATATTACAAATTTATTTCATGGCGCTTATACCTAAATTTACAGAGCAAAAATTACCCGTTTCGAATGAGAAAGTCGCTTACACCTTTTGAACGTCAATAAAGCTGAATTTTCTGAATTTTTTGATATAAAAATGTCATTTTGGCCAAAAATGTCGCTTACGCCCTTTTACCTATTAGGGCTCGATATACTTCTATCTGTACTACCATTCCATAAAATTATTGATTTATTACTAAAATGAGTTTTTAAATAATTTAAAGTTAAATTATTTGAATTATTTTTCATAGATTGTTCTAGTTCATTTAAGATCGTATCAAGTCGTATAGGATTATTTTTAAATACAATTTTCAATAAATATTTTGTTTTTTCGTATATACTATATATGATAATTCATTAACGTTATTCTACCCTCTGGCGTAACAATGAGTGGTTTATTTTGTAGTTTATAATTCTATTTTCTTCGTTAATGTCATAGTTTGTAAAAGCGGCGGATATTAATATTAAATCCTTTTTTTGATAGTTGAAAAATTCAAAATCAGCTACGATGATTTTAATTTTTTCAATATTCCTGAAATAATAATATTCTTATAAAGTGTATGAAATGAAACATTTTTAATTTTAATTTTTTTTTTATATTTTCTAAAATCGTTTGATATTTAATTTATTTGGTAATAATAGTAGTTTAATTAATTTAAATCATATCAAACTTAGCTTTAGCAATAGTAAGTTATAATCTCTTAAGAGGACGCTACACCGAAAGCGAAACGTAAACGACCGAGAGAATGCGCTGTTAGGAGTTTTCGCGATGCGCAAGCACGCGACGTTTAAGCCGCGCCCACTACTCGTCGTCGGCGGTGAGTAGGGACGTCCCAACGGATTTCAAAATTGATATATCGATAAATCAATATATCGAAGTAACCGATATCGATATGTGATATATATCGAAATTCTAATATCGATAATATCACCAAAAAAAAATTATCATTATAAGTTAAAAACTGATGTACAAAAAATAAAAAATAAAACAATTTATATTATATCATATCATAATATATTATAAAACAAAACAATTTTTAATACTTTTACATTAAACAAATAAAATAACAAAGGCACTTATAGGTACATAAACATAATAGCAAAATAGAAAACACAAACTCAAACTTATTAAACTGAAAATGGTCATAACTCATAATAATCGTCATAAATTAATATAATAAATTGTTGTTATATGTTAATAGTGAACAATTAAATAACTTACTTAAATACTATTGGTTAAAAAATAATGAATAACAATCATAATGAATTATTTCAAAAATTACATTGACTTTTGTCCACAGATTGTAAAAAGAGTAGTTTTGACACCCTGGGACCAGTTAATCGGTTTCTTGTCTTGCTAATAGTTTCTCCAGCCTTACTAAAAAGGCGTTCAGATGGTACTGATGTTCCAGGAACCACTAAATACTTCATCGCTAGTTTATACAATTTTGGAAAAATTGTTTTTGTATTTTCCCATTCGATCAATGGGTCAAGATCCAATTTTAAAATTTTATAGTGTAAGTAAGAATTTAATTCTCCTCTAGGAGTATTATTACAAGCTCTATCATTTCGCTTTTTTTCTAATGACTAGTGATGGCCCCATAAATCACAATGTTTGTCTGTGTTGCTACCATCTGGTTCTGCAGTTGACAATGTTTCATTTTCTACAATATCATTATCATTGTTCATCATTTGAACTATGCTTTCTTGGGCCTTAGAATTTGCAAGTGGATTTTTGAAATGTATATCCTTAAATCGAGGATCCAACATTGTGCAAATTGGTAATATGAATGTTTGCTCATAAGCTCCACATCTATCGTCAAGTTCTTCGTTTCAAACAATTTCAAACGTATTGCGACAGCCACATTCGGGATTTTCTTCTCCAATTCATTTCTAGTACTTAATATTAATGGGATTACTTTACTTGACATAACCGTTTTGTCTGTGGAAAGTTCTTTAGTAAGTACTTCAAATGGTCTCAGCAATGAACAAATCTCATGTAGACACCTTTTTTTTTTTTAAATTTGACTATTTCTCTAACTTTGGATACCAAGACTGGAACACCACCAGATTTAACTTTGGTTTCTTTGTCAATTTCTTGTGTTTTCTCAATTCCTTTTTCAACTACTAGATTGATTGTGTGAGCAACAAAGTACATGTTTATCGGCTGTGTACTGGTCTATAATAGCTTTTTTTATATTAGTTACAACACTATCAGTAACAACCGCAACAACATTGGTTTTTTTCAATCCCCAGTCAGCCAATGTGTTAACCAAAATCCTTCCTATGTACTCTGCAGTATGACTTTGGTTTAGTTCCACCGTACCAATAGTTCCTATAAATTAACTTAATTAGATTAGCATTTACTTATTAACAAATAAGGTTTTTAATTTCAATAATTCTTATATATTGTATATAATTCACCTGACCTGTTTATATAAGTAATTTAAAAGTATTCTTATTTCTTTACAACAACAATTCATAAAATAAAGTAGTTTTAACAAAGTATTATACGAACTTGATTCAAATTTGGTGTCATGGATTAGATGCAAAGTTATCCCAAGAAAGCCCTTCACTTGCATCATTTCCGTCCATGCATCTGTCGTAACACATACATGTTGAACTTTAGACAGAGATTCTTTGAATTTACAAGAAATTACATCATAAATGTCATCTACTCTTCTTCTAAATGTGTTTCTACTAGGAATTTTATGTAATGGACATGCTGTTTGCATCAGATATTTAAACCCGTCACTTTCTACAGTTTTAAATGGTACATTATCTTTACAAATGTAGTACGTAATGGCATTTGTAATTTTTTCCGCTTTTATACCATCTATAAAATATTATTATTAAAAAAAAAAAACATTGCATTAAATTAAACTAAAGCTATATTAATATCAACGAATAGTGAATAATTTATTATGCTCTCAATAATAAATCAATATTTAAACAAAAATTATGTTCACTTACTTTCTGTAGATTTAATATTCATTATCATGTTAGGTAATGTTTGCTGTACTTTTAAATGACTTGGAAAAGTGTCACTAGGTTCCTTAAAAAAAAATAATAATTTATTTTCCAAAATATAATATGTACCTATGTTTACACTAGTAGGTGCATAAAATACATTTTATGCATTGGTATAGTGTAAATACTTACAGAAACAATAGCTACAGTTTGAGGCTCATCGGGATCAGTTTCAAATGTCTCTGTATTTGGTAGTGCCGGCAACAAAATGGTTTGCAATTTTCTTTTACCGAAAACCACTTTGTCAGAAGGATCTTTTAAATGTGTCAAATAATGTGTTCTAAGATTTCCAATACCTCCATTTGGTGTTTTATAAACTTTATTACACGTTTTACATTTGTAATTATATGAATCGATTTTTATAAAAAAAAACTAACAACTGATTTTTAGTAATATTAACAGCCATTTTAATTATTTAAGTAATTAGATTAGACGAGACGACGAAAAAACTTTTGTAGAAACCGAAATGCTAGTAGGTATGCTTATGCTACTAATTAGTAATTACCAAATATTTTTGCAGAATTTTAGTTGGTACTTTTATCAGTTTAATATTAATATAATAATATCTAACGATATAATTTGTTTTGTTTACTATTTATATTTACAGTTTATATTAATTATAAAATTGTAAAATATACCGATTCTAACAATATATTATAGTTGTTCAAGTCCTAAATTAACAATGGTCATTACTATTTTTTTTTGTTTTTCCGTTCATTCACTATCGTTAATTCCATAGACTTAATAATATTATTACATGTATATTTTTATGTCTATGGTTAATCCACATTCCACATACATATTATTTAGATTCTGGGGGAACGACGTGTGCTTTATGTGTATACAATTATACAAAATATAAATATAATTTTTTGAATAAAAATACGGAAAAATGTAATCCTGGCCAAAAATTCTTTAAAATTTAATACAAAGTGTATCATAGGTGGTTCTTATTGCCTTAAAAAAAAATCGTAAATCACATTTTTTTTATAAGCGTAGCAAGTTCAAATTTTTACGATACATGTTAAAAACACGAAAATTTGGATATTTTGTAGTTAAAAATTCATAAAATTTTAAGAATTTATATCTAAGGTAAAAATTTAGATTTATTTAAAGTCACGAACGATTTTCTATCAAACGGTTTAAGATATAAAATAAATAATTGAAATATCCTAAACTGACAAATCGTCTCCATTCAGAATCGTTTTTCATATACAATGATAGCTATCGTTGTATTCAAATTTAACACATCCATTATTGTGACCTACTCAATGATCGAGGTCCACTCCACCCCTACTGTACAGCAGAGCGAGTTTCGGATTTTTTTAAATTTATAGTTTTGAATAACATAAATATTATTGGAAATAAAATTATTCATATTAACCATCACTTACAAGTTTATTGTTGAAAGCTTCGATTAGACTTTCTGAATTACGAGCATTGTAGTAGTATTGCCTATCTTAACTCATTCAATCCTATTGAATCATTATTACAAGAATTGAAAAATAGTCTTCATGCATCAATGATTGAACGTTTTAAATTATATGATATTGAGAACAAAAATATTTATGCATTCAGTACATTACTTGATCCCAGACTGAAAAATCTTGTATTTGAGAAAAAAGAAATACTAGACTGCAAAATAATGGAACTCGCTGCAGAATGTGAAAATATGAGTGTAGATATTGATTCGACAATTAATGAAGAAGTGAATATACCAGAAACCAATGTAAGTATGAATAAAACATAACATTTTTGTTAATTTTCTATTCAGTTTAATAAGAAAATTAAGACTATTACTATTATTATTTTGCAGTTACTGAGAAGTAAAGGTATGTGGTCTTACTATAGCCAAATTATTAATCCAGTGATCAATGAGTCTAATTCCACCAACACAGTGAGTGCAGTAGATGAACTTAAATTATTTTTAATGACTAGTGTGTTACCTCCTGTAACAAATATTTTTGAGTACCTACTGGAAAAAAGAACAAAAGTATCCGAAACTTAAAAATTTTGCTGTAAAATATTTATGTATACCACCCAGTACTACAGAATCTGAGAGATTGTTTAGTACAGCAGCACTTGTTTGTGACCAAAAAAGAAACCGACTGGATCCAGAACGTGTTAAGCAACTAGTCTTTTTGAATAAAAATTTGTGATCTCAACTAGATATCTATACTTGTTTGTTCTATATTTTTAAAAAAATATGTAAAAAAATTTTTTTTTTTTTTTTTATAATTTTACATATAAAATTACTTATTAAGCTATTAAGTATTAAGTGTATTATCAAATAACTATTAATATTTGGTTGGTTATGTTTGAACTTTAAAGTTTAAATAATAAATGTGTTCTCTTTTATTTTGTTACTCAGTTTTAAATTTCAAGTTAAAAAAAGCCGATAAGATAATGGTGGTGGAAGTTCGTCCTTCGTCGCTTCGCTCCTCGGACAAGATAATGGTGAGGAGTGTATAGCACTTTCTATCATGGGATCACCTGGTTTACGATAGTTTAGTTGTATGGTACTTTACATTTGAATGCAATGATAAATCATTGTAAGTTAAGTACAGGATACAGTAGTTGGGTGGGATACACGAGATGCATTGCTAGATTAGGCATTATTGGATAGATTTTGGAATTATTTTATATTATAAAAAAAAAACGATTCTGAACGAAGATGAAGATGTCAGCCTTAAATTGTAATATATATTTTATTTTAATATCCTAGATTGGGTTAAATTTACATTTGTCTATTCATGTGACTTCTGCTCGTGAGCATTGGACAAACCAGGATGTGCATAGATAGGGCGTAGGTAAATACCATATTATTTGCCTAAATGCACTATCGTGACGGTACCACCCGACCCCGCCGTTCATATATGCTGAATGCTCCGTGGCTACGTCTATTTAAATATTAATAATTAATAATAATATATAAAATCCGCATGTTTATGGAACTGATACACACATTAAAATAACTGGAAATTGGAAGTTAGTAACGTTCTATCCAACTATGTAAAGGTACGTTATACACCTTGTGTTTACAATCTACCAATATTTTGTATAGAACAGCTGTCAGCTACTGATTATATTATAATAAACTTAATCTATTTAATTATCTTTATCAGCTGTGATATTACATAATATTTTCATTTCTTATCTTTGAATACAAAAATTTTTATACATTTTCAACTACAAAATAATTTGCAAATATTCGTGATTTTGACAAATTTTGTCGATTTTTGAACTTCAACTGCTTATAAAAAAAAATTGTGCCTATGTATTTGAATAATTTTTGAATCACTCTTAGATCAACTTATTCAAAACCTTCTATTAAATTTTCAAGCGATTTGGTAGGGCCAAAAAATTGTTATCGACTTTTATAAAAAAAAATCTAAGAAAAATCGAATTATTCAAATGCCTATAAATAGCTAAAAAATAAACGAAATATTTTGAAAATACAACTATGTAAAGAAAATGCCTATTTAAACATTTTGTAAAAGTTTTAAGTTTCTACGATCTATACTTTTTGAATAAGAACAAATATCAAAAATCAATGATGCCTAAATTGTTATTTTACGCGATTATGTGAAAAAATTGTAATTTCAAACACTCATAAAAATTTTTGATTTTATTCCAGTGCAAATTTTTTTACAGATAATTGAAGGAAAACGTATGTCAAACTTTGTACCGAATTTACAATTCTTAGTTTTGAATACTTAAAATTTTATGAATTTTCAACTGCAAAATAACTTCAAATTTTCGCGATTTTCTACACATTTCGTAAAAATATAATGCTTATAAAAAAAAAAATTGTGCATTACGCTTTGAATTTTTTTTTTATACCGATAAGTTCGACATATTAGGTACCTTGTATTAAATTTTCAAGAATTTTTGTCCAGTCAAATTTTTTTTATCCACATTTTAGAAAAAAAAACAAAGAAAAGTTGAAAATTTCAATTGTCTATTAAAAGCTCAAAAAAAGTCTAAAGTTTACAAAAATTGTACTACGTATAGATGATTCCAATATAAACATTTGGTGAAAGTTTCAAGTTTTTTCGACTTATACTTTTTGAAGAAGAACAAATATCAAAAATCGTTTAAGGCTAAATTATTATTTTACGCAATTATTTCGTAAACGTTTGAACTTTAGATGCTTATAAAAAAAAATTGTGACTCACGATTTTTGATTTTTTTTAATAGCAATAAGCACTTCTAATGAGGAACCTTGTACTAAATTTTCAAAGTTTTATGGCCAACCAAATTTTTTTTATCCACATTTCAGAAAAAAATAAGTTCAAATTTTCGCGATTTTTCAATATTTCATAAAAATTTAAACTTTTTATGCTTATAAAAAAAAAGGTGTGCATTTCGCTTTGAATTTTTTTTTTATACCGATAAGTACTTCTTATTAGGAACTTTATATTAAATTTTCAAGATTTTTTGTCCAGCCAAATTTTTTTTATCCACTTTTCAGAAAAAAAAACTAAGAAAAGTCAAAAATTTAAATTGTCTATAAAAAGCTCAAAAAAAGTCAAAAGTGTTCAAAAATTTTACCACGTATAGATGATTTCAATATAAACATTTGGTGAAAATTTCAAGTATCTACAATTTTTGGTTTTTGAGTAACGGCTAAATAAAAAAATCGATTTCGTCGAAAACGGGTTTTGCACAAAAAGTACCGTTTTTTCCTCATTTTTTGTTTGTTTTTCCCGTGGCATTTGAAAACTTTTGGGAATTTTCACTTGTGACCTCTCTAAGGTACCTCCGATATTCGTTTTGCCACCGAAAACATACCCTGAAGTTCAAAATTGAAGCATTATTTCGAGTAGTTATGGTGTACACAGACACAAAAACAAAAAAAAAAAAAAAAAAAAAAAAAAAAACACATATCATAGTAAAATCAATACATTCTTCACTTCGTTCAGAATCTAAAATTTTTTATTTCTGTTAATTATGATAATTGTATGTACTACTAATATTAATGTGTACTAATAAAAATGTTAAAAAAAAGGTTGTTAAATACATGTTTAAAAGAATATAAAAATGTATTCTTTTTTTTAAAGATTTATCAAGTTAAAGTTTTAAAGTTAATGAGTCCTAATGTACTTGTTAGTTGTAATTAAGTCAAACATTCATAACTGTATATTATATTTTCTGTATACATTTTTCGCATGGTAATTACTTGTCCAAAAGGTGGTACCAGCAACTTTTTGAAATCAGATTTTTATTGTATAATAATACGACTATCATTGTTATTATTGTTAAAAGTTCAAATGTTTTAATATTTTAAAGTTCGAAAAGTTCGAAAGTTCGAAAAAAGTTCGAATAAAATTCAGATTCGAGTTCGAGCTCGAGTTCGAACAGTTCAAAAAAAAATGGTAGTTCGAGTTCGAAAAAATTAATGTTCGACCCATCCCTAATTTAAACAAAACAAAAACCCTCCGTCTAACTCCGTGTAAAAATTAGCTAAGTAAAAAAAAGAAGAAAAAAAATAAAAAATAAATCATTGTATAACCAAAACATTTTTTGTTTCAAATAGAATTTATAAAACCAGTAATTTCAAAGCACTATAAAGATGTGATATCATAAATAAATGCTAAGTAAACTGAATTTAAGTATATTTAGTCTGTTTCGATAATTTATTTACTTGGCGAGGAAATTTTAGTATTAATATAGAGTATACAGTGTTATTATTGGTTGTAGAGTATTATTTTGATTAGTATAGAAATGTTCACTGTAATATTTTTAATTTATAATGTCTTATTGTCTAATTATTCATCCAGCGCCACAGTTCTTATATTATAATGATGATATGAATATTCAAACATTGTGACAGTGGCTGCACTGACTACAGCTTATCATAATTTTTAGTTCTTGTGATACAGACTTTTTTTTATCAAAATGATGTTGTTTTGCAAATTTCAGTTCAAAGTTTATAATTGTGTGTAGTTTTTTAATTTTTTTATTTGTAATAAATTGTTTTAAAATGAAAAACAAAATTCATTATTAAACTATTTTGGTAAGAAATCTTTCACTAATTATGATGAGGACGACGAAGATGGAAATCTTGAAGATGGTTGCATCAATAAGAATGAACAGAACGAAGTAATTATTAATTAATTACAAAAATAATTACTATATTGAATAGAAATTATTGTTCTTTATTTTTTTAATTTTATTTGTGCTTTGTATAGATACTTTTTACAATATGTATTCCTACAAGTAGGAAAATTAAAAAAACATTAATAACTATTAAATATAATATTTTAGCCAGAATCTGAGAATCAGACACAATCGTTAAAAAACACTGGTAGACAATTTCAACCAAAATGGATTGATATTTATTCTTGGATAACTTATAACTCTGCATTGGATAAAGTATTTTGTTTTGAGTGTAAAAGCGCAGTGGATAACAATTCTACCTTGCCATTAAATACACTTTTTGAAAAACGTTCAAAAGAAGCATTCGCTGTTAATGGTTTTAATAATTGGAAAAAAAGTTTGGAAAGATTTAAAACACACGAGGGTAATTACTATAAAACACAAGGATATTACCTACCTATAGATATATTATATATGTATATGTGTTGTGTGTTTTATAGGTATTCAATAATTGTTATTTGTGCATAATGTTGAAAATTAATAAGTAATTATTTTATGTTTTGTTACAAGTAATATATCTGTGACTAATATTATAGAATACATCCTTAAATAATTATGATACTGTTATAGTAAATATTTTTACTGTATTTCATAAATGTTTTTGAATATGGTTTTTCATTGTTAAAAAAGTAATATAACAATTTGTTTTCGTTGTATCCTAACTTTGCATGCTGATTTCTGTTAAGTGTTATTAGTTAGAAATTAAAATCAATTTTCATATGTTTTTAACATTGAATTTTTTAATTTTAGCCATCAAATTTTTACTTTAATAAATATTTAATGAATGAATTTCATGTTTATTATTAATAAATAGGGATGGTGGGGCTACAACTAACCAGTACCGAAATAAGTATATATTATTAAAATAAATTAAATTTTTATTAAATACTTTGGGCTTATTTTATTTTATTTTTGAAGTAATAGACATAGACTTGTTTTTATTTTGTAGCTGGTTTGTTCCATCGTGCTGCAGTTTCATCTAACTTGATGCAAAACAAAGGCGTTAATGTATGTAATTCCTTGAGTGTAGCTAAAGTTAAAGAAATGAAAGAATCTAAAGCTGCTTTGATTAAAATATTAAGCTCATTACTATACCTAACAAGACAGGGATTGGCGATTCGGGGGCATACTGATGAGAATTCAAATATTCAACAAGTATTATTGCTTCGATCAGATGATAGTACTGAATTAAATAACTGGCTATCTCGAACAAATTATAAATGGCTTTCACATGATATTCAGAATGAAATAATTTCATTGTTATCTCGATATTTACAAAATAACTTGATTAAGAAAATCAAAGAATCTGAATTTTTTTCAATAGTTATCGATGAAACTACTGACAACTCAGGTAAAGTTGTTTCAATATGTTTTCGAACTGTAGATAATAACCTGAATGTTGATGAGATATAAATGGGATTTTTTGAAACTGCAATAACTGATGCCAAAACGTTGTTCGAATTGGTAACTGATGTATTATCAAAATTAACTTTAAATATTTCTAATTGCCGTGGACAATGTTATGATGGTGCCGCAAATATTAGTGGTCATAAAAGTGGTCTTCAGAAGAGGATAAATGATCTTGAACCTCGAGCTTTGTATGTACATTGTACTGCACATACATTAAATTTGGTTGTACAAGATGCTATGATGAATATTGAGAGATCAAGAGATTTTTTATTCTTGGTTAGATCAATTATAGTATTTGTTCGAAACTCACCTAATAGGCGAGCCATATTTAATTCACTTCAAGTTGAACATGAATTAACTTCTAGATCTTTACGTCCATTTTGTCCTACCCTTTGGTGTTTGCGCATAGTTTCATTAAAAACTGTATTAACTAATTATACAGTTTTGATTAAATTTTTAAGTGACATATCAAAAGAAAAAAATGAAAATGGTGCTAAAGCAAGTGGATATTTTAAACAAATAATGAAATTCGATTTTTTATTTTTGTTAAATATTATGATTAGTATTTTTGATAAAATAGAAATTCTTAACGCAGAATTACAAAAAGTTTCATTGTGCTTTCAAGAAGCTCAACACAAAATTAATACTGTTATAGAATCTATACAAGAACAGCGGAATTCTGGCTTTCATTATATCTGGAATGAATCAATTTCTAAATCAAAAGAGCTGAGTTTGAAAGAACACAACACACCAAGAGTAAAAAAAGCCCCAAAACGTTACACAGAAGGAGTTGAATCATACACTTTTCCAACTATTAAAGATCAATATAGGACTTTATTTCATGAGATTGTTGATATTACTTTATTTTCATTAAATTAGCGATTTCAGAAAAATATTATTGAACATCTTTCATCATTAGAAAAGTATATAGTTGGTAAAAATATAAATACTGATATTATCGATTTTTATGGAACAGATTTTGAAAAAAATAAATTAAAACTACATAGAGATATGTTCTTAGATATAGCTCAGTCTAGAAAAATTCCTATTGATAATTCTCAAGATGTAATTACACTTTTAAAAAATGATAAATCACTTCGTGACCTATTACCAGAATTCAATAAACTGGTAAGAATTTTACTAATTATCCCAGTATCTTCTTGTACAGCTGAAAGGTCATTTTCCGCACTTCGAAGACTAAAAACATTTTTACGATCGACCATGGGACAATCACGTTTACATGACATTTCTATGATCCATATTCATAAAGACGAAGACATCGATCTATCAATTGTTGCTAACCAATTAATTAATAAAACAAAAGTTAGACAGAATACATTTTCATTAAGTTAATGTGATATTATTAAAATAAATTAAAGTAAATAAATATTTTAAATTTATTTCGTGTTATACTACAGGTAGTATTTATTTTATCATATTTTACATATTTGAATTAGTTTAAACTAGGACTTAAAGTGACGAAAAATTTGAGGGGAACCGTTATTAATGAAAAATTTTGAGTGTTCCCCTGATTTAAAATTTAAGAGGATACAATTAAAAATATAGATATAAGTAGTCCACTTCCCGCGTCTCTACTCTTTAACCACATATTTAAATTATTTTGAAGAGCAAAAGTTAAGGCTAATATGTAGCAAATTCGGCCCCCATTGGCATTTACAAAACATGGCGCCTATGATTATATTTGATAGGGTATATAAAATATAATATTTTGTTATTTTTTTTTTTTTAATTTAAGTGTAGTACACACTACACTATAATATGTCAAAAAGCTTTGAAATAATTAGTTTCATGATAAATTATTTAGAAATTTTTTTTATTTGTTATACAGTTAATTAATTAATATTAAAAAATGTTACATTTGTATCACAAGCGTTGTATAATTCTTTGTTGAATTCTTCGTCCAACTGTTAAATCATCATTATTATTATCATTGTTTCCTTCATTTCTTATAGGTTCAAAAATTCCAAAATCTACATCATTTTCTATAATGCAATCTTCTCTTTGCAACATCTCATTATTTTCAACACACATATTGTGCAATACTGCACATGCGTTAACTATTTTTGATGCTTTTACTGGAGAGTAGTGTAGTACTCTATGTTTTAATAGGCAACTGCAATTAATTAAAAATAAAAAATAAATTACAATTACAATTACCTTGGTTTAACTTGAAGGTTAAAAAAAATTATTAATTTAAAATAATATACCGAAAACGCATTTTTAGTAAACCAATACACCTTTCTATAAGACATCGAACATGCTTGAATCGATGATTATATCTTGCTTCGGCGGTGTTTGGTTCATAGTGATTTAGTGGTGTCATAAGCCATGCTCTTAAGGGATAACCGGAATCTCCTATAAGATTCAAATAGGTAGTTTTTATTTGTATAATAACATGCTATTATATACATATTTTTATGTTTACCTACCTAATAAATAGAACCCAGGTTCATGATTGAATATACGTCTTAAAGTTGGTTCTAGCTGACAGTTATTCCAAATATAGGCATCATTGACACTTCCAGGAAATAGAGAACATATGTTCAAAATTTTCATTTTACTATCACATACCTATCAAATCAAAATTTTTTTATTGTTCATTAAAATATATTTATTTTCTTCTCATGAAAAAACTTACAAGTTTGACATTTATACTATGATAATTTTTACGATTAACATAAATATATTCAGGATGAATTGCATCATGCGTTGGAGGAGGGAAAATAGCAATGTGGGTACAATCTATTATACCTACAATTCCAGGAAAATTGAACTTCCTGAAAAATCTAATAAAACTGTATCTATAGAGGATGTTAATTATTTTTTTTAATTGCTTCCTCAAATAACAAAAACTACAATTTATAAAATAAACATTTAAATAATGAGCTTACTCTTCTCTAACTAGACGAAGTTCCTGAAAATTGGAAGGATATTTCACCCAAGCGTTAAAAATTGTCGGTTCATTTAAAGCATTGACAACTTCTTCCAAAGCTCTTGATACTGACGGTTGTGAAACTGATGCAAAAATACCATTTCCCGTTGGTAGTTGATAACTTCCAGTCGCAAAAAAGTTTAGAGCTATAAGTATCTAAACATTTAAGTATAAAGGTTATAACTATTGTACAATATAATCATGGGCGTAGATTGGTATAATTATCTGTGGGGGCTACATAGGATACCATTTCAAAAACTTCTTATCTTTAACAAGAATTGTTAAGAAAGAGAACATTTTCTAGAAAAAATTAAAAAGATAAATTTAAAATGTAGGTATTTGCCTTTGTTGGAATATCAAGAGCTGAAGAGCGAGTAGGTTCCGTCATAAAAGGATTTAAAATATCAATTAGACTATATACTAATATTTTAGAAAGTCTAAAGTTTCTAACAAAATCCTTGTCACTCAATGTAAAAGCATCAATTCTTTTGGTATAACTTCTTCTAGCGGTTTGTGCGTCTGCTTGCAATTCAACATTTTCCAATACAGCGACAACATTCATTATTTCCTCCATTATATTATATAAGTTAAAAATATAAGCCTAATTTATTTCAATTAGTTTCCTTAATATTTGTACATCAATCGACTGACAACTATCATAGTTTTATTGAAAGATAATCAATTAGTAATTTAATTCAAATAATTATTATTTAGGTTAACGGTAGGTATACGATAAAAAAAATCGTTGATAAAAATATATCGCAACGAAAAACCCTCGTGATAAGTTATCACTGAAAAAAAAACGATAATTTATCAAATATATATATCAGAATACCAAAAGACGATAATTTCGATATTTGTGTGATAATTCATAATTATCACGTGTGATAAATTATCGCAGCGATTCAAGAATAGGGTCGCCGAGCGTTATTTACCCCCACTTTCACTGAAACGAGGTATCGAGCGCGCACGACGGTCGCCGATCAAAGTTTGCCGACTAGTATACACCCAATTCAAATAATTTAATTACAATTTACAATTTAGTAGCGTCGTGGCGTGTAGACGTGTACAGTTGTATAGGAATCACCGTGTAATATTTATAAATTTATTTTTATTGATATTACAATTATTTAGTATCAACTTGATTGTTGCATAATAAAAATGTACAATACATTTTTATACATAAAAATCATATACACAATATAGCAAATAGGTTTTACAATAATAATTAAAATACATTAAATCGAATGATAATTAAAATAATATTTACAATATTAATTTACATAAAATCGAATAGTTCAAATAAATTAGATAGAATATTTTACAAATATTTACATTATTTTATCTTTAAATCTTATAAAAGATCGAAATCGTCATCTTCGGTGTAACTATTTCCGATGGTCATAATTACACTCTGTTGTTCAGCTGTCAAGTCGTCTACTGTGTCATCTAAGGTCCAAAACTTATTTTCTTCGGTTATTGTGTGGCTTATGAAGTTCTTCCACATTTCAGCGTCCACTTTGGCAACTCCTTCAACCAAAAGATTTTTCACGTCAGGCAATTTAAATGTCTTGTTGTTGGACTTAACGTGACGTTTTACAACAGACCAAGCTAACTAAATGCAGCTTGGCTCGATTCCACTGTAGTATCACGCACAACCCTTATTGCTACATCTCCGGCGTTCACCCACGTTTCGTCGATGTAGTAAATCGGTCGGCCTTCCTCCCGATATTTTCTTATATCCCTGATATATCGTCTACGCCATTTCCGAATTTCGCTATTTTCAATTAACGCACTGTTACGTCCTCTTTTTGTAAATTTGAAACCCATAGACTTTAAAAGACGCCATAATGTTGTCAATGAGAAGTCCGGTAGAGTGTCATCTTCATTTACAACACTTAAAATTTTATTTAAATTTGGCAACTCGCGATTCAACCAAAACTGATGAATTTTTCTTCGTATCGCTTCTTTGTCAAAATCATCAACTTTATCAGTGATTTTTTTTAAAAATTTTCATTCTGTTGGGTGATAAAACTGTGTTGAAAATGTAGATATTAATTAGGGCACAGTCATATACTATCATATGATAGGTATAAACATATAATTAACCTCCAATAAAACAAACACCAATAGTTATGGTGTCATTGGTTTTTATGAAAAATTATCAAATGATTGTCATTCATGATTGACCATGTATGTCAACCTTGACATTCATACCGAGTGACAATCAAAAAACTGACATTCATGACTGACCATGTATGGGCCTAGAGATGTTAAATTTCAGAAATTTAATTCTGAAGAAATTTCCTAGAGGAAATTTCCAGAAATTTCTAAAATATGTTTTTTAAAAATTTAATTTTAATTTAACTTTATAACTTAAATTTTTTTTTAATTAGCTTTAAAAAATTTAATGTTATTCTTTAAATTTAGAAAATATTTTATTTCTTAATTTGATCTAATTTTTAAATGGTACCTATCAGTAAATTTAATTTAAATAAATAATAATCAAATCAATATATACTTTTTTAAATAGACATAGACTCAATTCTTTATTATTAGTTTTATTTAGTCAAAACATTACTTAAATATATATATACTTAAATAATAAATATTATTCAAAAGTTCAAAACAATAAAATAAATATATAGGAAATTTAACAACAAATTTTTTTAACAAAACAAAATTTAAAAAACCTTAACAATTCTTATAAATTATAATTGAAATTTGAACGCTAAAAAGGGTTGAAAATCAGAATCTGATGTTGAAACATCTTCATTTCTTTCCAACAATTCACGATATCTTCTTCTTCATGTGAAAACTCATCATTACTTCCAGTTTCATTTATTTTTTCATGTTCAACTTCAATAATTTCTTTTTCATAATTGGTCTGGTTCAGTGTATCTACATTTACACTTAAATTATTGACGTTTTTGGTGTCAACTTTCACTTCACTACAGTATTTTAAATTTTGTTTAACAAATGTGTTTATCTATCCTGGAATTTAGTAATCTATTTCTACGTTTGCTATGAATAAAACCTTGAGTGCTGAATGGGCGTTCAGTAGCAGCACTAGTCGCTGGATTTGAAAGTATACGGTGAGCTATACTAGACAGACATGATGATCCACAAATGCCTTTCCACCATAAAACAGGTTCTATATCTTTAGCAGAAATCCATATAAAGCTGTTTTGCCACAGACCCTCTTTAGCTCTATATTTTGCTAAATCAATTAAAATATCAGAAATCTCAGCTTGGCTGTAGTTTAAATCTTCTGCAACTTTACAAATAAATTGCATGGATTCCACTTGTTATTGATCAGTAATATTTGATCCAATTGAACCACAATTTAATATATCAGCAGCTAAGTGCAAACTCTCTCCTATGTTCAAATACTCTGATTATTCTTTCTTGGTCAATTTTTGAAATGGGTGCCTCTGGTAAGTTAGCATTAAATGATTTAGAAATGTCACTAAATGCTTGTGTGACTAAATGTATAGTAGGTTTATCACTCTCTAGACGAGTTATCTACTGGAGAATCGGTTCAAGTAGGTTAGTCAGTTTTAAAATTTTAACCCAAAATATATCATCTCTTACATTTCTTTTCATAGGTTCAGGTAATTGACTAACATCTTCACTTACGGTTAAAATTCGTAAAATGGTTTTACATTGTAAGATACTTTTAAGACTTAAGACAACTGAACCCCATCGTGTAAATACTGGTAGTTTTAATGTGGTTATAATTATGTTTTCTTTTCCGATTTTAGAAAATTTTGACAGTAGAACAGCATGTCCACGAATAGTTTTAATAATTTCACAAACATCATCAATATATTTTTTGACAGAAACTAATTTGCGAATGTCTCCAATCATTAGGTTAAGCGTATGAGCAAGACATCCATAAGAAGAAAGATGTGGATATTTTTGTTCAAGTAGTTTACAAGCCCTGCGCATACTTTTTGCATTATCTGTAGTGACAGTAAAAAACTGAAGTGCTCCATATTTTTCAATAACATCTGTAACGAGCAAAACAGAGCCATCACTCAAAACCCATGTATAGGAAAAAAAAATTAAGTACCTACGCCCGGCCAACATTGTTGATGTATATGAGCGTTTTATTGTACACCCGGCGTGCAAATCTATATTAACAACACTGGTGAACTGTGTGCCCCTTCTTCTCAGGCGTAGTATAGATTATAAGTTTGTTAAATATTTGCATGACGATGCAACGAGTTCTTGGCCAATCGATAATAATTCAATATTCCCCCGTACTTCTCCCGCCCGGATAAAGTTTATAAAAGCCATCTCGACTGTGAACTCGCGGTCGTTTTTTCCATTGTCCACCACAGAAGCTCCTGGCGACTTAGGAATTTTTTCAAGGAGAAGTCCGAAAACGTTATGGCTGGCTAACGAGTCCAACTTCCCGTTGGGCGAACGCCCAACTTAAGGCGTGTGAGTATAATGTCCTTTATTATTTAAAAAATAGCCTTGGCCGGCAACTCGTTTCATTTTGTTATTATATTGTTTTAAATTTATTTTATGATTATTATTAATATTTAATTGTTCCGTCGATCGATGATGGTTGATCTTTCGACATATTCCTTTTTTCTATTTCATTATATTCCTAAGCGTGTCTCCTTTATAACTACATTTATTTCAATATTTTTTTTTACATTTAAAGTCTGCGCATGTGTAAATTTTGTCTTATAAAAATGACGAGCATTCATATATATATATATATATATATATATCGATGTCGGTAGGTACTCTAGGTACGCGGATTTATTTGTTCCCAACTCGTCAGGTTGTCGGTAGGCCAAAACTCGGACACAAAAATGGTACGGCGTCAGTGTTACGACTCCCGATGTTGACCGTAATTCGCGCCGTTGGCAAAGCGTGACCCTGACCGAGTCCCTTTTAATATATTATATGAAACGATGATGTACCACGTCGGTCCGACTACATCCGCGTTACCGAAATCTAATTATCATTATTATAAAAAAAAAAAAAAAAGAAAAAGAATGCTCGATTATATTGATGAATTGCCCGGTTAAAACATATTATTATTTCTATTTTATTATTATTAAATGCGCGAAGACGCTCTCCTATTCCTTTTCCCGATCAAGCTCATTATTGTAATTTAGTTTTATAATGGTTACCTACCTATGTGCTGTTAATTTTGTAATATGTCATGTGTACGATGTATATGCATTTGTTGTATCGATTACTATTAATATTATATTTATGACATACTAATTATAAAGAAAAATAAAAAGGAAAAGTTCTTCCTTTTATCAGAGGTTTTGCTCCGTGGTTTGGGCTTTCCTCTCGGTAGTAACGTCGAATTTATTTCTTTTAATTCATTTCTCGTTTAATATAAATAAAATAAAATAAATTAATTTGTCTATTACCTTCAAAAAAAGTGTTGAATTTCTTTATCCACTTATATATATATTGTATATCCTCTGTATTCTTTTTCAGGAAGTAAAGATTAATTTTGGTAATAAAATCTCATTCGCTCCGGCTTTGGTCTCGGCGATGAGTCGGTCGAACCGACATTAGGTATCGGTCGCATAACGCTCACTATATTCAACCTCCTACGGCTGTCATATTATTATTATTATTATTATTCGCAAATAGGTAGGTATATTACTGCGACTCAAAGGTACAGAATATGGTCGAGACGTTATACATCTTCCATAATTTTACACATGTGTTCACCTGTATGTCTGTGGTTTTCTGTTTCAATAGACTTTATAAAAACTGGTTCTGGTATTGTTACAATTATATTTATCACTCCTTCATTCCAAAAAAAAAAAAAAAAAACACCAAATATTGATATAAATATAACAAATAATTATTAATAAAATGAGTAAAATACCTATGACAAACATTCAAGTTTTAATACGGGGTTATATTACATATTATGTATAGGGTCATCTCACCTTAGAACATATATTAAAAATACGTAATTTAGTACTTTTTAAAGAAATGTTAGCTACAAAAACATCGAAAAACGGCCGATTTTTTTAGTATATCTTTGTAATCAGTTTTGCAAAGTATTAGCTAGATTCTAGATAATTCGATTGATTTTTTTTTATAATTATTCGAATAAAAATATAATAGAGGTGTTTTAGATTCTGAGCGAAGCAATGAATGTATTGATTTTACAATGATGTGTGTGTGTTTTTTTTATGTCATCACTAAGGCTGTGAATTTGTAGGAAACTGCTTTTTTTTTTTTTGGTGATTATGAAACGTAGCTTTGTAAGTACATAATTTTAATTATGTAACTACGAATCTGTTTATGCAACTTTTATTTTGCATTTTTTGACATTTTCGATTGTTTAGGTCATTTTTGTTTATTTTTAGGTCATATTCCGTCAGTTGACATGTTTGAAAAAAAAAAAAATTTTGTACACAGGCTGAATATACAAAAAATTTGATGAAAAAGATACCCGGAAATAAATATATTTAAGTTTGTATTATTATTTTAACAAAAAAAAATACAAAACATTTTTTTTTAAATATAGTACCTAAGTACTTATAGAAAATTTAAATTCAATCAACATTTTTATAATTGTTTTAAAATTAAATAAACACTTTTTTTACACATGTAATGTACTTAAGTATAATATAATGTACCTATTATTAATATAAATATAAAAATTAAATTAAAAACCATTTAAAATGGCATTTTATACTATAATTGTTGGCATTTTATGTTCATTTTTTTGTATTTTAAGTGCATATTTTGAATTTTAAATGCATATTTTATTGCATTTTTTTTTACATTTTTAAAGGTTCTTTAGTGCATTAAATTCACAGCCCTCAGTCATCACCTTTTAGGACCTGTTAGCAACTCTTAAACAAGTGACCGAAGATAATTGAAAATTTCTATGAATTTTTATATTGGCATTTTCTATAAACCATACAATTTTCAAAATAATTTGACTCTTTTTGAGCTGTTTATGGACATTGTCAGTTAGTAAATTATCGCAGACATTTGAAAATTTCACCAATTGTTAAGATAACCATTTTGTATACCCCTTACAGACCGACATGACACGATCGTGAGGGTATGGTTTTTATTTTTTTTTTCATGTTATATTTATTCTACTCTGTTCAGACCGGTCTCGCACGATCGTGAAGGTTACGTTCTATCGTTTTATCTAATTTTAAATGTAATCGGGTAAAACCCACCCATACTACATGCAATATAAGTTTTATGTTTTTATCAGTTTAATTTTCCTTAGCATTCGAATTATTTTCTCGGTGTATTTTTGCGATATCTTTGAATTTGTGATTTCGTTTTATTAATCATATGATTTCAAAGCCATTTATAATTTCACCGGCTACGTAATATTTGTTTTTGTCGTCGATATTACACGAACAATATTTAGTATCACGTTCGTAAGTGTCCGGTCTACAGTTCCGTATTTGCGTCTACCATGAATGTCGATCAAATTTTAGATTTATTAGAATGTTCCGACTTAGAATTTGAAGACGATGACGATTATGATGCAGATCCAAGCTTTGCTTTACCTAATCAACATGAAAATAATATTTTGTGCGAGTCAAGTGATTCTGAAGTAGAATTAGAGGACGAACAACTTGAAACTGGCAGACAAGTAAGTGTCGATGATAGTGTTACGCGTAAAGAAAAAGGTGGTACATCGATTTTCGAAAAAGTTAAATGGTGTATACAATCATTTACATCTAAAATATTTTCCGAAAAAATTCTGAAAACTTTACCTGTGGGAACACCTATGGAATATTTTAAAAACTATTTTACCGAAGAATTATATGAACTAGTGGCGTTGTGCACTAATCAATATTACATGATTAATACGGGTAAAATATTAAATACATCTTCTATTAAAATGAAAAAAATTTTCGGAATTCACGTAATTATAGGTTGTATTAAATTTCCTCGTCTCCGAATGTATTGGAGTGCTAAGTTTCGATATGATCCTGTTGCATCGATAATGTCTCGAGATCGTTTTTTTCAATTGAGAGTTAATCTTCATTTTGCAAATTTGGTGAGTGATGAAATGAAAAAAAATAACAAACTATGGAAAGTTCAACCACTCATAGATTGTGTAAGGAACAGGTGCTTGTCTATTGAGCGATCATCAACTTATTACTCAATTGATGAACAAATGATACCTTTTCTTGGACGTTGTCAGATAAGACAGTTTGTGAAGGGTAAACCTAGACCAGTTGGTCTCAAAAATTTTGTAATTACTACGTCTGCTGGTTTAGTTATTGATTTCGAAATATATCAAGGACTTACCACGCCTTTTCCTGACAAAAGTTTAGGACTTGGACCGGCTGTAATTTTACGTCTTATCCAGATGGGATCAAAAACAAAAAAAATATATTGACGTAGTAATTCCTAATATGATATCAAAACACAATGAAAAAATGGGTGGTGTTGATCATTTTGATCAAATGATGGAATATTATAGAACTTGGTTAAAAACAGGAAAATGGCCACTTAAAGTTATACTACACTTACTTGACCTTTCAGTAACAAACAGTTGGTTTGAATATTTAGAAGACTGTAAAATAAATAAAGTACCGAAAAAAAAATTAAAGATTTGCTCCAGTTCAGATTGGAAATTGGCGAATGCTTAACTATGGAAACACCACCACCACCTACATGTCAAGACACCGAAGAAGATGGAGAACCACCGATAAAAATAAAACCACCCGCACCTATACCAGGAGATGATGTAAGACTGGATGGATACCATCATTGGCCGAGAACAATGGATCTTAAAGCGCCTTTGAGTTGTAGATACAAAGGTTGTACAAGTAGGTCGAAAGTTATGTGTACAAAATGTAAAACATATTTGTGTATGTCCAAAGGTAAAATGTGTTTTGAAAATTATCATAAGCTGAAATAAATATTATTTATTAAATTCAAAAATTCAAAAATAATCACAAGTTTTTTTTTATTTTAAATACAATTAGTAAAGTTATACCTAAGTTTGTTAAAATTAAATTTATTATGTTTCAAATAAAATAAAGTTTTTTTCATAACTATTTTGTATTGATGAACCTGTATATATTTTATTAGTTGTTAAGTCCGAACCCTCACGATTGTGAAAGGGTAGTTTTGACCTCCCCTGGAGTGACTTTTTTTTTTCAATATTTTTTTTGTCATACCAACGGTATATGTAGGAATGTTATACAAGTAAAATTAAAAAACAACAAATCAATTTTTTTCGGTCTGTAAGGGATACACCAAAAAAATTTAAAATAATTTGATAAGTTTTCGGCTAGTTGTAGGCCTAAGAAATTTTCGGTTTTTTTTGAAAATTTAATACAAGATTCCTCACAAGTTGATTAACTAGTAGATCAGAAATATTAAAAATATATTGGCACATTTTTTTGGATTTGAAGTTCGAATTTTGACAAAAGGGGGTAGCGGGTTAAGGGGGGTCTGGCGGCCCCCACCGAATCTGGTAAAATCGTTTAAAAAATCTTGAAGAGGGTCGTAAAACAAGCAGTATAAGCTTTTTACCGTCATTATAACCCCAAATGAAAACACAGTAATGGCGAAAAATATTTTAAATAGTTTAGTTACAAATCGACTGTCATTCGCCTCTTGAGTGGTTAGATGTTTCCTTTATCCTTTTAACACAGGCATCAAAACAACAAATCCTTCAGACTCTAAGAAATTTCATTTGAAGAAACTCATTTAAATTTCAAATTACCATTATCAGTTAAATCAAATGCAGTTAAAATTCATATTACGTTATCGGTAATTATTATATTTTTGACTAAATAAAATACCTATGAAAATTCAACGAAACATAATTTTTATAAAATTAATGTTAATATTATTAATACTATTAATATTATTAATTAACTCTTTCTGGAATAAAAACTAAAAAAACAGTTGATTGAGAGAAATTAAAAAAATCTTTCATAAATATTTTTACAATATCAAACCTGTGTTAATAAATATTTATGGGTGAATTTGTTGTCAAAAAATTTTTTTGACATCAAATTCGTGATCAGTGATCTCAAAAACCCCTATAGAGATGTATTTTTTATAGCAAAGACGCATTATACCAAGTACGCGCCATAATTTACCGAAAGTTGAAAATTCGAGTTTTTTTCAAAAAATCGCCCCGCTCACCAGAATTGACCAAATTGCCTGCATTTGAAAGAGGACGATTGCCGCAATCTATACTATACAGCACCCCTCGGGAAAATGAAAATAACCCTAAAAATAAGAGGGTTAAATCTTGAAAATGACGCGTTTTTCACGATTTTTTCGCATTTAAACCTAAAATTCACATGTTTTTCCTTGACCAAAAAATCTGAAAAAATTCAGGGGACTTCCACACATCCCAAACAAATTTTTAATTGCGTTTAAACCATTTAAAAATAAATTAAACTGGTTGAAAAAAATAAAAATCATATTTTTCGCCATTACTGTGTTTTCATTTGGGGTTATAATGACGGTAAAAAGCTTATACTGCTTGTTTTTCGACCATCTTCAAGATTTTTTAAACGATTTTACCAGATTCGGTGGGGGCCGCCAGACCCCTCTTAACCCGCTACCCCCTTTATAAAAATCTCGAAAATTATCAATCACTTCCCCCACCTTCTTAAACATAAATCTAATACAAATTACAAATATATTCGAATTTCTTACTCTTTAGTTTCTTCTTTAGATATTAGATTTCAAATAACAGAAGATTTACAATGCTAACTATTGTTTTTTAATACGTGATCGTTTTAATTACCAAAATACCAATCATATGTTAATTAAGATAAAATTACTGAAAATTATCCGGAGAAATATTATCTAATTAATCATCTAAATAAAATTGTATTCAAACCTGTTTGTATTATGCTTCAGATATTGTTAATAATTGTTAATTTTTTATTAATGAAAAAAATTATTATGATTTTCTGTTACACTTAATTCATTATTGTTAAAAATATATAAAATTATATACTTTTGCTAACATAGTATTTGACTATCTGAAATGCACATAAGTAACACATATTTTATAATTTTTCAGTTTGTGTCTTCAAGCCAAAAGCAAATGATCATAAACTCTTACAAAACTAAATTGTTGGCAGATCCCTAACTTTCAATAAGACAGGCGAGGTCAGTTATTTCCAAAGAATTAGGCATTGGTATTACAACTATTTCCAATACACTTACTGAGTATCGCAACTTCAAAACAGTTTTATCACCCAACAGAATGAAAATTTTTAAAAAAAATCACTGATAAAGTTGATGATTTTGACAAAGAAGCGATACGAAGAAAAATTCATCAGTTTTGGTTGAATCGCGAGTTGCCAAATTTAAATAAAATTTTAAGTGTTGTAAATGAAGATGACACTCTACCGGACACGACGAAAACCACATGCAATACGGGACGGGACATACGGGATAAGACACTGACGCGGTCCGTGATATTCGTAGGTACAAAAGTACACCGATTATCGCGGAACGCGCCTATTTTTCCATGCACGCCGCCAAAGCGGAGTGTAACAGCGCCGACAATCAACCTCCCACCTAGACGTTAGGTGCAACTGGGATTGCCGGCGACATATAGCGCACCGAACCTGACCCCGACCTAGGTCACTTCTTGTTCGACGTTTGAGTTCGCTCCGTCTTGTGTCCCCCGACATCGTATTAATGGCTAAAGAGATGTTAATTAATGTTTTTTTAAATTTTACATTCATATCGAAACAATAATAAAAACAATTGTTCATCGTATGCCGTGTCGTGTTGTGTCACTCTCCACAAATCATTTTTGTTGTTTTTATTGACCGGCAACCTTCACCGAGGCAGACAAGAGTGCCGCGTCAACACAATGATGTTTATAAATATAATCATATCATGAGTCAATTATATTTCGTTTAATGTTAATATTAATAATATTCTTGATTTATAATTCCCATTTAATAATATAAAAATGTCGTGTTACAAATTTAGAAGTATTTTTCTGGTTTAATAAAAGTATTTTTTTTAATGAACAAAAAATACAAATAAAAGTATTCAGAATACGTATTTGAATACTTTTTCAAAAATGTATTTAAAATAGTATTCGAATACAAAAAACATATTTAATAGTTTTATTTGAATACATTTATTCGAATACTTTACAAGACTGAATACGCATATGGGTATAGTTCCTTAACCCTAACATTAACTCCACTCTTTTGTCCACTCATGACTGCCGCGCCATCATACGACTGTGCTATTAGTTTATTCGGAGTATTTTTTTAAATAGAATTTATTTCAGATAATATTGTGGATGTTAATGATTCTGCGTTGTGTCCATCGGGATTAAAAAAACCCCAAAAACGTTCTACTGGTTGACCATTAATTTCATAGCGAAATACAATAACTAACTGAAACATATTAGAAATGTCAGTAGTCTCATCGACGATTATAGAAACAAATTGTGCATTTTCTATTTCTAATAAAATTTGATTTCTGGCTACAAGTAGTATGCAATCTAACAAATCAATCTGTATTGTTTTAGATGTCCCTTTAAACACTTGAATTTTCAAAATGACTACGCAAACTTACATCTAAGTCTTTACATAACTCAATAACACCGAGAAAAAGACCTTTATTATTAGAGTTAATTTTTTCATTGTGACCTCTTAATGGTAAATTATGTTGTCCACAAAATTTTATACAGTTTAAAATTTTTTCTAATATATAACGATTTTTATCTATTTCTTCATTATGGCGTTGAATTCTAATTTTATAGCCTGAGTCAATTTTATCGAAAATATTGATGGTACCGAGTACTTTAAGACTAGCTTCATTTTGTAAGTGTTTAAAAGAATTCTCGTGTTTTTTAATTTTTTCAGATAAATGACCCAAATGTGTTATACCTGTTTTAGTCTAAGAAATGTCACCACCAAAACATAAACACGGAAAACAATAAACAGCTAGTTTTATATCACAACCACATAGCCACTTGTGTTTTGCATAATAATCCGTATTAAAGTGCCGAATATATTCATTTTTACCTTTTTTCGCTTTATTTATCAATCCTTTTAAATCAGGTGTAGGTCTGCCAAGCTGTTTGATTTCAATTTTTTGTTCATAAGTATATGACGAAAATTGGTTTGAAATTAGATTAATAACGGAATTTTTATATGTGGGTGAATTCATGATTAAAAAGTGAACAAATACCAAATTTAAATAATAATTATTACGAGTTACGAGTGTTATTACGACCGCACAAGGTAAATAATAAAACGCACGCAAGTTCGGAATCCGTATTGGGCGATTAAAATTATCGCCCCGGCGGCAGTATTATTATTGTGTTCCCCCTTCTTAGTTTTTGTATTTCGATCATAGTAATGACGGGCGACTTTTAACATCGCCCAAGCATCGCTTGCGCTGCTGCCTGCTCGCGTGTTCCAGCCATAGATATTTATAAATAGCTAATTGTTAATGGTTATCGATTCTCAGAAGCTACAGCGTTGAATGATTTATTTTGAAAATCCCATTATCCGATAATGCTTTCATAGTATCATTGATTATAAATACTATAGATTGCTCACGGGCAGGCACGTATCTGGGACCTCATCTTGGGGGGGGGGGGTGATTCATTTTTTTAGGAATACCTAGTCCAAATCCTCTATAATACATTTAAGCCGGTGTGCTCTTACATTAAAAATAATTTATTGTGCCTAATAATACATTTATTAAACAACTGTAATTTAAATAGTTAATAAATTATCGTTTAATAATTGATAATAATATATAAATAATATGATATTGTCATAATGAATTTATTACATCTGTCATTTTCTACAATAAGAGATCGGTGTGTCTCCTTTTCATTTTAGCAAACCTTTGTATAATTTCTTGAGCGTCAATTTCTATTTCTCTGTGTATATTCAATAATGCTAATCCACTTTGTCCCATTTTTGAGCGATTTTCCAAAACAGTTTTTTTTCTATGTGTGAGTGCCATATTGATAACTTCTTTTTGAGGATTTTTGTGATTGCGTAAAAAATAATCTGCGGTAGTAACTGCGTTTATGTGATATTTATGGCTGTTATGAACTGCTAAATCACCTGATTGACCTGAGATTTTTGAATATTTGTTTAATGGTGTAGCTACAAATTTTTGTAGTACTGTACTATTGCATTTTCCTCCTTTATCAACGAAAAGAACACAATACTTGCAAAATAACCCTCTTTTTTTATTAGAATACATTAGCCAATTATATTTTTCAAAATATGATCTGTTTAGATACCTCTTTCCTTCTTTATTTTTCTTTTTATGTAAACTGAATGGATATACAAAATCCTTTCCAGGCAAGTTGGACAGCTCTAATAGTTTAGCTTTGTTGTAATCTGATATGAATGCATTAGTTTCCTTTAAATAATCACCAATATCTTCACTAAATTCAGTGCTATTGCCTTCTACAGGATGTTGGACGTGAGCATTATCAATCACTTTTGGTCCTCCTAATTTATAAATATATGTTTTTAATTATTACCCGACATTTGTTATTTAATATTTATATATACAATTTGCATTTATCTATATTTTAAATGTAGTTACCATCTAAAGGTCTGTTTTGTGATGTACTAGTATTAGTCGAAATATTGTCTTCTACAGGATATTTGATGTGGTCATTATCAATCTCCTTTGGTCCTCCTAATTTATGAATATATGTTTTTAATTATTACCCGACATTTGTTATTTAATATTTATATATACAATTTGCATTTATCTATATTTTAAATGTAGTTACCATCTAAAGGTCTGTTTTGTGATGTACTAGTATTAGTCGAAATATTGTCTTCTACAGGATATTTGATGTGGTCATTATCAATCTCCTTTGGTCCTCCTAATTTATGAATATATGTTTTTAATTATAACCTGACATTTATTATTTAATATTTATATACACAATTTGCATTTATCTATATTTAGAATGTAGTTATTTAAAAAATATTGTTACCATCTAAAGGCTTCTCTTGTGATGTACTACTACAAGTATTAGTTGAATTTAAATCTGAGAGTAGAAGAGCATTTGAATTTACACTATAATGTCGCTCACGGTCATTATCAATCTTTGATCGTTTTTCTGAAGAAATAAATTATAATTAGGTATATATTTATTATAATTATTAATTATCCATTAGACATTACTTTAATTAAGTAAATAATATCTTTCTTACCTTCTGTCCTTTCTGAATGAGTTTTATTCTGTAACCATTGTGTTAGCATAGTTTTTTGTCCACTCAACTTGCGTTTGCTCATTATAAGATAATAATAATATTAAATTATGACATAATTATTGACAAATATTGATATAACTGCTAAAATATTTGTCAAATGTCAATTGTCATGTCAAGAACTCAATTCTAATAATTAGGTTTTAGGTACCTACTTCAGAAATTTTTTTCGAAAAACGTTTATCTTTTCGTCAAAAAATGTAATGGATAATATTTTAACCGTGATAAGAATATACGGAAGAATATTCTTATCTATCTCAGTGTGGCGACACCCACAATGCTCCCGTCTCGCCGCGCAATATTGGCAACACCGCTCGATACTAACCGCTAAATCAGTGTAAATCATTATCACGATTTTACTGATACTATCTTGATAATTCTTAAATCGTAAATTAATTAAATTATTATAAAAATTTATTTAAAAAAATAGTAGATCATAAATTTTTTTTATAATCTTATAATTTATAAGATACCTACATACTAAGAATTAAGATGGACTGTATAAGGACTTATGGGGGGGGGGTGATCGCCCCTATCACCCCCCCTCAAATACGTGCCTGCTCACTGGGCGATTTTTCGGTGGTCTACAATAAAACTCTCGGTAGGTGGCGATAATAGTCAACAACATTAATAAATTCTTATTTAATTTTTGTCGCTGTCGTTATCGCCGACTATGGTGAGAGCACGGTCTTACATACAGGTCGGGTCACTCATCATTATCGCAATGCATATCGCTATTTCACTTACTGATGATCGAATTAATCAAAATGACCTGCAGCGCCATCTATTATCATTATTATAACAAATCATTAATTGTGATGAAAATACTAAATAGTAAATAAGAATTAAGAATACAAGTTACAACTTACAAGTTACAAGTAAGAAATAATTATAGTCAACTTTTAAATTTTAAAAGCAGTCATGCAGATTGTAAATTGTAACTGTGCGCTGTGTGTAAAAGTATTTTCAAATACGCGATACAAAAAAATAACTATAGTTTTTGTATACAAATTACAAGTTAACTATACCACTTCATTGAATACCTGCTCATAATCAAGAATTAAAGTATCCAATATTATGAAATGTATTTGAATAAAAAAAGCTTCTAACCCTAATAATTTCTGAGTTATGAAGAAATAACCAAATCTTAAAAGTGAAAATCTCGTTTACGGCGGATTTTTACTGATTTTGCCGTTTTTACTCAGTTTTTCGACTGTTTTTCCTCGTTCCTGGAATAACTATGGAGAATTTTGAAAAATGACCTCTCTAAAGTACCATATCAGTCCAATTTCAAATCTAAAAAGTTGCTGGACGAAACTTTTGGACCAGGATTTCTATACGAAAAAGTGTTTACAGAAAAAAAATAATAATAATAAAAAAAAAAAATAAACATCATTGTAAAACCATAAGATCCTTCGCTTCACTCAGAATCTAAAACATATTTAGTAAGTACCTATTGTACAATACATGTCATGTTAGTTATTACTTTTTGCAGTATTCTCAGATAATGTAAAAGCATTTGTCTTTTCCTGGCTAGAAGTACAGTCATAGTCATTTTTATGCTTGGATTATTTATGTTTTTATGACATAGAATGTAGATGTATTTACCTATAAATGTCCAATATTTTTGTAGGAAAATTAATTTAAAAAAAAAACTTATAAATATTATTTTATATAGAATTATAGTTAAAACCAAAAAGCATAACAATTGTATAGTTTATTCACATAATAATTAACTAATTAATGATTTATATTTAATATAGGTATCTCAAGTACAGCAAAATTTAGAAACTTTCTTCTTTTTAGAATTTTCTTTTGGTTTTTCTTTATTTAACTGTCTTGTAAATTGCCTCATTCTCATATTTAAGTAATACCTAACACTATATGCAAGAATATCATCTTTGTGAACATTACATGGGAAATTAAGGTCTTCATTTTGTAAGATATCTTCAACTGTTTGTATATAGACATCAGGATTATTAATATTTTTAGTGAAGTAATCTTCAACTTTTGATATAAATCTATAAAAAATATAATTTGGATGAATTAATTTACCCATAGTTCTAATATTAGTCAATTCTGCTTCTGGGATATTTGAAAATGATTCCATACTTTTAAATGCAGAAATACAAATGTTACATTTGGACCTTGTTAAAATTTGTTTGCTTAAATACCCAACCAAGTAATAAATTAAGCATTCTTTTACAGGTGACAGACTGTAATCGTGTTCAAAGACGTCTGAGAATTCCCACTGACCATTTTCCACAAGACCATCCATTTTCTGTTTTATAACATCCAAAGCTGACGGATTGTTATGATTATTAAAAGTTTGTTTGATTTCAGTAATTGTTATCAAAGGTTTAGCATCATCTGATGGGTCTACTGTACAATTGCCAAATGTTGGTGGTTTTAATAAGCTGTAAATAGACAGAAGTTTGTATAGTTGCAAAAATTTTGGTGTTCCTGGGTGGTCGTTTGCATCTGCAGCTTGACGAATAGTACCAAAAAATTTCTAAAAAAATATATAATAAATCAAATACTTGATTTTTAGTCATATAAATTCCATATGGAACATGTACATACTTCTAAATTATCTTGGGTGATTTTCCCAGTAAGAACATATTTGAAATTATACATATTCATGAGGTATGGTATAATATCAATCGTTGAGTTCAATGTTACTCTCAAGCCTTCTGCGGTATTAGATGTTAAAAAATTATGTTCATTTAATTCTCCAGTTTTAACTCTAATTTCCCAATAATTTAACCATATTAATGTATCATTTAAGACCTATATTTCATAAATATAAAATAAAACTATTAGTTAGACCTTACAAACATTGAAATTGTACAACACACAATAGTTGTATTTAAAATTCACAGTTATATTTTGTTTTACACAAGCTTATATTTACACAATCATTAGTTAGGAATTTGATATTAAAACACTGACAATTGTTATAGTACAACACATATAATAAACTTAAACTCATAAATCACAAAGCAAAGAATGTTAGAATGATACATATAAATTTAGAGCAACATTGAAAGATTGTTTAATGTCACTTCTAACTTTGTAGTCATTGGTTTCAGGATGTACACCTAGGAATGGAACTTTTCTATTTAATGCATCAAACATTTCATTAAATCTTGTACAGAATTTAATTGTTGAGTCACATTTTTCTAAACCAGGACATTTTCTCTTTTTTAATACTTCAAGGCCAACTGCCATAGACTTACTCAAGACCTTTCAAATTGAATTATAAACAGATGAATGGAGTACATTGTGAAAATGATATTACATTTGATTGAATAACATATATTAGGTATTAATATTATTATTTATTACTTAGTGTATTGTTTTTAGCTAGATAACTTTTATTTACCTGTACTGCAAGACGGACCCGCATCTTTAATGAAGAATTTGATAAATACAAATGGTTGTCAGTAATCTTTGGACATAAATATAATTTACTATTACTTATAGACTTGTCATAATTATTTAATATTTTAAAATGATTCCATTTTATTGGCTCTTCCATAGGACTAACCTAGAAGTATTTAAAATTAATAACAAAGATAGGTACACATATATTATAATATACTTAAATAAATTAAAATTTCATACTAGTAGTTCTTGTTTGTTGTAAAGTCGATTTCTAACATTTTTGATCAAATGACTGGTATCAGAAAACGCAAAGAATTTTCTATTTGGGTCATTAAAATGCTCAATATAGCAACGACTACCTTCAAGTTTTCCAGATATACCTAGTTCTGACCAAATTTTCCTATTAGTTAAAGCACTGTCCGATACAAATCCGTGAATTAAAACTCCTGATTTTTCCAATAATATTGTTGCTTTTATAAGTAATTCGACTAATGTATCTCCTTTTACAGGGCCCCTGGAGGCGAATACAGCAATTGGTTGTGTATAAGTATCAGCAAGTGGTTGGAAAAGTATAACTAAGCCATGATTAGCAAGATCATCTAACCTATTAGCTTTTGGTAATTCATTGCAAAATTCACCTTCTCTACCAAAATCAATAAGTCCTGAATAAGTGAGAGTATGAGACTTAACAGAAATATTTTCTCGGAGAGATATCTCATCAAACACTATTAATCCATGTTTCTGCATTGTACTTTTTGTTTCAATTTTTTTCTTAAAAAGTTTAAAAAATTGTTCGTCAAAACCACATGCAGTATTTATGGTTGATAAGTAACGTCTGATCGTTCTAACACATGGTAAAGGCATAATATTAATATCACGCAAAAATGAATAAGCCGAAGGAGATTTAATGCTAAGTAATAAGCATAACATAACCCAATCTTCTGAATACCTATTGCTATGCAAATTCTTGACCTTTGAACTTTTTAATATTTCTTGAACCAGTAATTTATGTTTGGCAGAAGGAATTTTCTGTAAAACTGTTTCTTCGTCTAATTGTTTTAAGTTTTCTTCGTGATCTTCTATTATAAATTTCATATTTGCAATTTTTTGTTTTAACTTACGATTAATTTGTTGTTTTAAATTGTTACGGGTACGGAGCAAATTCAAATTGTGTTTTTTGCTTGGAGTGACATTTAAGCATAGGTATTCTTTTAATAGTTTTAGATTTCCTTCTTATTTTGTTGTTATTAAATGTTTTTTGAATTGACTTACAATGATCACACACTATTTGTTGGCCTTGAAGTATAATACAACATTTGTCATGCTTCCATTTATTTAGTTGATCAATATATGTTACTTTCGTTTTAAACATAATTGTTTTTTCTTTTATGTCAACTCCTTTACATACAGACTTTTTATCAAACTTAGATAATAAACATTCAAGTCGTTCAACTGTAACTTCATCTTCACTATTTAAATTATCATCACAAATTAGTTCAATAGGATTTTTTTTTCCTAGATAGCTACATTGAACATGACAATTACTATCGACAATTATTGTCTTTCCAAAAAGTGGAAATATATCATTGTTGATGACAGTTGGAGAAACTTTTGATAGTAGTTGAAAGAACATGACAAAGTTAGGCTTGCAACTAGATATACATTTATTCCATCCTTGAGGAATATTAATCACAGCACTTCCATTACAAAGAAAATTGAAAAACGTATGGGTTAATGGAGAAGCTAGTAGAGTATTTTCTAAATCATTCAACTGAAACAAGGTTCAAAATAACATGCCATTATTTTTTTTTATGTATTGATTAATATTTAATAACATTTTTATTAGAATGTCACATTTTTTGTATTGATATACATAAGTAAATTTTTAGCAAACCTTGTAAATGATAGGCTCGTTTGAAGTTGATAGTCCTGTATATGTAAAAAGTTTCTTTTTTGTACTAGCCTCAGCACTAAATGACTGAAATTAAATAACACGAAAATTAAATTTAAAACTTATATTATATATTTATCTAAATTATTTGATAATTTAATTTAAGCAATTCTCTTTTGGATAAAAACTTACATTATTTAATGGAATCAAATAATTTTCAATTGCTTTTGATTTATTAAATATTGACGGTACTGCTCCAGGTCTCAGACGTGGTTTTTTATATTCACTCTAAAATTTATTATTGTAATACATGATATTTTAGAAAAAAATATGAAACAACTAAATCACTAGTGTCTAGATGCATATTACAAATTGAGAGAGGGTTTATGAAATAAAATTAATATATACTAGATATGAATACTTACAACACCAACAATATTTCCTTCTGAGGTTAAAAATTTTTACAATAATGTCATCTTTTGAGAAGTGATTAGCACAAATATACATTCCTCTTGTTATTTTTACACTTTCACCACAGGCTTTTTTCCACAAACTAAAAACTTCATCTTTTGTCGGAATTGTAAATAAAAAATCAGAAGGTGTTTCACACATCTTAATCATGCACTTCTTGGTCGGCATTGTAAATAAATACAAAATTAACTGGTTAACTACCTCAGTAATTTTTAATATAAATATTTATTATAAAAAAGTTTACTATAGTCCATAAATGATACACGTGTCATTTAACCTGTTAAAGTATTATATTATGGCTATATGATTAAACAAAAAAAATTCTTCGCCTCAACTAGCTTAAATTTACCGCCAAATACCAGTATCCACTATCAAAAAAAGTGAGATGATGGTGGTACATGTTCGTCCTTCGTCCTTTCGGTCCTCGGACAAGATATTGGTGATGAATGTATTAAGTTTTAAAGAAATGATGACTCATTTCTTTAGTATAAAACGATTCTGAGCAAAGCTTCAGTGTAATATAATATATTATTATTTAAATACTGTTTACGTATTTTGCGGTTATTTGTATAATTTTTGGTGAGTTTTTTTGTAATTAAACCCTCATAAAATATTCAATTAGATATAACTCATTTAAACTTCAATTGTTATAAAAATTATAACTCATTAGAAATAAACTTAAAAGAAATCAGACAATATCGAAAAAAATCGTATAATAATTTATTAAAGTGTGTATAAATAAAAATCCTGACTAACGATTTTTGAACTTTTGTTAGGATAATTAGGTAGGTATATGAGTAAGGTCATATTAAATTTTCAGAAATTTTTGTCAAATATTTAAAACTATATTACATAAAAACTTTCAAACAATTTGGTAAATTACAAGTTCTATATTTAAGTCAAAAGTGCAATAATTGTTCTGAAAATTTTGTCCAATATAAAAAAGTATGTATTTGATATTGGATAAAATTTTCAAGTTTCTAGCTTCAATACTTTTCGATTTATGACTAAATACCTAAAATCTGAACAGTGAAAATCTCGTTTACGGCGGATTTTTACCGATTTTACCGTTTTTACTCAGTTTTTCGATAGTTATTCTTGATTACTGGAAAAACTATGGAGATTTTGGAAAAATGACCTCTCTAAAGTACCATCTCAGTTCAATTTCGAATCTAAAAAGTTGCTGGACGAAACTTTTGGACAAGGATTTCTATACGAAAAAGTGTTTACAGAAAAAAAAAAAATAAAAAAAAAAAATAAAAAAAAAATAAAAAAAATAAAAAATAAACATCATTGTAAAACCATAAGATCCTTCGCTTCACTCAGAATCTAAAAATAGCGGCAAATGGCATACGATAAACGTTGTAAAGTATTTCCGTTAGATGGCGTTCTAGGTCTTTTTGACTTTTCTGTTCATCATTATGTATACCCAAAAGATTAGCTAGTTTCCGGACCTGTATGTTAGACCGTGGGTGAGAGTATACAGGTTTTCAGCGCGGCGTCGCGTCGGTGCGATACGCATTTTGTTTCTTATCGCAGTCACTATCTTTTTTCCAGTTACAAATTAAATAATTGAAATTGATGTTACATCATATACCAAATAAAGAATACTTATTTTACTTTTAGATTCTGAGTGAAGCAAAGGATCTTATGGTTTTACAATGATGTTTATTTTTTTTTATTTTTCTTTTTCTTTTTTTTTTTTTCTGTAAACACTTTTTCGTATAGAAATCCTTGTCCAAAAGTTTCGTCCAGCAACTTTTTAGATTCGAAATTGAACTGAGATGGTACTTTAGAGAGGTCATTTTTCCAAAATCGGTAAAAATCCGCCGTAAACGAGATTTTCACTGTTCAGATTTTAGGTATTTAGTCATCCGTGTTTCGTTTCTTATCGCATTATTGTTTTATATTAATTGTTACTTGTTTACTATTATTTTACTATTTGGAACATTTGAATATCATACGCGATACGCGTTGTACAATAATACTATACACGTTACGATAATTTGTTTGTGAGATCGTATCAAAAAAAGTTGTACAATCTATATGAGCCGCTTGTTAGATATACAATGCAATTTCCAAAAATAATTACTGTTAAATAATGTACTATCTAAAATAAAACACTTACATTTTTTCTTCAAATTTCTTCTTATTTAGCGATTTCTAAAACTTAGTATCTACGATTTATTTATATTATACATTTAATTACATATAATGAATATTATATTAGCATAATAAATTATAAGGCAAAGTTTTTAACTTTCTTGTTTATTCGTGAATAATAATAATATTGATATATACAGTTATGGTTATTTGTTTTGTAAAACACGTAACTTGTCTGCATTCTGTAGTGATCTTTTGCCAATTTTGCAATTTTCTACTTGACATTCCTTAAATATTTTTGTTCTAAACAATAAATCAATTATGAACATATAATGACAAAGGCATTTTGAATTTAGTAAGTTCATATATTTTTTATTAATTTGTATTAATGCTTTTTCTTTTAATTGGTGTAAAAGCTTTTTTTCACTTTTCATTTTTGGAAAGTATTTTTCAAATATGTGTAAACAAATGTTAACTATATCCAAAAGTTTATCTGTTTGGAGCTTTGAGTCCCTGTGTTGATTGAATATCCCCATAAGTTCTGAATATTAAAATAATCGATTTGTCATTCAAATAATCTTTGTTTTTGGTTAAGTTACACTCATTACACATAAATTTATCCCAACACTTTTTTGCTAAATACCCTGCAAAATAGGCAATAGAGCATAATTCTAATGATGGATTATCTGCAGTCTCTACTTCAGATATTGAATTAAACGACACATTAGAACTGCTCGAATCAGAGTCAGTTGCATAGTGAGTTTCTTTTATCTGAAACGTTGGTTTTATAACAGGATCTATTGAAATGTCTTTTAAAACATTTACAGTAAGAAACTCTTCATCATCAGGCTCACAGTTGCTACAATTAGAACCGCACCTCATCAAACTATAAGAACATATGTGTCCAAAACAGCATCGAAACGTCCTAGCTGTTGGGTTCCTATTATAACTACAAACAATAAAATAATTAATAATTTAAATAATAATAAAATAACTCATTTTTAAAAAACCCTATTGACGTATAGGTACAGATTTTGAATGTATAATACATTTATTTATTACATACATACCCATTTTTTTGTCGAATTATTGAAAATAAATTTTCCAAAGCATCTTGCGTTAATTTGTTGGTCATCAAAAAGTAACCCTTATTAGCACTGGAGGTAACGGTTTCTAATTTTTCGGACTTATAAAGTTCACTTATTGCAGTTATGGTCCACACAATTCCCACAAAACAAGGGGGAGTACTGACTTTTTTTGTTCTATGGCATATTTTTTTGGCATCTTTGAATATTTTATATGCGTTTTGTAAGTTATCAAACACTTGCGGGTTACGATCACACATAGGTTTTCTGTTTGGATTCGGATCGAATAAATTTTTGCTGTTGGCAGAATCGAACATTTTGTTAACTACCTATGTCAATGAAGTACGCCGTATCAAGAGCAGATGACGATTGTAACTCTTTAGTGGCAACGCAAGTTCTAATAGCAGCTGATACCGAATGACTTAGCAGCTGAATGGCCATTTTACAATTCATTTTTTGAAATGGATTTGGGCTTAAGTGTACTGGGGTAATTTTAATCATAGAACGTGCAACATTTTTTTTATCAATATCATTTGCAGTTCTAATATTTTTTAAAGAAACAATTTTATTCGCATCATACACAAAGTCACTATTTAACAAATTGTTTCTTATACTTTTTATTAGGTGAGGCATGTCGTAAATCAAAAATATTTTTTTATTACACAGCGTAGTCCACGGTTGATCTTCTGTACCCCCCAGCAGTGTATACATGCGTCGATTCTGTGTACCCTGATCGCATATAATACACGTTGGTAATAAACCAATACTTATTATTTGTTTAACACATTCTTCAATAATGGTAACTAAGTTATTTCCTTTAATACCACAGCCCGTAAAAAAATAACATAAAGGTAACTTCCATTTTGCGTAAATACCACGTACCATTACAACCAATAAATGTGTACCAAGTTTATTTGTACGACCTAATGTCCCTAAATCTTCAAATCCCTCAATTTCATCTAACACTTTATTGTATTCTATAGTTTTCATAATAGATAATTCATCCAGCAAAATCGCACATTTTTTTTCTTGTACGTTCATATTTGAAATTTTCAATTTAAGTTGTTCCATGTATTTTTCAGAAAATCCAGTAGAAAAATTAATTGAATTAAGCCAACGTCTAACAGTACTTTCTCCCGGTAAAATTATACCGTTTGATCGCATAAATTTATAAGTAGATGGCGATTTGAAGTAAAGTGATAACGCAATATTTTTTTCAGATTTTGACCAAGATTTACGTTTTTTATGCAATAATTGAATCGAAATTAACGCTTTAGAGTTAGTTGATGGAAACTTGGCCTCTTCAAAGAAGCGGTGCACATTAATTTTGTTATGTTTATTTTTTTCATTTTGTTTTTTCATCGAAGTTATAATAGCGCGCTTTTGCTTGAGTAATTTTTTCATGTTTTGTAACTTATATTGTAAAATCTTATTCTTTGCAGCAATTTTGGTCGGACTATTTATTATTTAATTCTTAGATCTAGCTAATGGTTTTTGAGGACTTGGTAGGTCAGTTAATTGCGATATCCATTTTTTTGTTGAAGGAGATATTGCTAATAATTCAGGGCTTTGATTAAAAATTGGAATGTTTGGAGTAGATATTTTTGAACGTAAACTACTGTATGTATAATTAGGCGTTAACACCTTAAGGTTTTGGGGTGTAGATGATAAACTTTCTGAAAACAAAAATAATTTTATAATGGTAGGTACATGTAGGTACCCACGAAAAGTTTTTGAATTATAACAAAATTACTAACACAATTTAATTCGATATTGGGTCAAAAAGCATACAAAATGATTTTGTAGTTAAAAATGTATACAATTTGAAGTTCAGACGCTTTTAAAAAGTAGACAAACTTATAATAAATTTCGTATTAAATTTTCAAATATTGAAAAGAAAAAAATTACCATGGAATAGGTAAAAACAAATCTGGTTAGGTAGGTGCAGATGAAATGAATTTTCAAATTTAATTTTGTGAAAAAAACAATAGTAAAAAGCTGGTAAGTGAGATGATGGTGGTACAAGTTTGTCCTTCGTCCCTTCGGTCCTCGGACAAGATATTGGTGATGAATGTGTTAAGTTTTAAAGAAATGATGACTCATTTCTTTAGTATAAAACGATTCTGAGCAAAGCTTCAGTGTAATATAATATATTATTATTTAAATACTGTTTACGTATTTTATGGTTATTTGTATAATTTTTGATGAGTTTTTTTGTAATTAAACCCTCATAAAATATTCAATTAGATATAACTCATTTAAACTTCAATTGTTATAACAATTATAACTCATTAGAAATTTTCTGTCACCAAAAGATTCGAAAAATGTTTTTATATCTATATTCCAAGTTTTATTGTGATCAGATACACCAAAAAAGTTTTAAACAGATTTCAAGCAGAAAATTAACGTAAAAACAGTCAATATTTTCGTATACGAATTTATTAAAGAGTGTATAAAAAAAAATCCTGAGTCACGATTTTTGAATTTTTGTTAGGATAATTAGGTAGGTATATGAGTAAGGTCATATTAAATTTTCAGAACTTTTTGTCAAATATTTAAAATTATATCACATAAAAACTTTCAAACAATTTGGTAAATTAAAAGTTCTATATTTAAGTCAAAAGTGCTATAATTGTTCTGAAAATGGTGTCCAATATAAAAAAGTATGTACTTGATATTGGATAAAATTTTCAAGTTTCTAGCTTCAATACTTTTCGATTTATGACTAAATACCTAAAATCCGAAGCGTGAAAATCTCGTTTACGGCGGATTTTTACCGATTTTACCGTTTTTCGATCGTTATTCTTGATTACTGGAAAAACTATGGAGATTTTGGAAAAATGACCTCTCTAAAGTACCATGTCAGTTAAATTTCGAATCTAAAAAGTTGCTGGACGAACCTTTTAGACAAGGTTTTCTATACGAAAAAGTGTTTACAGAAAAAAAAAAAATAAATAAATAAACATCATTGTAAAACCATAAGATCCTTCGCTTCACTCAGAATCTAAAATATTATTTAGTCGATGAAATTTTTTGTATAGAATTATACATAAATTCCTAATATGTATATAATGAATATTTATAAATTAGTAAAATGTAAATAGTAATGAACATGTGCAATGTGCCGATGTATCATATTATAATTTATATGGTCGTATGGCACCGCCGAACCGCGGCGTACATGGTACGTCTCGCCCACGGTTATCTACACAGGTTGGCGTACGGGAGTGTTATCTCTGTTAAAGTGGCATTTGTAGTGAACTATTAGCGCTAGTAGTCATCGACCCGACATTAACATGTAAATTATACAAAAAACTGTAGTTTTTCATTCTTTGCTCATAAACGATTACAAGAACATAAAAATTGTTAAGCACCTAAATTATAGATTGAACATTTTTACATCAGATAGAATTTTTTTGGTGTTTCTATCTTCAAAAGTACGTTTTATTTTCAATGAAAACAATTATATTATTTTGGTGCCAAAAATCAAAATAACATTAGTGATAAAATGCCAATAAATTAATTAATAAATAATAATAATAAAATACAGAAATCAACCTATAATAATTACATTTTCTTTTTGTAATAATTATTTAAAAACCAAAGGGAGTCTACATTATCACCTTTGTGTCATATTTTTGATCGAACCGGCCGAATGAATAATTATATCTTTATTAGACTTATAACCAGATGTGCATCCAACAATACAACACTTAACCATTTTAACGATACACGAAAATTCAAAATTGACACACTCGGAAACTCAGACACTACGACTACGACAACGAGATAACGAATAAAGATTTAAGATACAATATAACAATTAACAAAAATTATCACTTATCTGAAAACATAATATTTTGTTTTTTGGCGCCAAAATAATATATTTTTTTAATTGAAAATGAGACGTTATTTTAAAGATAGAAACACCAAAAAAATTCTATTTGATGTAAAAATGTTCAATCTATAATTTAGGTACTAAGCAATTTTTATTTTTTTGTAATCGTTTATGAGTAAAGAATGAAAAACTACAGTTTTTTGTATAATTTATATGTTAATGTCGGGTCGATGACTACTAGCGCTAATAGTTCTCTATAAACGCCACTTCGACAATCTAATGCATGGAATACATATCGTCGTACGCCAACCTGTGTAGATAACCGTGGTCTCGCCACAGCTGCCACCGCCGCCGGCATAGGCGACTACTAGCGATGACAGCGTTATTCGATCTAACTAGCCAAGCGACCGTGGCGCCTTGTAGCGGCACTCGATTATTATAACAACGCCGAAATCACGGCCAGTGAGCAGTGAGCAATCTATAGTATTTATAATCAATGATAGTATTTATTAGTGTAAATATAGGAAACACAATTTTTATTTTTGACAATATTATACTACAATATAAATTTGAAATTTGATATTCAACTTTTAAATTATTAATAAATTATAATTTTAGAAGGGAAGATCGCCCCATCGCCCCTATCTACGAGCCGCCACTGGATATTTTTAAGATATTTTCAACAGTTTTATTTTTATTTTTTGTTATTATGACTAGACACATGTGTTAAGTTTGGTTTGGTTGGTAAAATAGAAGTTAATAGTATTAATAGTAATGATGTGGAGAAACAGTTGGTCAGAGAGTATAAAGATGTGTTTGAAGGTTTAGGAAATTTTCCAGAGGAGTATGATATTAAAATTAGAGAGAATAGTGAATGTTGGATTAATCCACCAAGGAGGGTACCGGAATCAATAAAGGGTGAACTTAAAAAAACACTAGATATCATGACTAAAGATGGTGTAATAGTACCTGTAGATAGACCAGGTAAATGGTCTAGTAATATTGTTATTGTTGAAAAACCCAATAAAAAATTGCGAATCTGTTTAGATCCGTCAGAATTAAATAAAGTCATAATTCGAGAACATCATTTAATACCAACAATGGATGAGATTAGAATGAGCTTAAGTAATAAAAAGTGGTACTCATTGTTAGATCTTAAAAATGGGTTTTGGCAAATTAAGCTGTCTAAAGAGTCCAGTAATATATGTTGCTTTAGTACACCTTTTGGATATTATAAATTTACTAGGCTTCCATTTGGGCTGTCATGTGCACCTGAAGAGTTCCAAAACAGAATCAGAAGTGTTTTGGGGATTTGAAAATATAAAAATTTATTTTTATGATATATTAATTGCAGCTGAGGATGAAAGAACACATGATTTGGCGGTAAAATATGTATTGAAAAGGGCAAAATCTGTTGGAATAAAATTTAATGCAGACAAGTTTATCTATAAAAAGAAAGAAATCAATTATTTAGGTATGATTTTTAGTATGGAGGGAATGAAAGTTGACCGAGTTGAGGCGATTAACAGTTTAAAAGAACCTAAAAATAAAGTAGAACTACAACGAATCATAGGGATGTTCAATTTCCTTAGGCAATTTATACCGAACATGTCACAATTGATTGCTCCCATAAGAGAGTTGTTAAAGAAAAATGTGCAGTGGACATGGACTAACATTCATAGTGAAGTAATAAGACAAGTGAAACATATAATTACTAACTCACCTGTCCTTGTTAATTTTGATCCAAAAAAGGAAATAAGTATTCAATGTGATAGCTCTAGTAGTGGACTAGGTTGCTGCTTAATGCAAGAAGGAAAGCCAGTAGCATTTTCCTCTAGGAGTTTAACTGATTCAGAGAAACAGTACCCACAGATTGACAAAGAAATGTTAAGTATTTTGTTTTCGTGTCGTAAATTTCATAATTATATTTATGGATATCATACAAAAATTTGGACGGATCATTCACCATTAACATCAATTTATAAAAAAAATTTTCATTAAGTTATATCAAATAGATTACAAAAAATGAAACTCAAGCTATTGATCTATGATTTAGAAATTAATTATTTACCAGGCAAAGAAATGCATATTGCAGATCTGTTGTCGAGAAATTATATTAATAATGAATTTGACAAGGAAATTAATATTGAAGGGGTAGTACATTCAATTAATAATACTATAAATGTCTCGAAAATAGCTGAGGCTACAAAGCATGACCTAGTTCTAGTGAAAATAAGATAAAAATAAGATTAGTGGCGATATTCAACATTATTGGAGTCTTCGTAATGATTTTGTTGTTGAAAAAGGAGTTCTTTATGTTAAAAATAAAATTATTATGCCTTACAGCCTGAGACGGTTGGCATTACAGCAGTTACATGAAGGACATAATGGTGTGAATAAAACTGTACTTAGAGCAGTGGTTCCCAACTCAACAATAGGCACGGACCACTTTTAGAAATTTTTCACCGTCACGGACCACTCCCTCATTTCAACCCCCCCCCCTCTTTATATCACTTATTTTTTTTATAGTTTTATATATAGTTTATAATTTCTAGGTACAAAATAAAATCAGAAATACAGTTTATGTCGTGGAAAAATATTTTAACTTATTTATTTAAAAATTTAATTTAATAAAAAAAGCTGATACAAATTTAAATTTTACATTTTACGAACTTATATTAATTAACTTATTCAATGAGAAAAAAATATAACAAATGTATATTATTGAGTATTAATGTGACTTATTAGGGCGCGCTTCTTTTACCAGTTGTGAAATTCTTGGAACGATGCTGTTGCTTAGTGCCAGTCGCATATCATTACTTGGATTCAGACGATTTCGTTGTTTATTTTTTATAGATAATAGTGAAGAAAATCCTTGCTCACATAAATATGTGGTTGAAAAAACCATGAGGAAACGTAATGCTGTTTGCCGAATGTTTGGATATCCCATGGCCTTTTTACACCAAAACTCTTCTAAGTTTGTACTATATTCAAACGAACTCTTCAAGTTGCTGTCGTTCTGATGATCTATTAATTCATCTTGCATTTCTTCTTGAACGTTGTTGACTTCGACAGTGAAAGGATTACGAATTAACTTCTTAACAACATCAGTGTCTACTACACCATATTCTGGAAAGTATCTGGTAAATTCCTCTTTAAGGACTCTTAAGTGTTCTAATACATTATTCTGAATATCTTCTGTAAAACATTTGTAGTGTTCGTCATCAATAAGAACTCGCAGTGTAGGAAATACAGAATAATTTTTCATCTGAGTTTTGTCAATCCAAAGATTTATCTTGCAGACAAAATCACGAACTTTATCGATTTTGACAAATAAATATAATACGAGTAAAATAATAATGAAGATAAAATACGAAACGAGTAGATAATACCTACGTGATAAAATTATCGACAGATTATGAGACATAACTAGTAATAGTTACCGTAATATTATAGTAGTATAGAGGAAAAACGCAAATAAATATTTATCACAATTCAGCTATACCCGCATGACCGAATGTTATTTATATCCGTACATAAATTGTCATCGGTTGCGATAGTGTGTTATCTGGCTGTTACTTAGACGCTAAGCCGTTAATAACAAAAATATCAAGTATAATTTCGCTCATTTTTTTAATTAAAATTTTTTTATTCGCGGACCACTTAAGATGAGTCCACGGACCACTGGTGGTCCGCGGACCACCAGTTGGGAATCACTGACTTAGAGCTAAGCAGTTAGTATACTGGCCTGGGTTGGATAATGAAATAAAACAATATGTGTCGAGTTGCAAAATTTGTGATAGGTTTAAAAATTCTAATACAAAAGAGCCATTACAGCATCACCAAGTGGCTAAACTACCTTTTGAAATTATAAGTTCTGACATATTGACTTATGGTGGTAAAGACTATGTTATTGTATTTGATCATTATTCAAAATGGCTAGAAATAATCAAAATAAATTTTAAAACAGCTCAAGAAGTTATACAACAGTTAAAAAAGATCTTCAGTACACATGGGTATCCACAAATAATATATTCTGATAATCAACCTTATAGCTCTGATGTATTTAAGCAATTTTGTGTAATGTATAATATAAATTTACTAACGTCTAGTCCTAGATACCCTCAATCTAATGGGATGGCAGAAAGAGCAGTACAAACTGCCAAACAAATGCTTAGGAAAGCTGATTTGGAAAAAAAAGAAATACTAGACATTTTGCTTGAGTACAGGTGTACAACTTTACCACAGATCGGAGCTTCACCTTGTGAGTTAGTCATGAGTAGACTATTAAGAACTAAGTTTCCAGTAAATGAGAATACTTTAAAACCTAAAATTCAAGTTAATGATGAAAACAGAATGTTAAACTATCAAGCCAACTATAAAGAACATTATGATAAAAGAACTAAATCCAAAGATGAGTTTAATGCAAATGATGATGTGGTTGTAAAGGAAGGAAGAGTATGGTTACCTTGTAAAGTTTTAAGTAAATTAGATAATTATCCAAGGTCATATGTAGTCAAGCTACAAAATGGGCAAATAGTCAGCGTACATCATATCATTTACGTCACACAAAGGGACAACACTATATTGAAAATTATGAAGACAATGATGATATAATATTAGGAGTAAGTAGTAATGAAGAAGTGGTGAATGAGAAAAAAATTAAAGATAGTCAAAGTAATGAAGAAGTGGTGAATGAGAAAAAAATTAAAGATAGTCAAATTAATGAAGAATTGGTGAGTAAGGGATCGAATGGTGAAATAACAAAAACAAAAGTTGGAAGAGTAGTTAAAATACCAACCAAGCTAGATATTTATGATCTCAGTAATTAACTAAGTTTTGTTTTTAATAGTTTATCTTACCTTTAATGTTGTATTATTAATTGTTGTTTATGAATGTAATTATTTTTATTACTATCATTTATATCATTATTTATTAATGTAATTATTATTATTTGAAATATTGTTAAAATGTAAATCATCATTTATTAGTGTAATTATTGTGCAAAACAACTGCTAATGTATCTAATATCTATTGTATCTTAAAGGGAAGGATGTTGTATGATAACTGTGTTATCAATAGTTGTTATCTTGTATTTTATAATCATATCAATTGTTCATACATATAGTCACTAGTCAGTGTTAAGTTAAAAGTTAATGTAAGACTGAAGCACATGTTTAGATAAAATAATAAAAGAAATTATAATATGTAACACGTTTAATAATAAATAATAAGACCACATATAATAAATAGTACGTTAGTTGTAGAACATAAAACATAACTAATTAATTATACATTTATTTAATTTTTTATATATTATGTAACTGTACAAAGTTGTATTCTACATAATCATTAGGTACTATGTAAAACTTATATTATTGGATAAAAATTGGATTCAAATGAAATTACACTATTTTTTAAACATTTTTTTACAGCATATTTAGGTATTTTATTTTCTAATTATTTTCAGGAATCATGTACTGATTCATCTTTAAGCTGTCAAAATAATAATCCTCAAATGCAAAATGTTAAGGTACCTATGCTATTTTATATTAGTTTTTTATTGTTTTAAAAATGGTTTTAACTTAATTATTAATATATGTTTTAATAACAATAGGTATCTGCAGGGGTGTATTGGAGCGTATACGGGAGTATACGGCGTATACTCATAACAATATTTACAAAGAAATGCGTATACGTGAAAAAAATATTCATTATATAAGTATACGGTGGGTAAATGTTGTGTATACGGCGTGTATACGGTTAGGACTTAGGGCTAAGCTAATAGTTTTTGAAGATTTAAAATTGGCTTTTTAAATTCTACTAAATAAGTGTATAACATAAAAAATAATATTTATTTTTATGTCTATATGATTAAAATATATCATTTATCACTTAATCAGTTTGTTATACGCATTGAACTATATGATAAAATTTATCATATAGTTCAATGGTTATACTGGTTATACGGTATACTATTTGTATAGTCTATACTCTGTGGTCTATAGTCTAAGACCGTAGTATAATCCAGTATAATATCTTATATAATTGTTAATAAATTGTTATTGATAGTATTATTTACAATCTACAACCAATGAGGTTATTATCACCCACGGCCGAGTGGCAAACGCTCGAGAATCATACAATGTTATCATAAACAAGCTATAAATAGATTATATAGTTGAATATTTTATAATATATATACATAGAGTTTTTTAACCCCTATAATTTATTAATTTGCACTCAAAAAATAATGTAATTAACAGGAAAATGAAATAACATAGGTTCTGACAGAGGGTCTGATAGTTCACTGAGTCTGACACTACACTACTCGACTGGTGCTAGACTCTCACTCTCTGCCGGACGGGGAGGACGAGACACTGCTGTATGTGTATTCGGAATGTGCCGCATCGGCATAAAGGGTTTGCACAATACGACACAGTGTCTAGTTCTCCTTACAATATACATTCGTTTAGTTCGATGTAGTGTAAATTAAAATATCAGTGGTTCGTAGACCCACTAAATATAGCAGTGAAATAATGGTTCACAACACTCCCCAGACTAATTGAAACTTGGGGGCCTAATGGTCACCACGTTTCAACTAACTCTGGTTATCTGACTATTCGGGCTGAGAATGTTTTGCTACATCCTTTACATTTTGGGGCTCTGCTATATCAGGATGATATACCTTCGGTATATTACATTTATATTTCACTAACAAATACACCAATATTACTAATATGGTGCTTACAATGGTATACAACATTACATAATGATGGTCTGGTTTTACAAATGAATTAATATCCTTGTACCTTTCTGACAACTCCTTGATTTGATTGGCATCTTGAGCCAGCTAATTAAAATCCCTATAGTGTTTATGAATAACTGTTTTGTGGGTATTGTATTCATTTTTTTGTTTAGGTATATTTAATATGAATTCGGGAATTAGAGTTTCTGATACGTAATCCCTTCGAGTTTCTGATGTTAATTCTCTAGACGGTGTTAGTATGATGTTATCTGTATAGATGACACATTTGTCAGAGATAGTAATTTTTCCTATACCAGTTAATTTAACCTTATTAGTTTCTAGACCACATGACACTGTTATCGTCTGTGAGGAAGAATAGTAGAGCCATGAGTTCTGTAATGATAACTTTTGCCAAATTGTTGAGTTTAAAATAACTGAATTAAATTTACAACTTTCCATCTGATGATCTGTCGAGTGGTACAAAGATACCTCACAACCTTCTTTCTGAGTATGTTTTTTTACAAATTCAGGACTTATGCATAACTTAAAATTAAACAAGGTTTTACATTTATTTTCATATTTATTTTCTGTTAAGGTGAAATAATACTCGTTTGTATTACTAATCGCTAGATACGTTGTCTGAGGTTCTATAATGATAGTGTCCCCTTTGTCTGTTGGTATTGGCAGAGGGATATTATGGAATAATTTGAAATGAATATTCGATAATAATAGAATGCGGGTTACGAATATTAGGAATTGTCCCATAAAGGTTACACTTTATGTGGATGCTCTGAAAAGTTCTGGGATGGATAACTGAGATTCTGCTATAGGAAGTTCTAACGTTGGTGGTAATTTAAGTTGAATTCCTTTTAATTCATGATATAGTTCGGCTGGTGGGTATACACTAGTGTGCATGAATCCATTTAATGCAGAGTTAACTATATTTTGAAGGTTTTGTGTTTCCCAGGCAAATTGATTTAATAAAGCGACTAGCATGGTAGTATGTTCTTGGAAAAGGTTCTTGAGGTTTTGGATGTGGAATTCTTCTGAAAGACGTGCTGTCCTTTCAGAGATTTTATATTATTTTGCATAGTAAGAGATTCTGATTCTAAGTCATGAATTGTGATATTTACGTCCTGAACTACTGACTCAACTATTCGCAGTTGGTCATGTGCGAGGAATGACGCTTTTTCACTAGCACTTTTCATGCTGTGCATATTATCGTAGAAATATTTAGCATCTTCGTCAGAACAGACACCAAACAGGACATTTGCTAATCGACCTATACCATTTATTAAGCCCCTCGCCGGTCGGGATAATCGTGAAGGAACGGTTCTACTGGGTGATAAAACTTTCATAACTGCGTTAAAATTTAAATGGATTTCAGTGATAAATGGGCGAGTGATTTGTACGAAGTTAATACATACATCATCTATGGTATTATCTGATCGCTCTTTAACCAGGAGGCAAATATCGTTTGTTTGTTTGGAGTATTTATTGAGAGTCTGAAATTTAGTCTCGTAAGAGGTAAGGTTTAGATACGTTACGAAATCCCAATTAGTGAAAGATGTTCTGAGAGGACTTATTGTTTCGAAATACATGCCAGATGTACGTTCTATTGGCGTGATATTGAATTTTGTGTTCTGAATTTCCGTGTTTCCATAGGTGAGCAAAATAGTTAATCTGGAACATAACACTTATGGATCTATGAATCGTCTTAACATATTTTTATGGAGTTTTATAGGTTTTTTCCGTTTAAGAATAATGACATTTGGAGAATTTGTACAGACTTCCGTTACAGGAAAAGGTCCTAACCATTTAGGTGCAAGTTTACCTTTGCTAGCTTTTTCCTGAACTAATACTTTATCACCTACATTGAGAGTTAAAGGTGTGAGTTTCCGATCGTAATGTTCCTTAGATTTTTGTTTGGTCTCAAGCTGGTGTTTTGTTACCATTTGATGAGTTTCTTGCATGAGCCTTTTCATTTCAAATTGGTAATCTTCGTAGCTGTACTGAGGTTCTGGAGGGCTAGATAGAGAAGTAGGGACTGTTAGAGGATAGCCATACACTACTTCATGCGGTTGAAATCCTGTGGATGAATGTATTGACGAGTTATGGCAATACATAGCAAACGGGACGTACCCATCCCAATTCTTTTGGTTTTTACTGGAATAATTTCGTAAGTATTCACCGAGAGTCCGATGGCTACGTTTCAGACTACCATTGCTTTGTGGATGGTAGGGCGTAGTTGATGTCTGAGAGATTTGGAGTATTTTACAAACCTCCTTAAAAACTTTACTGATGAACTCAGTTCCGCATTCAGTTACTAACGACAGCGGCGGGCCATGTAGGCACACAAACTGGGTTACGAAGTGTTGAGCAACTGTATTTGCTTCATGGTTCTTCATGGGCGTAGCCCATGCGAATTTGGAAAAATCGTCGAGTAAGGTCAAAATGTATGTATTTCCATTGTATGATGTTGGTAAGGGTCCCACAACGTCCATGAATATCTTCTCGAAAGGTCTGGACGCCGTAGCTGTGATAACCATCGGTTCCTTGATTGTGTGATTTTGTGATTTATTGACTTGGCAAGTCAGACAGCTTTGGATGTACTTGCGTATTTGCTTTCTCATACCCTTCCATTGATATTGTTGCGAGATTCTGTTGTATGTGCGGGTATTTCCTTGGTGTCCTCCTAGAGGATTTTTATGAAATTCTTTTATTATTTGCTCTTTGTTTTCTTCTGTTAACTCATCCTCAGTATATACTTGGATATATACGGGAGAGTCTCAGAAGATATACCGCAATATGTTACGTACTACTTCCCACTTGAGCCCATCTAAACCACAGCCTAGGCGAGGACAAGCGAGTTTCGTGACCTGATGTTCCGTACAAAGTGACTTGAGGTTCTGAAGACATAGGAACAAATCCACGTATGAGGGTTTGTCATTAAAACATTCCTTGGTTATTAAATAGAACACATAATGATTTTCAGACTTTATGAACGCTACTTCTGTGAGTGTTTTATGTTGTTGTTGGAGTTCTTTTATTTGTCCATATTTACGGCGGAACTGCAAAGCTATTCATTGCTCATTTTAAAGTCAGCTGATACACAGTGAGCTAGTGAGAATTCTGGATCGATTTCGAATATGTTCCCTATTTTTTCTATGACATTCTGAGTTGGTCCTAATTTACTGTATTCTGCTTGAAGGAACATTTGATAATGTTGTGGTGATTCTTTTTGTAATGGTAATTCGAGAGTTTCTGGCTGCTCAGATGTTTGAGAGTTCTCTGGAGTTTCTTGATGATCTGGAATCTCTTGAAGGTTTTCCGTGAAATTTTTAGATCGGGTGGTTACTGTGTGGATACGGCTTAACGCGTCGGCGTTGGTGTTGTTCACACCTGGTTTGAAATGAATGGTATAGTCATATTCTTCAAGTTTTAAACGCCAACGTGTAAGACGGGATCCAGGATCTGTAAGATTAAACAACCATACCAAAGCACGGTGATCTGTAATTATATTGAATCTCAAACCAAAAAGATATGGTCTGAATATTTTTATGCCCCACACAATACTGGTCAATTCTTTCTCTGTTGTATTGTAATTCTGCTCGGCCTTATTTAACGTCCTCGATGCAAATGCTATGGGTAAGTCTTTTCCGATCGGTCCTTGAGAAAGCACGCATCCGATTGCGGAATCGCTAGCATCGCAGGTTAGATTAAAAGGTTTTGAGAAATCGGGATACTGTAATATAGGGGCTTGAGTTAGAAGATCTTTCAATTGTTCAAATGATTGCTGACAAAGATCACTCCATCGATATGGTACATCCTTTTTCAGCAAGGAAGTCAAAGGTTTTGCAATTTGTCCGTAGTTTCGAATAAACCTCCTATAGTACCCGGATAGCCCCAAGAAGGATTTTACCTCCTTGACATTCGTTGGAACGGGGAATTCTTTGACAGATTTTGTCTTTTGAGGATCTGGTTTTACACCTTCATCAGTAATCAGGTGTCCTAAATAATTTACTTCCTTCCTAAGGAATTCACATTTCACTGGTTGCAACTTCAGATTGTATTTCCTGAGTCGAATACCTCTTTTAGCTTTTGAGAATGATCCTTAAGATCTTTAGCGTAAATGATTATATCGTCTAGGTATACAAATGCTTTGAGTCCATTTAGACCAATTAATACTCTGTTCATTAATCTCTGGAAGGTTCCGGGGGCTCCTTTTAGTCCAAAAGGCATGCGTAAAAATTCATAATGCCCCTTGTCAGTGGAGAACGCGGTTTTTGCCTTATCTGACTCTTTCAAAGGTACTTGGTGGTACCCTTAGGCGAGGTCAAGCATGCTATAATATTTTGACTTGCCCAATTGGTCTAATAATATTGGGTAGAGGGAAAGCGTCTCCTGTGGTAATTTGATTTAATTTTCTGTAATCCACACAAACCCTATATTTGACTTTTCCACTAATATCCGGTTTCTTTCGAACTACGAGAAGAGGTGCGTTCCACGGTGAATCACTTGGAGCTATTACACCTTCCCGTTCTAGTTGTTCATTTGTTCCGTTATCTCTTGTCTGTGGCGTTGAGGTAGTCTATATGGTTTCTCGTTAATGGGATGCACGGCATCTGGAGTTCGAATTTCATGAGCCACCGCTGACGTGGCTGTTATGACATCACCTTCGAGTGCGAATAATTTTGAATATTCGTCGCAAATGGTCAATAATTATGTCTTCTCTTCTTCATTTAAATGTCTGTTCTAAGGACTTCACGTAGCAGTTTTAGTCGGTCGCTATCAACAAGAGTAGTTGGCTTATCATGAATGTGCGTAGCATGTGCTGTTGCTTCGTTAAATTCCTCATAGTTCAATTGTTCCAAGTTGGGAATTTGTATCTCAATTGATACATATTCAATTGAGTTCTGTGGGGTTTATTAATGGTATGAGGACGGTATGATTACTTACAGTAGCAATACAGTTTCCGCAAAGTACATCTTCCACAATGCTCTGAGTATTGATTAAAATATTTGAATGGTCTGTGACATTCGGAGCCGGCACAGAAACGATTGTTTCCGTCCGGGGTTGCAGCGTTACTACTGAAGTGTCAGTTACTATCAAGTCTTTGGTTTGGTAGTTAATGATCGTCTTCCGATTATGAAAGGTTTTCCTAGTATCCCTTCATTTGGCACAGGGAAGTCATTATGCACTACCTGAAACTCCGCTGGATATCTCTCGGTGCCTATTTGGAGTTCCAGAGTAGCCATTCCAAGAGTCTGTACGAAATGTTCTGTTATCCCTTTTAACTGATAAATAACATTGTCATACACCATGACATCATCATTCAGGGCTGATAGTTTTATCAAGTTCAGATCGCTACCTGAATCGAGTAAAAGTTGAATGGTCTGCTTAATAGTCTTAGGACATTGACAAATAACATGGTCATTTGCGAGTGTTTGTAGTATTGATGCAGTTAAGACGTTTCTGCGTATGAAACGACGGCGGTTTTGATGCTCCCGGCTGGGCGCCCGCCTGCGGTTCCAGCCTGTGACATGTTTTTTGAATTCGAAGGTGTTGTGCTTAATGAATATTCTGTGCGCTGTGAGTTTACGTATTTTAGCTTGCGGCACTCTTCCTTGGTGTGCCCGAGTTTCTTACAATATCGACAAGTAATTGTACGTACATCTAGTTTTTGGAAATTTATGCTATCCTTGCTTCCGCTAGAAGTTGGTTGAGTTTGTCTTGACCTACAATCCCTAGCCTTATGTCCTCCTTTTCCACAATGGAAACATGGGGTGGACGGTTTTTTTGTGATTGACTTAGCGTTACCGTGTTTATGGTTAGTTTCGAAGAATCTTTTGGACTCTTCGAGAGAATTTCTCACCCTTTCTTCTTCTCTAGCGGCTTGCATGGCTTTCTCTAGAGTCGGTGGATTTCGGGCTTTGATGAAATCCTTTAATTTTCCTAACCCTTCTATGAATACTTGAATTGTCTGGGCCTTGATGCTGTTTTCCAAAGCTGTAGCCACTTCCACAGATTTGCCATTGGTTTCTTGTTCTTATAAAAGTGTCTGAAGTGATTCGATACGGGAGGAATATGTCATAACATCCTCTCCAGGTTTCTGTTTGCTCGAGTATAATTCAAGGTACAAATGTGTCGTGGTTCTCTGTGGTTCTAAGGATGTCTTGAGGGTCTCCTTGAGTTCAGTCCATTGTGTGGTGCTCTTCTCTTGTCAGAGCTAATCGTAGAAGTTCAAGCAGAATTATCAACAATAAATGTTAATTTTGGTTCATCTGACATAGTATTGTGGACCGATTCTACGGTGGTGCTGGGATGGAAAAACTTGTGCTAAAGTTTCATTCAGCATATTTATAGATTATATTGATTATAATATTATGACTGCAGATCTTATTGCGAATTGAAAAGGAAAGCGGAGAAGCGTCAGGAGTGGAGAATTGCTGCCAACCAGCCCTTGGGCTGTTAACAAAAAAAAAAAAAAAAAAATATTATGAAATAATAATTTTTAGGGCAACCAGAGATGAAAAGAAAATAACTTTGCATGAAAATCTTTTAAGTAGATTAACAGATGCCAATGATATTGAAAAAAAAAGGTTGAGTTGCTGGAGAAACTACTACTCGGTAAAAACTAGAAATAATAGTTTTTATGTGACATATTAAGTTTGTTTTTACTTTATTATTCATAAACCATAAGTATATTTTCATTTTCAAAGACTGAAAACTATAAAATTACCAAGCCATTATTATTTAACTAAGAAAAGACTAGTTTTTTTTTTTTTTGTCATTAAAGGTCATTAGTTTTGTTATAAGTTTCTAATTTCTTTTTAATTACATCATTATTTTTTTTGTATTTATTATTCAAAGTATATGTATTTTCAAAGACTAAAAACTATAAAATGAAAAAAATTCCAAGCTATTATTATTTTATTAAGAAAAGTTAAGTTTATTTTTTTTTTGTTATTAAAGTTTATTCTTTGTATTGATATTTAACTTAATTAAAATAAAGATTTTAAGTATCAATATTAAAATTTGATTTTATTCACATCAATAAAGATAATTCCCTACAAATTGCATCTCTTTTATTATTCGCTGTTTGATTTCTTTCATTATTATCACAATTGAAATCTTGATTTTGAGAACAATAATCTATATGGTCAATTTGATCATTTAGGTCCATGCATATATTGTGCAAACAGCATGCAGCTGATATAAAAGCACCACAAAAATCTTTGTTGTAAACTTCAAGGTACCTAGAAATTGAATAAATAAATTAGAAACATAGTTACATAATAAAAAATTGAAACAATATGTATTAAATATTAGGTAATGACTGAGCCACCGGGACACAGAGCCTTCCCGGAGTGCCCCATAGGCTAGAGTTTCCCAATCAGGGAGCCATGGCACCCTAGGATGCCATGGACTTGATTTGTGGGTGCCGTGGAATAGACTTCTAACTTCACATACTTTAATCGCCTGAATCGTCCCAACAACTTTCCAAATGTTAATTCAATAACTACTCTGGATGAACTGAGGATTCGATTAAAATTATGCTGTTCGTCTGTTAGTGCACCATTGTCACGATACGGAGTCATTAAATTCAGAGATAATGGATAAGCAGAATCTGCTAAAATTTAGCAATTGTCTGGAACTAAATTCTGTGATGGATCATTGAGAGCAATGCCAATGTTACTTTTTCTAAAAATCCTAGCATCGTGTGACGCGCCAGGCCAGCCCGCAAAAATATTAGTAAATTGTTGCTTACTGTTACATATTCCCTGTCAATAATACAATTTATAAGACAAATCTCAAATAATTGATTACAATTTAAAATATTGTAAAACCAACCTGTAATACTACAGAAGCTACATGTTTGCGGTTAATATGACATCGTTGATCAATAGGTCTCATTCTTCTACGTTTCTTCCAGGGAGCAGGAACTTTAATATGGCATCCATCTAAGGTCATAAACGCACCAGGAAAAGGCTTTGGTCTAAGGTGTTTAAATTCTTGAAGAGCTTCAGTTATAGCATTTCCCCATGGCCATTTGATAAATTTATGTTTATGCACTTCCATAACGGAAATACATTTTCTGACAATTCCGTGTGCATTGCTTTTTGATACATCAAAGCGATCACTAAGTTGTCTACACAGTTTTAAAAACATATAATGCCAGTAATATATTATTATAAATATTTGATTCATAATTTAAAATAAACATATAATCATGAATTATAAATATATATATATATTTTTTTTTTGCTCAACTATTTTAATTAACACACCCATGGTAAATAAGTGAAATTAATATTTAAATGGTACTCTTTATTCATGGGTTTTTTTTTTTTAAATTACTTACTTACTTAATTTATAACTTACTATACTATTTTATTTTACCTGTATGTCTCTAAATTGGCCATGTACCATAAACTTAATAAAATATGATTTTTAATTGTTTTACTTTTAACATCAATCATATTTTCCTCACTTACCACATATTCTACTATTATTTCTGTAAACAATACCTATAAAAACAAAATAATTCATATACCTACCTACCTATATTAAAGTATAATAATTTTTTTGTTTTCAATAATCAATTTTTATTAATTACTGCAAATGTTGATTGATTTAATCTAAAATGACTTTTAAAATCTGATTCACTTAGAATGGCGACTACATTTTTTGTATACATTTTCACTTTCGGGATGATCTTTTGTTCACACACATAATCAAATGTAATTTCGTAGCTATCATTATCATCATCATCATCTAAATAAAAATTGGAAAACAGTGTTTTAAAAAGGTGAAAAAAATATGATCCATATATTAGGTATATAGAGGAAGTTAGAAAATTGGATTCACTGATGCAAAATATGAGAATAATTTGAGTTGGCAGGGCATATTAGGAAAGAAGGATAATGATTTAACACAATATTATGTTACTTTAATACAAAGGTTGGGCAAAAGAAAGAAATGTTTTGAGATTAAAATATAAGCATGTAAATAGAAATAGTGGTTAGTAGTTCTGAAAGACAAATTTAGAGAGTAGACCAAAGACAAAAATGATCGGTTGACGGTACTGGTTTTTAAAATGTCAGAATAAATAAAGTTGTCCATTTCAAAAAAAAAAAGTAAAAGTTAATTTTAATACAAAATTTATACATAATTTAATACAAAATTCAAATTCTTAACATGATAAGTTACTATGGCCCAGATATCATTTATTATCACGAAGACCAGAGTTGGTATAAATTGTTATCTAATACCACGGTTAACAACTATACCGCAACAAGCGCTTACGAATTTCAGCCCAACATACGTTTAAAACGTTGGCGTTCGTAGAGTAGAACGTTTTCCGCTATCGCATTTCCTCAACGTTTCGTGTGTGTTACGGGTTTGATATTAGAACGACCGCGCGATATGATAATCGCTGATTACAAATACCCGATGCGGCAACGACGACGGTGGTGATTGGCACGACTGCACGAGTACGATTTCACGGTCACGGTCGGCGTGGTGTTCTATTATCGCGCGGGTCGCAGGTGAAGGAAGAGTGGTGGGCGGTGTTAGTTCGATTAGAGCTACAGACCTGCCGTATCGCTGTTATTTTTGGACGCATGGTTTTCCCTAATAGTCCGACTGACTAGGTATTACGTAACGACGACCAAAAATGAAATACACCACGTGAAATATATTTCCAGTAAAAATAGTCGTTGAGGTATATTCAAAAGCGAAACTTACCAATCTTCCTCGAACCGGGTGATTCTGTTCCGGGGAGCCAATTTGACGCGGAACTCACTGCCTCGGTAGTTGTTGCCGGTCAAGTTTTCGCGGGCACAATACTCCACGCGAATCGTGACTATTTTGGTACACTTCCGTATAAAAAAAAAGAACTTAAAAAAAAAACAAGTAGCGTGGACGGAAACGTTATATTTAAGAAGACAAAAAAAAAATATAAGTTTTATACAGTCTCTTTCGTTGTGCGTACCGTGCGGACTCGGGGACATCTGTTTTGGCAAAATTTGATATGGCATCAACAGACATTCTCGGAAAAACTTCATTCACTAGTTCTTTGTCGTTATCATCAAATACTAACAACATATTCTGGGCTTCAGATTGTGCTTTGCTACTTTCATTTTTATTTTTATCAGGTTTACTTTTACATTGCTTCAAGTGTCTGAATAAGTAATGTCTTTTGAATAAACCATAGCAATATTTAAATGGAAAGTATTGAGATGCATCTGGAGAAGTTTTGGAAAAAATATTAGGGTGACTAACAGACTTAATATTATGTTCAGCACCAACATTACACAAAAAATTACCACGTTTTCGAAGATTGTCAGAAATGTGTTTTCTATCTATTGAACCTTTTTTATATGCAATATACCTCGCAAATTCTATTTCCGTTGAATGTTTTCTTACAATATGCCTGGTAAAATTTGTGACGTTTTTTTCACAATAAATACAATTATCAGATTTGTCCCAGTATCTTTTACCTTTTATTTGCTTTTTTCTAGAAGTTTCAACAGTTCCACATATATTATGTCTTTTTTTACTTTTTTTAGCTGTTTCGATGACTTCATTATGTAAAACACTCTGCAATTCCTTTTTTATGATGTTAGTTAAGTTCAAGCTACTTGAATTACAGAAGCTCAATGGTATTGGTGTTGGTACAACATTACATTCTCGATTTTCTTCTACAAATATTATCTCACATATTGCAGCAGAAATAAAGGAAAAAGTTGTATTAAATATTATTAAATCTAACTCTAAACTATCAGTCTTGATAGATGAAAGTACAACAATGAGTACATTATCTACAATGGTAGTGTATGTAAAATCGTCAATTTCTTATGAAGACCCGGTGTTCATATTTTTGGATCTTGTCGAATTAAGACTACAAACAGCTCAAAATATAGCTAGTCAACTTATAGAATGTTTACACAAATCTGGTTTCAATGATGAATTTTTAAAAACAAACTGGATATCATTTGTGAGTGATGGAGCTAGTGTTCTTATAGGTAAAAAAGCTGGAGTGGCAAAATTACTTAAAGATAAATACCCTTTAATTTTTAACTGGCATTGCCTTAATCACCGCTTAGAACTCGCTGTCAATGACACAATGAAGGATATAAATGCAACTAATCATTTCAAAAGTTTTATTGATTCACTATACGTTTTATATAATAATTCCCCCAAAAACAAAAATGAATTAAAGGATATTTGCAATGAACTTGATATTATTTTTGTTAACATTGGAAGAGTATTAGATGTTCGCTGGGTAGCAAGTAGTTGGCGTGCTGTTAAATCTGTGTGGAGAACATTTCCTGCCTTAAGTCAACACTTTCATTCATCTTCATTAGACATAACTAGAGATGCAAAATCAAGAAGTAAATACTTAGGTTTATATAAAAAAATAACTAGTCCTGAGTTCATTTCTGATTTAGCCTTAATGTGTGATGTATTGTATGAACTTTCTACTTTATCTTTGGCTCTCCAAAGTAAAGATATTACATTGATAAATGCTGATTCAAAAATTAAAAGATCAATAAGAATAATTGAGTCATTTAAATATAAAAATGGTGATCACATGGAGGAATTTAAAAAAGATTTATCAAATATGTTATTTAAAAATGTAAATTTAACTAGTTATTCGAGAATTGTTTCCATTAACAGTGATCAATTTATAACAAGTATCTGTGTTAATCTAAATTCAAGATTATTAGATAAAAATGATATTGATAATTCAATTATTCAAGATATCTGTATACTAGATAAAACTACTTGGCCTCAATCGGTTGGTGTAAGGTATGGTGAAGACCAAGTGAAACGAATATGTGACCGATTTTTTTTAAATAAAGATAATGCAGTTCATGGTTTTAGAGAATTTTTAGAAGAAGATAAAAGTCCCAGAACATTGATCTTAGAAATACATAATTGTGTTCAAACATTTCCATGTTCCACAGCCGAGTGTGAAAGAGGCTTTAGCCTTTTAAATATTATTTGTAATGACCTTCGATCATTTTTTTGATTAACTGTTGAACATATTTCTGAATTGATGTTTAATAAAAAAAATGGTCCTCCGTTGCATCTTTGGAAACCCGAAATGTTGTCTGCAGCAACACAATACAACGCACGAACTAATACTAACGCTGTTGATATCGAGCCAATTCTGTGGATTTACAATGATCTATAGTTTTCTCAAGACTAAGATCTGGTGCTCTTAGGAGTCTTTCTTGTAGACCCAAATCTTTGACACCCAGTACTAGCCTAATTCGTACCATATTCTCTTCCAGATTACCAAACTCACAGCGTTTGGCTAGATTTCGTATGTCTCTTAAAAATTTGTCAAACGCTTCCCCTTCTTCTTGATAACGGCGGAAAAATTTAAATTGTTCAATTATTGCGTTATCCTTAGGTTCATAATACTGTTGTATTTCATGAAATATTTTTTTAACACAGCCAGGATTATTATCACTAGTAATATTGATAGATTCTAAAAACTCATATGCTTCATCACCAATTACACTTAAAAGTATTGCAACTTTGAGTTTATCTGATTTTTCATCTAAGTCATTGGCCAATAAATAAAGTTGAAATTTTGACTTAAATAACCTTAAATTACGTATTACCATACTTGGTTCACTAATATCTAGTGGCGACGGAGCAGGAACTACTGGACCATTCGACTGCGCCATGTTTTATGTTCTACAACATTTACGTTCTAATTTCCGAAGAGAGCTGAAAAAACAAATGAACAGTAAAAAATCTGGAGCTGGTGCCGATGAAATTTATGAACCCACTGTTTGGTACTTTAGTGATCTAGAGTTTTTAAGAGATCAAGAATGTCAGGATATTGGAAGGTCATCAATGGAAGAAGACACGGTTAATGTGAGTAAATTAGTATTATTTATAGTTTATACAAGTATTATTATATGAATGCAATATATATATATATATATATATATATATATATAAGCAACTAGACGATCATTTATTAGAAGAACTACCAGCTTTGCCAGTAAGACAGATTGGAAATGTTGTAAGAAATGATGTAATAAATACTTATTTTTCTTAACCACAAATAAATGTTTGTTTTATAATAAACGCATATACGTTTACAAAAAATTGTGTTTTGTTATTTCTAAAATAAAAATATAAAATAAGTTATAACATAATGTATTTTATTTAAAAGTCTAAAATAAGAGTCATAACATTTTTACTTAAAAGTATTTTAAAATATATGAAGATAACAATAAAATAACATAGTAACAAATGAAATAAACATATCACAGTCAAATATCTTTTGATTTCAATTAAAATAAATAAAAATAATTCCTTTTGTTTCATAAATGTAATTATAAAAAATAAAAATAACCATTAATATGTCATGCAAAACCACTGTATTACCACGTTAAAGGGTCTATAATTCTTTTAATTTTTTTTTTAGTTCACATTCTAAAATCTCTTCTTTTAGCTTGTTTTGCTTGGATTGGGAAATATAATTATCTCTTTCTGCCTTCAGTTTTTCAATAGCCATAATTTTTCCTGTTTCTAAAATTTCTAGTTTGATTTCACCATGTTTCCTTTTAAGACTATTGTGGTCATTTATAAATGATTCCTTTATACTATACGAACTTAATCGCTGGTTAGTAAGTTCGTTAATATTTTCATATACTTTCTTAGGAGGAACACGTGTTGTTGAAACCTTGTGCAACTTTTCTTTTGGCGTTGAAGTTTCAATCGGATTTTCTATTAATTTCTTGTTAACAGTTACGTCTTGCAAACAATCATCAGGGCACAAATAAGAATCTAAAAAAACAAGCGATAAAATATTCTCAAATTAAATTTTAAAAACTATTAAAATGACTTACATATTGGACTACTTTCATCAAAAATTTCAACAAATTGATCATCAGTAGAAACAGGAGTATAAATTTGATTTGTACCTGATGTACTCGGAAAATCTCCATCATTATCATTGATCAACATCATTATCATTGATCATCATCATGATTCAACTGATGCAAATCTGTCGCCCATCATGCCAATTATTTTACCACTTATTGTAGGAGAATGCATTATAGACTGACCTCCTCCAATTTTATAAGTTTCTCTCTATTAAAACCATTAAAATGTTATGGATATAAAAACAGCAGAACTTATAGACAAAGATAATATACAGCCATAAAGATACTATTTAATACTACATCTACTACCATTAAGTTAAAAAGCTACCTATTTTATTGATTACATTATTGTAAAAAGTACTTACTTTTTCATTATTTAAATCAGATTTGGCTGATTTATATAAAAGTTGATTCATCATTTTTAATTCATCAACTGTTTTCACCCCACTAGTTTGCAGTTGATTATACGTCTTAGCCACCGTATTCCATGCTTGGGTTTGTACATCCGAACAAACAAATGAATCCTAAATAAATATACATATATATATATATATATATTGGTATGTGAATTAAATTTAAAAAAAAGCCGATAAGATAATGGTGGTGGAAGTTCGTCCTTCGTCGCTTCGCTCCTCGGACAAGATAATGGTGAGGAGTGTATAGCACTTTCTATCATGGGATCACCTGGTTTACGATAGTTTAGTTGTATGGTACTTTACATTTGAATGCAATGAAAAATCATTGTAAGTTAAGTACAGGATACAGTAGTTGGGTGGGATACACGAGATGCATTGCTAGATTAGGCATTATTGGATAGATTTTGGAATTATTTTATATTATAAAAAAAAAGATTCTGAACGAAGATGAAGATGTCAGCCTTAAATTGTAATATATATTTTATTTTAATATCCTAGATTGGGTTAAATTTACATTTGTCTATTCATGTGACTTCTGCTCGAGAGCATTGGACAAACCAGGATGTGCATAGATAGGGCGTAGGTAAATACCATATTATTTGCCTAAATGCACTATCGTGACGGTACCACCCGACCCCGCCGTCCATATATGCTGAATGCTCCGTGGCTACGTCTATTTAAATATTAATAATTAATAATAATATATAAAATCCGCATGTTTATGGAACTGATACACACATTAAAATAACTGGAAATTGGAAGTTAGTAACGTTCTATTCAACCATGTAAAGGTACGTTATACACCTTGTGTTTACAATCTACCAATATTTTGTATAGAACAGCTGTCAGCTACTGATTATATTATAATAAACTTAATCTATTTAATTATCTTTATCAGCTGTGATATTACATAATATTTTCATTTCTTATCTTTGAATACAAAAATTTTTATACATTTTCAACTACAAAATAATTTGCAAATATTCGTGATTTTGACAAATTTTGTCGATTTTTGAACTTCAACTGCTTATAAAAAAAAATTGTGCCTATGTATTTGAATAATTTTTGAATCACTCTTAGATCAACTTATTCAAAACCTTCTATTAAATTTTCAAGCGATTTGGTAGGGCCAAAAAATTGTTATCGACTTTTATAAAAAAAAATCTAAGAAAAATCGAATTATTCAAATGCCTATAAATAGCTAAAAAATAAACGAAATATTTTGAAAATACAACTATGTAAAGAAAATGCCTATTTAAACATTTTGTAAAAGTTTTAAGTTTCTACGACCTATACTTTTTGAATAAGAACAAATATCAAAAATCAATGATGCCTAAATTGTTATTTTACGCGATTATGTGAAAAAATTGTAATTTCAAACACTCATAAAAATTTTTGATTTTATTCCAGTGCAAATTTTTTTACAGATAATTGAAGGAAAACGTATGTCAAACTTTGTACCGAATTTACAATTCTTAGTTTTGAATACTTAAAATTTTATGAATTTTCAACTGCAAAATAACTTCAAATTTTCGCGATTTTCTACACATTTCGTAAAAATATGAACTTTTTATGCTTATAAAAAAAAATTGTGCATTACGCTTTGAATTTTTTTTTTATACCTATAAGTTCGACATATTAGGTACCTTGTATTAAATTTTCAAGAATTTTTGTCCAGTCAAATTTTTTTTATCCACATTTTAGAAAAAAAAACAAAGAAAAGTTGAAAATTTCAATTGTCTATTAAAAGCTCAAAAAAAGTCTAAAGTTTACAAAAATTGTACTACGTATAGATGATTCCAATATAAACATTTGGTGAAAGTTTCATGTTTTTTCGACTTATACTTTTTGAATAAGAACAAATATCAAAAATCGTTTAAGGCTAAATTATTATTTTACGCAATCATGTAATTATTTCGTAAACGTTTGAACTTTAGATGCTTATAAAAAAAAATAGTGACTCACGATTTTTGATTTTTTTTAATAGCAATAAGTACTTCTAATGAGGAACCTTGTACTAAATTTTCAAAGTTTTATGGCCAACCAAATTTTTTTTATCCACATTTCAGAAAAAAATAAGTTCAAATTTTCGCGATTTTTCAATATTTCATAAAAATTTAAACTTTTTATGCTTATAAAAAAAAAGGTGTGCATTTCGCTTTGAATTTTTTTTTTATACCGATAAGTACTTCTTATTAGGAACTTTATATTAAATTTTCAAGATTTTTTGTCCAGCCAAATTTTTTTTATCCACTTTTCAGAAAAAAAAACTAAGAAAAGTCAAAAATTTAAATTGTCTATAAAAAGCTCAAAAAAAGTCAAAAGTGTTCAAAAATTTTACCACGTATAGATGATTTCAATATAAACATTTGGTGAAAATTTCAAGTATCTACAATTTTTGGTTTTTGAGTAACGGCTAAATAAAAAAATCGATTTCGTCGAAAACGAGTTTTGCACAAAAAGTACCGTTTTTTCCTCATTTTTTGTTTGTTTTTCCCGTGGCATTTGAAAACTTTTGGGAATTTTCACTTGTGACCTCTAAGGTACCTCCGATATTCGTTTTGCCACCGAAAACATACCCTGAAGTTCAAAATTGAAGCATTATTTCGAGTAGTTATGGTGTACACAGACACAAAAACAAAAAAAAAAAAAACACACATCATAGTAAAATCAATACATTCTTCACTTCGTTCAGAATCTAATAGGAGTTATTATTATAATTAATATTGATTGAAATTCGGGAATAGGATTATGCAAACATTTTAATGATTATTGTCATACTTTCATAAATCATAATATTGAATTCATCAGTAGTCCGATGCAATTATTTCGTTAAGGTTAAGTAATAATGATTTATAATATTTATTACAAATATTCATTACAGGTAGGTTCGTCAGAAAATATAGTACAGTAGAACCTCATTAATTCGGACTATATGGGGCTCTAGGTTGTCCAAATAATTGAAAGTCCGGATTAAACAAAATAACCAAAAATCGTAAATTATACATTTCTAATCGCAATAACCTGAATTTATGGGAAATTTGTAGAATTCGTTTTCATGTTTATTTTAATCTATGGCATAAGCTATGTGATAAATATGTAATCGAAATAACCCGCATCTATAGGATATGTATTTTTAGAATTCGTTTTCTTGTTTATTTTAATCTATAACATAAACTAGCGTAATTTACGTATTATAAATGGCTGTCCGGATTAAGCGAAGTCCGGACTAATGATATGGCAATTATAATATATTGTACCTAGGTAATGCATACTTGTTAAAACTAAATTGAATCAAAAATTAAAAAACAATTCTTTCTTAAATATTAAAATAGCCGTCTATTTTTTTTTAGTATACAGCAAAATCAAAATATGTTGTACCTAATGATTATTAATAATTAATTAAAATACTGTCATTTAAAAATTATAAAAATACATAGGCACAAAATTTTTTTATAAGCGTTTATGAGTGCTAATACCTATTGACAAAATTCGTCAAAATCATGTATATTTGCTATGTATTTTGTAGGTAAAAATTTATAAAAATTTTTTTATTAGAAGCTAACAATTGAAATTTTAATACAATTTAATTAATTAATAACAATGAATTACCCTCGTATTTTTTACAATCATGGTAAGCCGAACTTATGGCCAACCTTGTATTAAAATTTCAATTGTTAGCTTCTAATAAAAAATTTTTTATGAATTTTTACCTACAAAATACATAGCAAATATACATGATTTTGACGAATTTTGTCAATATTAGCACTTATAAACGCTTATAAAAAAATTTTGTGCCTATGTATTTTTATAATTTTTGAATGGGAGTTAGAACAACTTATGTGGACCCTTCTATTAAATTTTCAAGTATTTCGTCCGAGCTACATTTTTTTTATCAACATTTATAAAAAAAAAAAATAAAAAAAATCGAATATTTCAAATGCCTATAAATTGATTAAAAATGAGTGAAATCTTTTGAAAATAAAATTATATAAAGAAAATGCCAATATAAACAACTGATAAAATTTTCAAGTTTCTACAACTTATACTTTTTGAAAAAAAAACAAATAGCAAAAATCGTTTGAGGTTAAACCGTTGTTTAACGAGTTTTTGTAAAAATTTAAATTTCAAACACTCATAAAATTTTTTTGTCTGAATCCGGTAGAGTTTTTTTTGTAGATAATTGAAGAAAAACTAATGGAAAACCTTGTACCAAATTTTCAAAACTTAGTTATAAAAGAAAAAAATTTTACGATTTTTCAACAACAAAATTATTTGCTAATTTTCGCAATTTTTACATATTTCGTATAAATTGTAACTTTGAGCACTTATAAAAAAAAATTGTGACTTACGATTTTGGATTTTTTTTTATCAGTTATGGAACAACTTATAAGAAACCTTGTATTAAATTTTCAAGATTTTCTGGCAAAAAAAAAAAATTTATCGTTATTTTAAAAAAAAATACTTAAAAAAATTGAAAATTTCAATTGTCTATAATTAGCTCAATAAAAGTCAAAATACTTTGAAAATTTAACGGTGTATAGAGAACGCTAATCTAAACATTTGGTGAAAATTTCAAGTATTTACATCGATTAGTTTTTGAGTTATAGCAAAATAAAAAATTTGATTTTGTCGAAAACTGGTTTTGCGTAAAATATACCGTATTTCCCTCATTTTTTAAGGGTTTTTCCCGGCGCGTTAAAAAAATATTGAAAATTTTTAACTTTTGACCCCCCAAAGTACCAACTAGATTCAATTTCCTTTCAGAAAAGTTGCTATATAAGGCAATCGAAGCATTTTTACTGCCCCAAATCGTGTCGACAGACAAAAAAAAAAAAAAAAAAAAAAAAAAAACACACATCATTGTAAAATCAATACATTCTTCACTCCGTTCAGAATCTAAAAATTGATTACAATGTTTAACATACAAAAGATAATTGGTTTTCTGAAATAAGATCCAACATCAACTCTTTTTCTCTCTCAGTTTGTACTGTGGCCTGATGATGTACGTAAGAGTTAACCTGTTTAAAAAAAAAAAATATTTACTATAATCTACGACAAAATACTTATCATCAGTTTCAGCACTTTTGAAAATACTATGAATTTGTCGAGTACATTAAACCAATTAATACAATACAATTATATTTAAATAATACATTATATTAGTTTGAAATATAACTTAGGAATACACAATTAGAAAATAATTTAATATTGAACCAATAATCATAAAAAATCAGACATAATATTATGTATTTAAATTGAATAAAAAGTGCAAAGCATTAATAGTTCAATATTTTTCTTATAATTATGTTTAATAGGTGAATTTTTAAAATAATTTACTTTTTCACTGCTTTTGTCTTTTTTAGTTCTACGTTTCATAACGTCAAACAAAGCTTTCAACTGGCTGGTAGTTCTTGTTCCACTAGTTTGCAATGCATTATAACTGGTAGTTATATTTTCCTAAACACTAAATTTCATTTTGTTTGTTGCACCATCAGTCTAATTCAAAACATGTAAAGAAAATGTTTGCATTTAAAGCTTCAATAATGTTTTAACTTAAATAAAAAACATATTATTATAAATTGTAATACACACCTAAATATTTTCAATTACTCTTAATTTTGGTTCAATTAACTGAAGTAAAATGTGTTTTTCTTCTTCGGAAACATTTTTACTTCTGCGTTTAATCATCATCAAATTAAAAAAAAACAATAATAATTTAGAAAATCTAAATTTCAATTAAAAAAAAATGTATCAGTACTCGGTAGTCGATGTAATATTGTAATTTATAATCACAATATGTCAGATGTCTGTCGCTGTCGTCTACATTTCAATAAATGATGATAACAAACGATCGATTTATTATTTATTGAATATACCATATTACCATGATCTGGGTATGCTATCAAATAATTATAAATTTGCTCAACATTTTATGCAACAGCGTTGTAATTTATGGAACGGATAAAGATATTTATATAATAGTTTATCAACTCGATAACAAACCTTATCGAACTGTTTTTATTGATCGTTTATGCAACCCGGCATAAATATACTTATTTTATAATAGATACTAGCTGCCGGGGAAACGCCTTTCGGGATCAAGGGTATAAGCATGATAAATTTTATTTACACGGACACCGCCGAAAGGGTTAGGTTTAACTACTCGATTTAACGTATATGGGTTGTGTCTAGAAGTCGGCTCATTAGAGTGACGAAAATAGGAGCCGTTGTAAAACTACTACCATTTTTTTTTTTTACCAGGGCACTGCGAAAAGCGGGAGAGTCATTCCAAATGTTTGGCTCGAGGAGCTCCGCTTTATTATCAATTTTCTTTACCGGGACGCCGCGAAAAGCGTTAGGTTTAACGTATATGGGTTGTGTCTAGAAGTCGGTTTATTAGAGTGAGGAAAATAGGAGCCGTTGTAAAACTACTACCGGTATCAAAAATGATACATTATCAATGTATTTACATAATATATACCAAGCGTTCTGCACGAGGAGCTCCGCTCCTCGGCCAGGACACCGACGAAAGTAAGATACGGTTTTTCTTTGAAAACACACATTTACACAATGAACGTATAGAGGATAAATCTAGAGGTCGGTTATTAGAGTGATGTAAAGAGTAATTCTGGTCAGTCGGGACGGAAAAAAAACTATTTTGAGATATTTTTTATATTTTAGTTATTGAGAACGCCGCCGTAAGTAGGATACAGTTTTTTTAACGTCTAGATCGAACGCGTGTAGGATAAGTCTAGAGATTGGTGTATTGGAGTGACGTATAGAATAATATATACCAAGCGTTCGGCTCGAGGAGCTCTGCTCCTCGGCCAGGACACCGACGAAAGTAGGATACGGTTTTTCTTTGAAAACACACATTTATACAATGAACGTATAGAGGATAAATCTAGAGGTCGGTTATTAGAGTGATGTAATGAGTAATTCTGGTCAGTCGGGACGGAAAGAACTATTTTGAGATATTTTTTATCTTTTTTATATTTTAGTTATTGAGAACGCCGCCGTAAGTAGGATACAGTTTTTTTAACGTCTAGATCGAACGCGTGTAGGATAAGTCTAGAGGTTGGTGTATTGGAGTGACGTATAGAATCATTACAGAACCTCAGTGGCCGGTGTGAAACGCCTTTCGGGATCAAAAGTATAAACATGATAAATTTTATTTACACGCCCACCGCCGAAAGCGTTAGGTTTAACTACTCGATTTAACTTATATGGGTTGTGTCTAGAAGTCGGCTCATTAGAGTGACGAAAATAGGAGCCGTTGTAAAACTACTATCATTTTTTTTTTACCAGGGCACTGCGAAAAGCGGGAGAGTCATTCCAAATGTTTGGCTCGAGGAGCTCCGCTTTATTATCAATTTTTTTTACCGGGACGCCGCGAAAAGCGTTAGGTTTAACGTATATGGGTTGTGTCTAGAAGTCGGTTTATTAGAGTGAGGAAAAAAGGAGCCGTTGTAAAACTACTATCGGTATCAAAAATGATACATTATCAATGTATTTACATTATATATACCAAGCGTTCGGCACGAGGAGCTCCGCTCCTCGGCCAGGACACCGACGAAAGTAAGATACGGTTTTTCTTTGAAAACACACATTTATACAATGAACGTATAGAGGATAAATCTAGAGGTCGGTTATTAGAGTGATGTAAAGAGTAATTCTGGTCAGTCGGGACGGAAAAAAAACTATTTTGAGATATTTTTTATATTTTAGTTATTGAGAACGCCGCCGTAAGTAGGATACAGTTTTTTTAACGTCTAGATCGAACGCGTGTAGGATAAGTCTAGAGATTGGTGTATTGGAGTGACATATAGAATAATTCTGGTCAGTCGGTTCGGAAACAAAAGCTATTTAGTTATTTATTCGGCCAAGACATCGTCGAAAGTAGCATACAGGTTAGGTATAACGTCTCGATTTCACGTATATGGGTTGTGTCTAGAAGTCGGCTCATTAGAGTGACGAAAATAGGAGCCGTTATAAAACTAATATCAATTTTTTTTTGTAGCAGGACACTGCGAAAAGCGGGAGAGTCATTCCAAATGTTTGGCTCGAGGAGCTCCGCTTTATTATCAATTTTTTTTACCGGGACGCCGCGAAAAGCGTTAGGTTTAACGTATATGGGTTGTGTCTAGAAGTCGGTTTATTAGAGTGAGGAAAATAGGAGCCGTTGTAAAACTACTATCGGTATCAAAAATGACACATTATCAATGTATTTACATTATATATACCAAGCGTTCGGCTCGAGGAGCTCCGCTCCTCGGCCAGGACACCGACGAAAGTAAGATACGGTTTTTCTTTGAAAACACACATTTATACAATGAACGTATAGAGGATAAATCTAGAGGTCGGTTATTAGAGTGATGGCCGGTGTGAAACGCCTTTCGGGATCAAAAGTATAAACATGATAAATTTTATTTACACAGACACCGCCGAAAGCGTTAGGTTTAACTACTCGATTTAACGTATATGGGTGTGTCTAGAAGTCGGCTCATTAGAGTGACGAAAATAGGAGCCGTTGTAAAACTACTATCAATTTTTTTTTTACCAGGACACTGCGAAAAGCGGGAGAGTCATTCCAAATGTTTGGCTCGAGGAGCTCCGCTTTATTATCAATTTTTTTTACCGGGACGCCGCGAAAAGCGTTATGTTTAACGTATATGGGTTGTGTGTAGAAGTCGGTTTATTAGAGTGAGGAAAATAGGAGCCGTTGTAAAACTACTATCGGTATCAAAAATGATACATTATCAATGTATTTACATTATATATACCAAGCGTTCGGCTCGAGGATCTCCGCTCCTCGGCCAGGACACCGACGAAAGTAGGATACGGTTTTTCTTTGAAAACACACATTTATACAATGAACGTATAGAGGATAAATCTAGAGGTCGGTTATTAGAGTGATGTAATGAGTAATTCTGGTCAGTCGGGACGGAAAAAAAACTATTTTGAGATATTTTTTATCTTTTTTATATTTTAGTTATTGAGAACGCCGCCGTAAGTAGGATACAGTTTTTTTAACGTCTAGATCGAACGCGTGTAGGATAAGTCTAGAGGTTGGTGTATTGGAGTGACATATAGAATAATTCTGGTCAGTCGGTTCGGAAACAAAAGCTATTTAGTTATTTATTCGGCCAAGACATCGTCGAAAGTAGCATACAGGTTAGGTATAACGTCTCGATTTCACGTATATGGGTTGTGTCTAGAAGTCGGCTCATTAGAGTGACGAAAATAGGAGCCGTTATAAAACTACTATCAATTTTTTTTTGTAGCAGGACACTGCGAAAAGCGGGAGAGTCATTCCAAATGTTTGGCTCGAGGAGCTCCGCTTTATTATCAATTTTTTTTACCGGGACGCCGCGAAAAGCGTTAGGTTTAACGTATATGGGTTGTGTCTAGAAGTCGGTTTATTAGAGTGAGGAAAATAGGAGCCGTTGTAAAACTACTATCGGTATCAAAAATGACACATTATCAATGTATTTACATTATATATACCAAGCGTTCGGCTCGAGGAGCTCCGCTCCTCGGCCAGGACACCGACGAAAGTAAGATACGGTTTTTCTTTGAAAACACACATTTATACAATGAACGTATAGAGGATAAATCTAGAGGTCGGTTATTAGAGTGATGGCCGGTGTGAAACGCCTTTCGGGATCAAAAGTATAAACATGATAAATTTTATTTACACAGACACCGCCGAAAGCGTTAGGTTTAACTACTCGATTTAACGTATATGGGTTGTGTCTAGAAGTCGGCTCATTAGAGTGACGAAAATAGGAGCCGTTGTAAAACTACTATCAATTTTTTTTTTTACCAGGACACTGCGAAAAGCGGGAGAGTCATTCCAAATGTTTGGCTCGAGGAGCTCCGCTTTATTATCAATTTTTTTTACCGGGACGCCGCGAAAAGCGTTATGTTTAACGTATATGGGTTGTGTGTAGAAGTCGGTTTATTAGAGTGAGGAAAATAGGAGCCGTTGTAAAACTACTATCGGTATCAAAAATGATACATTATCAATGTATTTACATTATATATACCAAGCGTTCGGCTCGAGGATCTCCGCTCCTCGGCCAGGACACCGACGAAAGTAGGATACGGTTTTTCTTTGAAAACACACATTTATACAATGAACGTATAGAGGATAAATCTAGAGGTCGGTTATTAGAGTGATGTAATGAGTAATTCTGGTCAGTCGGGACGGAAAAAAAACTATTTTGAGATATTTTTTATCTCTTTTATATTTTAGTTATTGAGAACGCCGCCGTAAGTAGGATACAGTTTTTTTAACGTCTAGATCGAACGCGTGTAGGATAAGTCTAGAGGTTGGTGTATTGGAGTGACATATAGAATAATTCTGGTCAGTCGGTTCGGAAACAAAAGCTATTTAGTTATTTATTCGGCCAAGACATCGTCGAAAGTAGCATACAGGTTAGGTTTAACGTCTCGATTTCACGTATATGGGTTGTGTCTAGAAGTCGGCTCATTAGAGTGACGAAAATAGGAGCCGTTGTAAAACTACTATCAATTTTTTTTTTACCAGAACACTGCGAAAAGCGGGAGAGTCATTCCAAATGTTTGGCTCGAGGAGCTCCGCTTTATTATCAATTTTTTTTACCGGAACGCCGCGAAAAGCGTTATGTTTAACGTATATGGGTTGTGTCTAGAAGTCGGTTTATTAGAGTGAGGAAAATAGGAGCCGTTGTAAAACTACTATCGGTATCAAAAATGATACATTATCAATGTATTTACATTATATATACCAAGCGTTCGGCTCGAGGATCTCCGCTCCTCGGCCAGGACACCGACGAAAGTAGGATACGGTTTTTCTTTGAAAACACACATTTATACAATGAACGTATAGAGGATAAATCTAGAGGTCGGTTATTAGAGTGATGTAATGAGTAATTCTGGTCAGTCGGGACGGAAAAAAAACTATTTTGAGATATTTTTTATCTTTTTTATATTTTAGTTATTGAGAACGCCGCCGTAAGTAGGATACAGTTTTTTTAACGTCTAGATCGAACGCGTGTAGGATAAGTCTAGAGGTTGGTGTATTGGAGTGACGTATAGAATAATTCTGGTCAGTCGGTTCGGAAACAAAAGCTATTCAGTTATTTATTCGGCCAAGACATCGTCGAAAGTAGCATACAGGTTAGGTTTAACGTCTTGATTTCACGTATATGGGTTATGTCTAGAAGTTAATATTGAATATTGAAAACTTACTTATAAATACTAAATACCTAAAGGTCTTACACATCATAGCCAATGTATTTCACCACTTTCAAAAATGGTTTATATTCTACATGGGTGGATAATTGTTATGAAAATTTCTACGACTAAACTTTAAGAAACTAATACCGCAATAAGTTAGTGAACACAATTCCTGCAAAAAATTTTGTTTAAACATTATGATAGTTGAAAAAGATCAACTTTATATTTTTATGATAATAAAATAAAATGCAAAGAAATGTTCAAATAGAAAGTGTAAATAAAACAGTGTTTTAAAAATGTTGAATGTGCCTAAATTAATAAAATTCTTTGTAAAGCTCAGTTGATGTAATGAACATTATTTTTACTCACCGTAAGAAAATTTGAGTGCTCCACAATAAACAAATAAATAAATTTGTATAAATTGACTGTAATTACAGTACCAAACAGTAAATGCAAACAGATTTGATTAGATTTATTCATGTGAGTTGGATAAGGGCAATGGAAGTAACTATCAACTTAATTATTATTATATTATTTTTATATAAAATCAAGCAAAGAGATGCAAGTTGAATCAAAATTATGAACTAACATGTTAACCATTTTTTGAACAGCTACTTAGGTCTGGTCAAAATATATTATACCCAATTTTGCTAAGAGAAAATCATTTTTATTGTAAATGTATATTACCATAGACAAAAGCCGATAAGGTACGGGTCAATTGAGTATTTACTATAGCATTTTCACATAATAGTTCTAACTACAATTTACAATTAGTGTTTTCTAAAGAATCATAATTCAGGGCTCTGAAGTTATGCACTTAAAAATTCCAAAATATGCGCTATAAATGGCACGAAAAAATGAAAAATAAGTATTTAAGTTGAAAAAATTTTACAAAATCTAAAAAAAAAAAATATGCACATAATTGTTATGAAAATTTCTACAACTAAACCAAGCTTACTAAAAAAAAACTTTAAGACACTAATAATGCAATAAGTTAGTGAACTATTGTTTAAACATTATTATAGTTGAAAAAATATCAACTTTATATATTTAGATAATAAAATAAAATGAAACAAAAGGTTCATACAGAAAGTGTTAATAAAACAGTGTTTTAAAAATGAAGGTGAACATATAATGAACATTTTTTTTACTAATAAATTACTATAGATTGAATCAAAATTATGAACTAACATTTCATACATTTTTTGAATAGCTACATAAGTCTGGTCAAAATATATGATACCCATTTTCCCAAGAGAAAATCATTTTTATTGTAAATGTATATATTACCATAGACAAAAGCCAATAAGGCACGGGTCAATTGAGTATTTACTATAGCATTTTCACATAATAGTTCTAACTACAATCTACAATCTAAAAAATGCATTCGGATATACCATAAAAAAAAAAATAAAAAAAAAACATTTTGTATAAATAATTCAACAATATAGGTATACCGTATACTTTTTTTGTGTTGAATAAGACTCGACGTATGACATGTTATTATTGAGTATTAAAAAAATAATAATACTATCGAAAAACATATTATGTGTATGAACATTTTTGGTGACACAAACTGAGGGCAAATTATATTAATGAGATAAAGTATCCAATGTAATGGTAAGTAGATTCTTTAATGGTAAGTAGTTTATAATTCTATGGTACCTAAAAGTATTCTATTTAATAAAACAGTGTAAATATTCAATTTTACATAATATAATAGGTACAGCAGAAACGTTTTTCTTAAAAACTTTTTATCCATTGAAAAAAATAAAAACTATTTTGTATAATATTAATTAAATAATATAGGTATACTTTTACTTTGTGTCGAATCAGACATGTTATTGGTGAGTAAGTATTCATCAAAAATAATAATACTATCAAAAAACACAAACCGAGAGGAAATTGTTTTATATTAATTATTATTTTATATTAAGAGATAAGAGAAGATAAAAGTATACAATTTAATAGTAAGTAGGTATTGTTTATGACACCCAAAATTGCAAATGTATTTCACATTTTCAACTTATCATCAAATAACCAAACTAAAATGTTAATTAATATACGACTGGTATTTAAGATATAATATAATGGCGTTGGACTATTTGTAAATTTATTTCACCACAATCAAAATCAGTGGTTAGTTCAGCTAAAATAATATAATTATTTATTATAACGCTTTGATGATTCGTAGACGGTTATAGTAGGTATATTTTTTAAATTTTCACTTACCATTGTAAAAGTATTTTGATTAGTTCAAAATCGACAAACACGGATAATTAACTATTTGCATATTTACTACCATGATAATATGTAAGAGTGTGTTTTAAGAGAAATTCAACAGTCATAATTCATGCAATTACAATTTTATCCTAGAATTAGGTACTGTTACCTACATTTTGTGTTTTGATATAATCTGTACCATTCGAATTATAGGTACCTACGGAGTCGAATTAGAGTATTTTCTATTTAATAAAACAGTATAAATATTCAATTTCCTTTAGTTACTCATACATAGTGTGTTTGTAGCATATAATAGGTCCAGCAGAAATGTCCGATGTGTAGGTACCCGATATCATTGGTCAAATCTTCACACCAAAAGACAAAAGCCGACCTATAAATTATTATTTTGAACTAAATGGTTTATATATACAGAAGAAAATAATTAAGACGATATCTGATTTAATATATAAATTATATAAAAGAAATAGAAAGAGTCAAATAATAATATGTTTTCATAATATTTAGTATTTCCTGGATCATCTCTAACACAAACTGTAAATAATCGATAATTGAATTAATAATTAATACAGTGTTTTAAAAGTCGGTGTTAATAATGCACAGATAGGAACTACCTACCGAACACGAATATTAACAGAACCTAGAAAGTATTTGTGTTTATTTTTTGCAAAAGCCTAACACTCTCATGACCAATTCTGTCATTAGTAACAAAGTAACTTATTCAATACTTACTTAGTAAATCATTCATTATGAGTAATAATAACCGGTGGACAGCAAGAAACTACAAAACGATCAATATATATATATATATATGACATGGTATAACGAACAAAAAACTACAAAAAAAAAATATATTACGCGTAAATTAGCGTAAAACGTATAATAAAACACGAATACACGATAAAAACTCGAGTAGTAGAGTGAATTATTAGTTTTTAATATATAATATATCACAAAAGTAATACGAATATACGATATTAAATTATTAATATATTATTTACTATTAATTCTCGAGTACTCTAGAGGTACAAAAAATCACAAAACACTTATATGAGTACACTTTGTATAAAAGATACACGGTCAAACCTAATGCGTTTAAATCATATAATATAATTATATAGGATTACAAACTAAATAGTAGTCAATCTGTAGTAGTCGGTAGGTAAAACGTAGCAATTTAAAACATTTTCATTAAGAAAACAGCAAAAACGTACAAAACACGATAAAACTCGAGTAGTACACATATAATATGACATAGTGGTACGAACAATACACTAAAAAATGCGTAAATTTTTTTCGCGTAAATTTGCGTAAACATATAATAAAACACGAATACACGATAAAAACTCGAGTAGTAGAGTGAATTATTAGTTTTTAATATATTAAAAAAAGTAATACGAATATAGGATATAATACAAAAGCAACGTTATCACGATACACGGGGCGGCGTTATCATCAGACGACAAAGAGTAGGGATGGGTACAGTTCGGCCCCGTGATAAGAGTTCGGCCCAGTGATAAGGAATTTTAGGTTTTTAAGAGTTCGAACACTAACCTCAAAATACAAAAATTCAAATTATTACCAACCATTCGACTTTGTAAATAGTTCCACTACGATTTTTGAGTATATGAATTTCTCAGCCTGGTCCCAAGAGCCATACATTATTTATCCGTCCGTTAAAATTTTAAATAGTAAATAACCGTCTATAATAACTTTAACGGTTATTTTACACTCTCGACCTTCCCACGTCTGCCATCGAGTGTCCGCCTGCTCGGACGACAACTTTTGCCGTTGTGCATTATCGCCGGTCGTTCCCGTTTGCCGTTGTGTAATATCGCCGGTCGTTCCCGTTTGCCGTTGTGTATTATCGCCGGTCGTTCCCGTTTGCCGTTGTGCAATATCGCCGGTCGTTCCCGTTTGCCGTTGTGCAATATCGCCGGTCGTTCCCGTTTGCCGTTGTGCAATATCGCCGGTCGTTCCCGTTTGCCGTTGTGCATTATCGCCGGTCGTTCCTGTAGCCGTTGTGCTATACACTTTGATCTGTCGCTGGTACGTCCACGGAGTGGATCCTGTCGTCGGACGTTCTGTTCGATCCAACTTGGTGTTGCGCTATTGATTATTGCCGTCAATTGTGGACCGGGTTAAGTTGCCATTTTATATACCGTGTAGTATTATTATTTATGTCATATGTTTCTGTAATTTATATACATGTATATTTCAATTCATTGTGAGAGGGCGCCCCAATTTTGTATTTTTAATTATTAGTTATTTGTCAATAGTAGTGTGGTTGTTTGTTGCCCATCAATACAAAATAAGTATGTTCTTTTTTTATTATATACTGTAGTTCCTCTGGGTTTAATTGAGGCCAGTGTTCCGACCTTGCGGGCCAACCATACATTAGGAGCACTTTGGTACAGTTTGTAATATAATAAATTACCTTATTGTTTATAAGATATTAATTAAATATGCACTCCTAATTAATAAGTTTTTTGATTAGGAAGTACTACATTTTACTCATTGACATAACTATAGACCCAAATACTACATTTTTATAAAACAATTTTCAACATAACTATTTAGTATTTATTTGTATTTTGTATATTAACAGCTTATTTATCACTAACTTATAAAGTAAATAATTTCCTTATTTTTACAATGTAAATAATATAATATAATACTTTACATGTTACAAATAACACTTCAAATTTCCATTAGGTCTTAAATTTAAAATTAACCCTCATAGCTTTTATAATCTTTATCATCTTAAAAAAACTATTATTATCATTATTATTATAACGTAGCTTAGCATAAGTTTATCCAAATGCATTAAATATAAAATATATTGTCATTCTATTGTTTTAAATCAAATAAATCCAATAGATATTTTATTATATCTGTGAATAACTGTGATACTAATATAAGTTTTTTAATTTATTATATAGACTGTTATATCTGCTATTTACCTGCCATTTACTTGCCACTTACCTACGAGAAAAAAAAACGGTTTTTTTAAGACCAACCTCTGCGATTTTACTGTAAGTAAAAGAAAAACGGTTTTTCTCAAGACCAACCAACTTTATATTTATACATATATTTCTTTTGTTTGTTTAATATTTTTTTAAGTTTTGTGTAGCATTGTTAAAATGGCATTGAGAGACCACGACTACGTCATTCCAGCCAATCATGAAGAAGTTCCAAATCTCAACCTCTTCCTACAAGATCACACCTACGCCCAACGTCCTGTCATTCAGATTCAAGAACAACAAGAAGAAGAAGATCAACCACAAGAAGAAGATCAACTACAAGCAGAAGGAGAAGTTCAACCACAAGAAGAAGGAGAAGTTCAACCACAAGAAGAAGAACAAGATCAACCACAAGAAGAAGAAGAACAACAACAAGATCAACCACAAGCAAGAACTTATAGGACAATCCCTGGCATTCGGCTCAACTCAAAATTTTATGTTGATAATTTTGGATATAAATATTATAAAAAAAAGTTACTCGTCAATAGAATAACTTTGGTTTGTGAGCGACAAAAAAATCCCAATCGTCTTATATGTCATGGTTCAGCATCTATCAGTAGAAACGAGATGGACAACCAAATTTTGATTGTAGTTCCACACAATCATGAGCCGAATGAAATCGACTTAAATGTGCCATTCCTGAGGAACGCTCTAGGTGAAAGAGCTATTGATCGGACAATCACAACCCCATCAATTCGAGGTCTCTATAATAGCGAAATAACTAAGTAAGTTAATTAACCTAATTATTGTGGTGAAATACAAAAACATAAATTATGCTATTTATATGATAATTTTTTTAACTTTTGATAGGCATCCGCAGGCTGCCATTAGCTATACATTCCTCCAGGCACAAGCCAGAACAAAAAGAATGAGACTATCGAGACGCCCATAATTACCTCAGGACATGCACGATCTTGCAGAAATGTTGAGAGACCCCTGGAATGCAAATTACGCCTCAACATTTCAAATTCCTTCAACTGCCTTTTTCAATCAAGAATTGATTGTAAATGGAGTAACTGTTGGAATTATTTTTGCGAATACTTCGGCAATTGAAAAGTGTCGTGAACAGTTGGCTACAGTAGAGATTATCGGAATAGATGGTACGTATAAGACGCTACCTCAAGTGCCAATGGACTTGCGATCTTTCCTGACATTTCAAATTCTCTACAAAAGCGTAGTAAGCAATTTTTTATGGATATATTATTTGTTATTACTTATTACTGACGTCAGTAATGCAATGCTCTAAATATTTTTTTTTTTTTTTTACAATTTAGGCGTTTCCAATGGTCTTTGTCCTTTTGGGGAGTGAGACAGAGGAAACATATTGTGCATTATTCGCTGTGATACGCAATATTCTACCTTTGAATTATGATGGAATCCGTTTTGTTACTGATTATGAGCGTGCTCTTATGAATGCTGTCCAACAAATCTTCCCTAACAGTAACTTATTATGCTGTTGGTTCCATTATACTCAGGTAATATAAACAAACACATTTTGTTGATCATACCTGTCAGATTAATTTAATGATATTTATTTTAATGTTATAGTCGGTTGTTAGATATTGTCACCGAAAAGTGAATGGTGTTTTGAACTTGGTGAAGAGGCATGATGTGGCAGCTCGTATTTTCAGAATGGTAAATTTGATTTTCTCTTTTACAAGTAAATATTATTGTATTTCAATTATATTTTATATTTCAGGTACTAGCATTGCCTCATCTACCGGCTGAAAGGGGTCATCCGGGGTGCCCTAATTTTTGTATGGAAGATGGATTAATTATGATTATCAATTACACCTTACAATTTCCTGAAATTAATGAGGTTATGAATCGTTTCCTGATGGACTACATTCATCATTATTGGTTTTTGCAAATTGGTCCACGATTTCTAAGTGTTTTTGGTCAAGATCACCGGACCAACAATTACTTAGAATCCTTCCATGCAACGTTGCTCACTCAAATTGGACGCCACCCTAATATTTGGGACTTTCTTCGTGAGTTGTCTTAGTTGTACTGACCATACTGTGGTCTCTATGTTGCATTATCCCATAAATGTTTGTGTTATGTGTTTTATGTTTGTGTTATTGTTAGGTACATGTTTAAAATAATCGACAGTGTAACATCAATTCTTAAGAACAAAATTAGTAAGTGTCATGAATATTTGTATTTAATTTAATAAATATTTTTTTTTTCTATTTGCTCTATCTTTTTATTATTGATTTTATAAGCTTAGCCTGGTGTAAAATTTATTTAACACCATTATAGAGATTAGGTTAATGTGTGAATAGTAGTTGTGTTGTGAATATTTTTGCTTTGTTAATGGTGTGCATGGTACCATGCTTTTTGTTAAGTTCGTGTTGCTTTTAAAAGTATCTCTAGCATGGCAAATTGTTTTAAATTATAATTTTTGTCAATAATATTATATTTTTAATAATAAATATTTATGTTTATTTATATTTTAAACAGAAAGACTGACTATTGTGGAAAATCAGTTCTTTGTAGAATTTCAACAAAGCATCAATAATCTCACGGTAATTATTTTCAATATTTGAAAATAACATAATCGCTGTTTTGATTGCGGTTGAATAATGGTCAACTGTATGTATTAATTTTTTTTAGATCAGAGATGGCACTTCCAGATCTGAAAGAGAAAATTCGACAAGAATTATTGCAGAATCTGTTCAGCAACTAAACAGAGACGGTGATCTATTAATGTTTTTGAGGAGGACTGGCCATCGAAATGATGGCTATGTTCAACAACAAATTGGAGCCTATCCCTGAGTAGGTTGTAAACACTGTACATATTTAAATTTACTTTTCTACTTGTCCACTTACAAAAAAATAAATCAGCTATGTCATTAATTGTACTTATCATTGTAGGAGGTCTGCTATTGTTAGTTCCGGATCAATTAAACAGCCCATTTTTCACTGACCAATCTATTCACACAAACACATATACTCATATTATACACACCTTACACATCATTACACCACAGCTCACTAGTATTTGCGCGGCGAACCTAACCACTGCTAGTTGAACTATAACACTTACACCAGGCTAGTGCAACTCTGCTGGAGCGTTTTGTACCGTACAGTTCTATCGTACAACCACCGTTAGCGCTACATGTCTTGGCGGCGGTCGAACACTGGTTAGGTAATATCATACTTATCTATGGGTTGTTAATATAAATGACTGGGTTTTATGGTTTTTAATGTTATTTAAATATTATTACAGGTGTCCATCAATAATTGATAAATGATTCTAATTTTTTCTTATTTTTCTAAAATCTGTTTTCAGAACCAAGAAGTGTTGAACTTATTACATTTGAGAACAAGACCGAAGTACAAGCAAATTAGAACGCACGCACTCACACACACACACACACGCACGTACGCACGTACGCATGCACTCACACATACATACCTCTCTTTCTCTCTCTTTCTATGGACAGGGGCTTAGAATTCTTTCAACTACCCGATCAACAAACAGAAGTGGGTCAATCGTTCCGTAGTTCTACACAGGACTAAATATCTTTGCGACCTGACCCAATCGCTGTTATGTTGTATCGGTTACGCGAAAATATCCTAAGTTTTATCATTTCAGATTGCCCAAGAATTAATCATTTTTTACCAAACATAACTTTTAAATCCTGATATCAAACCATCTCATAAAAATTCTATCAATAATTTCACTAGACTAATTAAGTCTCGCTTTTCTATTAAACCATTTATTACTTTTTATATCATAAGACATACACGCCTCCCTTTTTCTCTTTTTCTCTCTTTCTCTGTCTGTCTGTCTGTCTCTCTCTCTCTCTCTCTCTTTCTCTCTGAACAGGGGCTTAGAATTCTTTCAACAACACGATCAACAACCAGTAGTGGGTCGATCGTTCCGTAGTTCTACACGGGACTAAATATCTTTGCGATTTGACCCAAGCACTGTTCATGTTGTATCGGTTGCGCGAAAATATCCTAAATTTATCAGTCCAGATTAATATATATTTTAAATATATAATATCTAATTCGATTTTCATAATACTTTTATCTATTATCTTTTCACGTTCTTAACTATATAGTTCATTCTCCCTGTGGAATAAAGCTTAGAATTTATCCTCGGTACCACATAGTTGTGTTAAGAGGTGACTAAATTTGAAATTTGTTAGGTAGGTCCCCCTCGTGGAACCCACCTTGACGTGGTGGGGGGGCTCATGGATCATGATTGTGGTCTTTGCTAAGAGGTTCCGTTACAACCAATATCTTGTCCGAGGACCAAAGGGACGAAGGACGAACTTGTACCACCATCATCTCGCTTACCAGCTTTTTATTTATTAATTTTGTTTGCTGTGTAATTACTAATTATACTGTATATAAATTCTTTTTTTAATTGAAAATGAGATTTATTTTTTAAATTTAATTGTTGACTATTTGTAATTGTATATTATTACACTGTGTTTTAAAATTTACTTGAATAAAATATTGGTCAAAATAATAAATTTGCCTACATTGTTAATTTGTATGTTAGTAGTTTTATTTCTGTGTTTTTTGTAAGTTCAATAAACTAAGTAACAATACTATTTATATTTTTCAACTCATTTAAATGCCATTAGTTGCATTGATTATAGTAACAACATTTGAATAAAATTAATTGTTGTAACAAATGGTAACACATTTATTTAGGAGGTTTTTTACTGTTGATATAAAATGTACATGCTACATAGGTAATAAATAAATATAATGCTAAGAATGTGACAGTCTTTGTCAAGTTCCTTATAAAAAAGAGTATTCCTTTGGAAATGAAATATTAAAAGTGAATGGCCATAAAAAAACTGTTTAAGTATTTTTAAATAACAATATGAATGTGAATCACATACTTTTTGCTTCTGAATGGCTTTATAACCCCTAACATTCTACTGGTGAACTGACACATTTATGATATAAAGTAAGGTTTATAAGTAAGAATCATTAAACTTTTAAACACATCAATGAAAAGCTTACAAAACATGCTGTGGCCCATATGGATTGCCCACTGAAATAATCAACGTATTGATGAGAATTCTTGTTTCAATTTCTCAATCTTTAGGTATAAAAATTGAACTATATATATATATTTTAGATTCTGAACGAAGTGATGAATGTATTGATTTTACAATGATGTGTGTTTTTTTTTTTTGTTTTTGTGTCTGTGTACAGCATAACTAGTTAAAATAATGCTCCAATTTCAAACTATGGGGGGGGGGGTCCGATGTAAAAATGAATATCCTTGGTGCATTATAGAGGTAAAAAGTTAACATTTTCCAACAGCTTTCAAAAAAATTTGCAAGTAATTTTGAAGTTGAAAAATCATAAAATTGTTTGTGTTCATAACTAAGGATTAAAATTATAACACTAAGTTTTCCTTCAAGTAGCTATAGAGAAAACTCATAACATCATTATAGGAAAATTGTATGTGCGTTTGAATTTAAAATTTTTACGAAATAGTGTAACGACAACAATTTATCCCAAACGATTTTAAATATTTGTTATTATTCAAAAAGTATAAGTCGTAGATACTTGAAAATTTTACCAGTTATTAAGATTCGCGTTTTCTTTGCGTGATTTAATTTTTAAAATATTTTGAATTTTTTTGAGCTATTTATAGACAACTGAAATTTTTAATTTTTCTAAAAAAATATTTTTGAAGTGAAAATTTAATACTAAGTTCCTCATAAGTCATTCTTATAGTGATTTAAAAAGAATACATAGGCACAATTTTTTTTTATTAGCATTTGAAGTTCAAATATTGACGAAAATTCGTCAAAACTATGAATATTTGTAAATTATTTTGTAGGTATAATTCATAAAAAATAAAAATGTTTGTATAAGTAGCTAAGAAGTAAGAGTTAAAAATTTAATACGAGATTTTCCATAAGTTTAGATTATAAGAATTATAAAAGAACTTAAATTTTGATGTATTCAGGCCATTAAAACATAAACCACCTTTTTCACCAACCACTGAAAATTATATCCTAGGCTGACAAATTATCTTCGTTCAGAATCGTTTTTCGTATACAATGATAATTATCATTGGATTCAAATTTAACCCTCCTATAATATATAATAGTGATCCACACGGCACTTAATGTACAGCAGAGCGGTACCCACTTGCCCACTTTTTTTTTATTATAATCAATTTGAAAATTTTTGAGGTTTTGATTAATGTTGTCAAATTTGAACCTTAAATATTATTTATAAAAAATTATAAATAAACAACAAAAGTTTTTTTAACATTTGTAATCTGTGTCTCGGTTCAATTTCAAAAATATTAATGAACATAACAGGCTATCTGACTTTTTCCATCATCAATAAAGGGTGTTTATGAAAACAAATTCTATACATTTCAATTAATTTTTAAGTATGAATTATTGGTTGATTCTTCTATTCCTCTGTCTCTATGATACAATTTATTTTATCATACAGTACAAGTGTACAATTTAAATAATGAACGCAATAGGAATGCATTTTATTTCTTTGGCATACAATTTTGAAAGTATTTTGTATAAACAACTCTACCACACGTAATATTTTCGCGATTCACTATTTTCCTCGTAAACCATTATCTTCTTGAAGAATAAATAAAAATATATAAAATTGTTCAACTGACCAAATTTTTGTTATTACATTTTCTATCAAATCTAACTCCAAAATTGAATCCTTTAACATTGTCTCCATCAACCTAAAATCTTCAAGGATCGACGCAGTTGCGTCCCAAGATGATTTTCCAATTACTAAGAATATTTTAGCTTAACTTTTTGAACGGTAAGTAGTGTTTTAAATGTAAATTATTCAAAAAAAAAAATTGGAGGGAAGTTTTATTTTAGCAATTTCTCAATGTTAAAATTGAAATTCAACACTTTCGAGAACAGAAATTTGATCTTGAGGTGTCACTGCGTCGAACTTTGAATATTTCAAGATAATACGATCAATGTTATAGAAGTTAGTATTTCTGAAAGTTGAATCTCAAAACTCGTCAATGAGTCTCGTATATTAAGATTGAATTGACCTATAAGTGTATATAGGTTTTTATATTTTATTCTTCTATATACCTATTAATTTACAATAATAAATGAAAATAACTTACCAAAAAATTACAATAACTTACTAAATAGTAAATATAAACAAAAAGTTCAAGATAATTATTACTTAAAACGTTAAACAGACGTACCTATACGGCTATACCATAAGGAAACGTATGGTTATACGAAAAATAATTTAATGTGTTATTCAACTTTTTGCTTCTCAGATTACGGGTGAAATAATGGTCGTACGCACTTCGACCATAGACCTTTTTTGAATCGTCGAACGAAAATTCAAAATTCAAAAAACACGTTACTACGTAATTTTCTAAGTACAAAAAACATACGAAAAATCATAACTCCCAAACCAAAAGTCAGATAACCTCAATTTTGGTACCCATCGATCCGGCACAAAGTCCTCTATAACATTCAACTACAAAAACGGTTTGTAGCACGCAAATATTAGCGCCTCTGCCAAAAAAACTAAAAAAACGTAAATTTTAAACTTTCGAAGCCCCAAAATATAGGGAAAAACGATTCCTACGGTCTCGACACAAGACGCCAAATTTAATAAACGACCTTCAAACTATCCGATTCCCGAGTTTCAGAAACATCGTACATAAATTAAACATTTTCGAAAATACACCTAGGGGGGGTGTTCAAAGACCCCCAAATTCGGAAATGCGTCGTAGAAGAGCCTAAACCAAAACGTTTGGTGAAGAAATGGTCCCCCTAAGTTGAAATATTAAAAAGTTTATATATTTATATAGTTATTGCTTTTACTTTTCTCTATTACACGTAGACAATTATAAATACTATAAGTATACTCTATAAGCACACCACTATAACACAAGGATATTTGCTAATAAAATTTGAATAATATTGATTATAGTATCTATTTTACATTGATACAATTTTCAGAATAATTTTATTAATATTATTTTTTATTATTTTTTTCAGTTTTAGTCAGCAAGATAGAGTAATTGACATAGGCATTTATCCAGGAAAATAAGGACATTATTCTGTTTTGGTAAAAGCTTTTTACTAACAAATGGTAAGTTGTAAACCTACACAAGCAAACAAGTCCAATTTCTATTATTCAACAATGTATTCTTCAGCTAATATTTTTATATATTATATGGTTATATTTTTACTATTTAATGTATATTTTATTTGATTTTTTTGCTTGTGTATAGTGACAAACATAAGCCAAAAATAATATATATATTTTTATTTCATCAATATAATTTTTGATAGATTTATAAAATCACAGTTTTATTATTTATACATTTCTTATGTGTGTATCTTATGTAACTATTTACCTTAAACTTAAAATATATAATATAGGTTTAAGCAAGTAAATGTAATTTTTAAGTATTATATATGGTTTATAAATTCTAATGAATTTATAACTGGACAGTAATATTTAAATATGTTTTTAAAACTGTATTTACAACAAAACATATTACAAATAACTGTTGAACTAAAAATTAATAGCATTATACCATATTAAACATTTGTTGCATCATATAGTTATTGGCAAAAACATGTTAAAATTAATAAATAAAATTTATAACTTAAAAATAGAGGTCGATTTGTTCTCCTAGGGATGCTACACTAGGATCAGTTTTTCAATTTTCAAAAAAGTCATTATTTAAAACTTTTATTTTTTAAAAGCCATTTGACGTATACGATGTTTTTAAAAAACCTAAAAAACACGTTTTTGAAAAATCTAAATTATAGAACGTATGAAGTTCCCTATGGGAATTAATTTTATCTCTTATGCTTTTCGTCCTATCTCTCACGGTTTTCCCGGGAAACAGCTCGTAAGCTAAATACAATAATATTTGAATTTTAAAATACATAAATTATACAATTATACAATAATTTTACAATAATTTTTGAAGTTGAAAATACATAAATTTGGGAAATGCATTGGGATATTTAGCATTTCAATGTTGGTACATCTGCTTTCAAGTTCGGCCCCGATTTATGCGTTTATTCCATGAAAATTCCATGAAAATTATTCTGCCTGTTATCTCGGGGCCGAACTGTACTAGCCCCACAAAGAGTAGTGCGAATTGGCGGGAAACGATCACGTTTTTGCAAACGAAAAACGAAAAATCGACCTTTTTTGGGCGCGCGAACGAGTAAAACGACGTCCGGGGACGGGGACAGAATATTTCAAATAAGAACGGAATTTTATAGTATAAGAAAAAGGAAAAAACGGCCATTATAAAATAGTAGTAAAATTGAGGTTATGTTTACCTTGGGAACGGGTGGTGTACGTTTCGCGCAACGGCGTAGACTCGTTTTCACAACCGTTGCAGCGGCCGTCTTCGCAGCCGTTCGCCCGCGTGCCCTCCTTGTGCTAGGTAGGTGAGCGGGTTCTCGCTTTTGACGGTGTGTGCCGTGAACTTGCGGTTGATAAGAGAATATAGACGCGGCCGATGGCGTATGTCTAATGACACCGTCACACGGGTTCGCGTCATCCTCTATACGTTCATTGTATAAATGTGTGTTTTCAAAGAAAAACCGTATCCTACTTTCGTCGGGGTCCTGGCCGAGGAGCAGAGCTCCTCGAGCCGAACGCTTGGTATATATAATGTAAATACATTGATAATGTATCATTTTTGATACCGATAGTAGTTTCACAACGGCTCCTATTTTCGTCACTCTAATGAACCGACTTCTAGACACAAACCATATACGTTAAATCGAGTAGTTAAACCTAACGCTTTCGGCGGTGTCCGTGTAAATAAAATTTATCATGTTTATACTTTTGATCCCGAAAGGCGATTCACACCGGCCATCTAGACGTTAAAAAAACTGTATCCTACTTACGGCGGCGTTCTCAATAACTAAAATATAAAAAAGATAAAAAATATCTCAAAACAGTTTTTTTTCCGTCCCGACTGACCAGAATTACTCTTTACATCACTCTAATAACCGACCTCTAGATTTATCCTCTATACGTTCATTGTATAAATGTGTGTTTTCAAAGAAAAACCGTATCCTACTTTCGTCGGTGTCCTGGCCGAGGAGCGGAGCTCCTCGAACCAAACGCTTGGTATATATAATGTAAATACATTGATAATGTATCATTTTCGATACCGATAGTAGTTTTAAAACGGCTCCTATTTTCCTCACTCTAATAAACCGACTTCTAGACACAACCCATATACGTTAAACTTAACGCTTTTCGCGGCGTCCCGGTAAAAAAATTGATAATAAAGCGGAGCTCCTCGAGCCAAACATTTGGAATGACTCTCCTGCTTTTCGCAGTGTCCTGGTAAAAAAAAAATTGATAGTAGTTTTACAACGGCTCCTATTTTCGTCACTCTAATGAGCCGACTTCTAGACACAACCCATATACGTTAAACCTAACGCTTTCGGCGGTGTCCGTGTAAATAAAATTTATCATGTTTATACTTTTGATCCCGAAAGGCGTTTCACCGGCAGCTAGTCTTATAATATAAAACGTGAACGTAAAAAGAAAACGTCCTTGGACGTCGTTTTACGCGTTCGCGCGCCCAAAAAAGGTCGATTTTTCGTTTTTCGTTTGCAAAAAAAACGTGCCCCGTGATCGTTTCCAGCCAATTCGCACTACTCTATGTCGTCTGATGATAACGCGGCCCCGTGTTATCTGTTATTCTCCTTGCTTTTGTCTTATATCGTATATTCGTATTACTTTTTTTAATATATAAACTTAGGGTGACCAGACGTCCTGTTTTTCACAGGATTGTCCTTTATTTTAGAGTTGTATCCTGTTGTCCTGACGAATGTCTCTCAGGACGCTTTTTGTCCTGTTTTTTAGTCACTCTTATAAAGCTACAAATATGATTGTATTATATAGGTCCAATATATACAAAATACCCAACATTATTAGATTTTATAAGTTTTTTGGAAAAAGATGACAAATTAAAATAGGTATGTAGGCATGCGATCCGAAAAATTGTCATCATTATGAATTAAAATTTTTTTAAGAAAATTGAGTATAGGAATAAAGTATTTCAAAACATTATAAAAAGATTAAATTTATTAAGTAACTACTATTTTTATTTATTTATTTATTTATTTATTGTTTTATGTATTTATTAAAAATGATGTATTACTTTTATAACTGCTTTATACGAATAGAAATAATATTATATGCATATCCGATACTAATTTAGGTATATCAAGTTGTATTTTCATAAGATTATAAATTGTGATAAAAAATGTGATTAAAATTATTTAAAAAACTATGAAAATTATTTTAGTCCTGTTTTTTATTTTGTTTAATATGGTCACCCTATATAAACTAATAATTCACTCTACTACTCGAGTTTATATCGTGTATTCGTGTTTTATTATATGTTTACGCAAATTTACGCGAAAAAATTTACGCGTTTTTGTAGTTTTTTGTTCGTTATTGTTATTATATGTGTACTACTCGAGTTTTATCGTGTTTTGTACGTTTTTGCTACTATGTTTTCTTAATAAAAATGTTTTAAACTACTATTTAGTTTGTAATCCTATATAGTTTGTATCCCATATAATAATATATTATATGATTTAAACGCATTAGGTTTGACCGTGTACGTCTTTTATACAAAGTGTACTCATATAAGTGTTTTGTGATTTTTTGTACCTCTAGAGTACTCGAGAAATAATAGTAAATAATATATTAATAATTTAATATCGTATATTCGTATTACTTTTGTCGTATATTATATATTAATAACTAATAATTCACTCTACTACTCGAGTTTTTATCGTGTATTCGTGTTTTATTATACGTTTTACGCTAATTTACGCGTAATATATTTTTTTTTTTTAGTTTTTTGTTCGTTATACCATGTCATATATATATATATATATTGATCGTTTTGTAGTTTCTTGCTGTCCACCGGTTATTATTACTCGTAATGAATGATTTACTAAGTAAGTATTGAATAAGTTACTTTGTTACTAATGACAGAATTGGTCATGAGAGTGTTAGGCTATTGCAAAAAATAAATACAAAAACTTTCTAGGTTCTGTTAATATTCGTGTTCGGTAGGTAGTTCCTATCTGTGTATTATTAACGCCGACTTTTAAAACACTGTATTCAATTTATTTATTCAATTATCGATTATTTACAGTTTGTGTTAGAGATGATCCAGGAAATACTAAATATTATGAAAACATATTATTATTTGACTCTTTCTATTTCTTTTATATAATTTATATATTAAATCAGATATCGTCTTAATTATTTTCTTCTGTATATAAACCATTTAGTTCAAAATAATAATTTATAGGTCGGCTTTTGTCTTTTGGTGTGAAGACCATTGACCAATGATATCGGTTAGGTTAGGTTAGGTTGCTGGACCTATTATATGCTACAAACACACTGTGTATGAGTAACTAAAGGAAATTGAATATTTATACTGTTTTATTAAATAGAAAATACTCTAATTCGACTCCGTAGGTACCTATAATTCGAGTGGTACAGATTATATCAAAACACAAAATGTATGTAACAGTACCTAATTCTAGGATAAAATTGTAATTGCATGAATTATGACTGTTGAATTTCTCTTAAAACACACTCTTACATATTATCATGGTAGTAAATATGCAAATAGTTAATTATCCGTGTTTGTCGATTTTAATCTAATCAAAATACTTTTACAATGGTAAGTGAAAATTTAAAAAATATACCTACTATAACCGTCTACGAATCATCAAAGCGTTATAATAAATAATTATATTATTTTAGCTGAACTAACCACTGATTTTGATTGTGGTGAAATAAATTTACAAATAGTCCAACGCCATTATATTATATCTTAAATACCAGTCGTATATTAATTAACATTTTAGTTTGGTTATTTGATGATAAGTTGAAAATGTGAAATACATTTGCAATTTTGGGTGTCATAAACAATACCTACTTACTATTAAATTGTATACTTTTATCTCTTAATATAAAATAATAATTAATATAAAACAATTTCCTCTCGGTTTGTGTTTTTTGATAGTATTATTATTTTTGATGAATACTTACTCACTAATAACATGTCTGATTCAACACAAAGTAAAAGTATACCTATATTATTTAATTATTTTATATTTATGTTATACAAAATAGCTTTTATTTTTTTCAATGGATAAAAAGTTTTTAAGAAAAACGTTTCTGCTGTACCTATGATATTATGTAAAATTGAATATTTACACTGTTTTATTAAATAGAATACTTTTAGGTACCATAGAATTATAAACTACTTACCATTAAAGAATCTACTTACCATTACATTGGATACTTTATCTCATTAACATAATTTGCCCTCAGTTTGTGTCACCAAAAATGTTCATACACATAATATGTTTTTCGATAGTATTATTATTTTTGAATACTCAATAATAACATGTCATACGTCGTGTCTTATTCAACACAAAAAAAGTATACGGTATACCTATATTGTTGAATTATTTATACAAAATGTTTTTTCTTTTTTTTTTTTTTTAAGGTATATCCGAATGCATTTTTCAGATTGTAGATTGTAGTTAGAACTATTATGTGAAAATGCTATAGTAAATACTCAATTGACCAGTGCCTTATTGGCTTTTTTCTATGGTAATATATACATTTACAATAAAAATGATTTTCTCTTGGGAAAATGGGTATCATATATTTTGGCCAGACTTATGTAGCTATTCAAAAAATGTATGAAATGTTAGTTCATAATTTTGATTCAATCTATAGTAATTTATTAGTATAAGACTAGCTGCCGGTGAAACGCCTTTCGGGATCAAAAGTATAAACATGATACATTTTATTTACACGGACACCGCCGAAAGCGTTAGGTTTAACTACTCGATTTAACGTATATAGGTTGTGTCTAGAAGTCGGTTTATTAGAGTGAGGAAAATAGGAGCCGTTGTAAAACTACTATCGGTATCAAAAATGATACATTATCAATGTATTTACATTATATATACCAAGCGTTCGGCTCGAGGAGCTCCGCTCCTCGGCCAGGACACCGACGAAAGTAGAATACGGTTTTTCTTTGAACACACACATTTATACAATGAACGTATAGAGGATAAATCTAGAGGTCGGTTATTAGAGTGATGTAAAGAGTAATTCTGGTCAGTCGGGACGGAAAAAAAACTATTTTGAGATATTTTTTATCTTTTTTATATTGTAGTTATTGAGAACGCCGCCGTAAGTAGGATACAGTTTTTTTAACGTCTAGATCCAACGCGTGTAGGATAAGTCTAGAGGTTGGTGTATTGGAGTGACGTATAGAATAATTACAGAACCTCAGTGGCCGGTGTGAAACGCCTTTCGGGATCAAAAGTATAAACATGATAAATTTTATTTACACGGACACCGCCGAAAGCGTTAGGTTTAACTACTCGATTTAACGTATATGGGTTGTGTCTAGAAGTCGGCTCATTAGAGTGACGAAAATAGGAGCCGTTGTAAAACTACTATCAATTTTTTTTTTACCAGGGCACTGCGAAAAGCGGGAGAGTCATTCCAAATGTTTGGCTCGAGGAGCTCCGCTTTATTATCAATTTTTTTTACCGGGACGCCGCGAAAAGCGTTAGGTTTAACGTATATGGGTTGTGTCTAGAAGTCGGTTTATTAGAGTGAGGAAAATAGGAGCCGTTGTAAAACTACTATCGGTATCAAAAATGATACATTATCAATGTATTTACATTATATATACCAAGCGTTCGGCTCGAGGAGCTCCGCTCCTCGGCCAGGACACCGACGAAAGTAGGATACGGTTTTTCTTTGAAAACACACATTTATACAATGAACGTATAGAGGATAAATCTAGAGGTCGGTTATTAGAGTGATGTAAAGAGTAATTCTGGTCAGTCGGGACGGAAAAAAAACTATTTTGAGATATTTTTATCTTTTTTATATTTTAGTTATTGAGAACGCCGCCGTAAGTAGGATACAGTTTTTTTAACGTCTAGATGGCCGGTGTGAAACGCCTTTCGGGATCAAAAGTATAAACATGATAAATTTTATTTACACGGACACCGCCGAAAGCGTTAGGTTTAACTACTCGATTTAACGTATATGGGTTGTGTCTAGAAGTCGGCTCATTAGAGTGACGAAAATAGGAGCCGTTGTAAAACTACTATCAATTTTTTTTTTACCAGGACACTGCGAAAAGCGGGAGAGTCATTCCAAATGTTTGGCTCGAGGAGCTCCGCTTTATTATCAATTTTTTTTACCGGGACGCCGCGAAAAGCGTTAGGTTTAACGTATATGGGTTGTGTCTAGAAGTCGGTTTATTAGAGTGAGGAAAATAGGAGCCGTTGTAAAACTACTATCGGTATCAAAAATGATACATTATCAATGTATTTACATTATATATACCAAGCGTTCGGCTCGAGGAGCTCCGCTCCTCGGCCAGGACACCGACGAAAGTAGGATACGGTTTTTCTTTGAAAACACACATTTATACAATGAACGTATAGAGGATAAATCTAGAGGTCGGTTATTAGAGTGATGTAAAGAGTAATTCTGGTCAGTCGGGACGGAAAAAAAACTATTTTGAGATATTTTTTATCTTTTTTATATTTTAGTTATTGAGAACGCCGCCGTAAGTAGGATACAGTTTTTTTAACGTCTAGATCGAACGCGTGTAGGATAAGTCTAGAGGTTGGTGTATTGGAGTGACGTATAGAATAATTACAGAACCTCAGTGGCCGGTGTGAAACGCCTTTCGGGATCAAAAGTATAAACATGATAAATTTTATTTACACGGACACCGCCGAAAGCGTTAGGTTTAACTACTCGATTTAACGTATATGGGTTGTGTCTAGAAGTCGGCTCATTAGAGTGACGAAAATAGGAGCCGTTGTAAAACTACTATCAATTTTTTTTTTACCAGGACACTGCGAAAAGCGGGAGAGTCATTCCAAATGTTTGGCTCGAGGAGCTCCGCTTTATTATCAATTTTTTTTACCGGGACGCCGCGAAAAGCGTTAGGTTTAACGTATATGGGTTGTGTCTAGAAGTCGGTTTATTAGAGTGAGGAAAATAGGAGCCGTTGTAAAACTACTATCGGTATCAAAAATGATACATTATCAATGTATTTACATTATATATACCAAGCGTTCGGCTCGAGGAGCTCCGCTCCTCGGCCAGGACACCGACGAAAGTAGGATACGGTTTTTCTTTGAAAACACACATTTATACAATGAACGTATAGAGGATAAATCTAGAGGTCGGTTATTAGAGTGATGTAAAGAGTAATTCTGGTCAGTCGGGACGGAAAAAAAACTATTTTGAGATATTTTTTATCTTTTTTATATTTTAGTTATTGAGAACGCCGCCGTAAGTAGGATACAGTTTTTTTTAACGTCTAGATCGAACGCGTGTGAAACGCCTTTCGGGATCAAAAGTATAAACATGATAAATTTTATTTACACGGACACCGCCGAAAGCGTTAGGTTTAACTACTCGATTTAACGTATATGGGTTGTGTCTAGAAGTCGGCTCATTAGAGTGACGAAAATAGGAGCCGTTGTAAAACTACTATCAATTTTTTTTTTACCAGGACACTGCAAAAAGCGGAGAGTCATTCCAAATGTTTGGCTCGAGGAGCTCCGCTTTATTATCAATTTTTTTTACCGGGACGCCGCGAAAAGCCTTAGGTTTAACGTATATGGGTTGTGTCTAGAAGTCGGTTTATTAGAGTGAGGAAAATAGGAGCCGTTGTAAAACTACTATCGGTATCAAAAATGATACATTATCAATGTATTTACATTATATATACCAAGCGTTCGGCTCGAGGAGCTCCGCTCCTCGGCCAGGACACCGACGAAAGTAGGATACGGTTTTTCTTTGAAAACACATTATACAATGAACGTATAGAGGATAAATCTAGAGGTCGGTTAGTAGAGTGACGTAAAGAGTAATTTCTGGTCAGTCGGGACGGAAAAAAAAAGTGTAAATAAAACAGTGTTTTAAAAATGATGAATGTGCCTAAATTGATAAAATTCTTTGTAAAGTGGCCGGTGTGAAACGCCTTTCGGGATCAAAAGTATAAACATGATAAATTTTATTTACACGGACACCGCCGAAAGCGTTAGGATTAACTACTCGATTTAACGTATATGGGTTGTGTCTAGAAGTCGGCTCATTAGAGTGACGAAAATAGGAGCCGTTGTAAAACTACTATCAATTTTTTTTTTACCAGTACACTGCGAAAAGCGGGAGAGTCATTCCAAATGTTTGGCTCGAGGAGCTCCGCTTTATTATCAATTTTTTTTTACCGGGACGCCGCGAAAAGCGTTAGGTTTAACGTATATGGGTTGTGTCTAGAAGTCGGTTTATTAGAGTGAGGAAAATAGGAGCCGTTGTAAAACTACTATCGGTATCAAAAATGATACATTATCAATGTATTTACATTATATATACCAAGCGTTCGGCTCGAGGAGCTGCGCTCCTCGGCCAGGACACCGACGAAAGTAGGATACGGTTTTTCTTTGAAAACACACATTTATACAATGAACGTATAGAGGATAAATCTAGAGGTCGGTTATTAGAGTGATGTAAAGAGTAATTCTGGTCAGTCGGGACGGAAAAAAATCTATTTTGAGATATTTTTTATCTTTTGTATATTTAAGTTATTGAGAACGCCGCCGTAAGTAGGATACAGTTTTTTTAACGTCTAGATCGAACGCGTGTAGGATAAGTCTAGAGGTTGGTGTATTGGAGTGACGTATAGAATAATTGTGGTCAGTCGGTTCGGAAACAAAAGCTATTTAGTTATTTATTCGGCCAAGACATCGTCGAAAGTAGCATACAGGTTAGGTTTAACGTCTCGATTTCACGTATATGGGTTATGTCTAGAAGTAAATATTGAATATTGAAAACTTACTTATAAATACTAAATACCTAAAGCTCTTACACATCATAGCCAATGTATTTCACCACTATCAAAAATGGTTTATATTCTACATGGGTGGATAATTGTTATGAAAATTTCTACGACTAAACTTTAAGACACTAATACTGCAATAAGTTAGTGAACACAATTCCTGCAAAAAATTTTGTTTAAACATTATTATAGTTGAAAAAGATCAACTTTATATTTTTATGATAATAAAATAAAATGCAAAGAAATGTTCAAATAGAAAGTTTAAATAAAACAGTGTTTTAAAAATGATGAATGTGCCTAAATTAATAAAATTCTTTGTAAAGTGGCCGGTGTGAAACGCCTTTCGGGATCAAAAGTATAAACATGATAAATTTTATTTACACGGACACCGCCGAAAGCGTTAGGATTAACTACTCGATTTAACGTATATGGGTTGTGTCTAGAAGTCGGCTCATTAGAGTGACGAAAATAGGAGCCGTTGTAAAACTACTATCAATTTTTTTTTTACCAGTACACTGCGAAAAGCGGGAGAGTCATTCCAAATGTTTGGCTCGAGGAGCTCCGCTTTATTATCAATTTTTTTTTACCGGGACGCCGCGAAAAGCGTTAGGTTTAACGTATATGGGTTGTGTCTAGAAGTCGGTTTATTAGAGTGAGGAAAATAGGAGCCGTTGTAAAACTACTATCAATTTTTTTTTACCAGGACACTGCGAAAAGCGGGAGAGTCATTCCAAATGTTTGGCTCGAGGAGCTCCGCTTTATTATCAATTTTTTTTACCGGTACGCCGCGAAAAGCGTTAGGTTTACCGTATATGGGTTGTGTCTAGAAGTCGGTTTATTAGAGTGAGGAAAATAGGAGCCGTTGTAAAACTACAATCGGTATCAAAAATGATACATTATCAATGTCTTTACATTATATATACCAAGCGTTCGGCTCGAGGAGCTCCACTCCTCGGCCAGGACACCGACGAAAGTAGGATACGGTTTTTCTTTGAAAACACACATTTATGCAATGAACGTATAGAGGATAAATCTAGAGGTCGGTTATTAGAGTGATGTAAAGAGTAATTCTGGTCAGTCGGGACGGAAAAAAAACTATTTTGAGATATTTTTTATCTTTTTTATATTTTAGTTATTGAGAACGCCGCCGTAAGTAGGATACAGTTTTTTTAACGTCTAGATCGAACGCGTGTAGGATAAGTCTAGAGGTTGGTGTATTGGAGTGACGTATAGAATAATTACAGAACCTCAGTGGCCGGTGTGAAACGCCTTTCGGGATCAAAAGTATAAACATGATAAATTTTATTTACACGGACACCGCCGAAAGCGTTAGGTTTAACTACTCGATTTAACGTATATGGGTTGTGTCTAGAAGTCGGCTCATTAGAGTGACGAAAATAGGAGCCGTTGTAAAACTACTATCAATTTTTTTTTACCAGGACACTGCGAAAAGCGGGAGAGTCATTCCAAATGTTTGGCTCGAGGAGCTCCGCTTTATTATCAATTTTTTTTACCGGGACGCCGCGAAAAGCGTTAGGTTTAACGTATATGGGTTGTGTCTAGAAGTCGGTTTATTAGAGTGAGGAAAATAGGAGCCGTTGTAAAACTACTATCGGTATCAAAAATGATACATTATCAATGTATTTACATTATATATACCAAGCGTTCGGCTCGAGGAGCTCCGCTCCTCGGCCAGGACACCGACGAAAGTAGGATACGGTTTTTCTTTGAAAACACACATTTATACAATGAACGTATAGAGGATAAATCTAGAGGTCGGTTATTAGAGTGATGTAAAGAGTAATTCTGGTCAGTCGGGACGGAAAAAAACTATTTTGAGATATTTTTTATATTTTAGTTATTGAGAACGCCGCCGTAAGTAGGATACAGTTTTTTTAACGTCTAGATCGAACGCGTGTAGGATAAGTCTAGAGGTTGGTGTATTGGAGTGACGTATAGAATAATTGTGGTCAGTCGGTTCGGAAACAAAAGCTATTTAGTTATTTATTCGGCCAAGACATCGTCGAAAGTAGCATACAGGTTAGGTTTAACGTCTCGATTTCACGTATATGGGTTATGTCTAGAAGTTAATATTGAATATTGAAAACTTACTTATAAATACTAAATACCTAAAGGTCTTACACATCATAGCCAATGTATTTCACCACTATCAAAAATGGTTTATATTCTACATGGGTGGATAATTGTTATGAAAATTTCTACGACTAAACTTTAAGACACTAATACTGCAATAATTTAGTGAACACAATTCCTGCAAAAAATTTTGTTTAATCATTATTATAGTTGAAAAAGATCAACTTTATATTTTTATGATAATAAAATAAAATGCAAAGAAATGTTCAAATAGAAAGTGTAAATAAAACAGTGTTTTAAAAATGATGAATGTGCCTAAATTAATAAAATTCTTTGTAAAGTGGCCGGTGTGAAACGCCTTTCGGGATCAAAAGTATAAACATGATAAATTTTATTTACACGGACACCGCCGAAAGCGTTATGTTTAACTACTCGATTTAACGTATATGGGTTGTGTCTAGAAGTCGGCTCATTAGAGTGACGAAAATAGGAGCCGTTGTAAAACTACTATCAATTTTTTTTTTACCAGTACACTGCGAAAAGCGGGAGAGTCATTCCAAATGTTTGGCTCGAGGAGCTCCGCTTTATTATCAATTTTTTTTTACCGGGACGCCGCGAAAAGCGTTAGGTTTAACGTATATGGGTTGTGTCTAGAAGTCGGTTTATTAGAGTGAGGAAAATAGGAGCCGTTGTAAAACTACTATCGGTATCAAAAATGATACATTATCAATGTATTTACATTATATATACCAAGCGTTCGGCTCGAGGAGCTCCGCTCCTCGGCCAGGACACCGACGAAAGTAGGATACGGTTTTTCTTTGAAAACACACATTTATACAATGAACGTATAGAGGATAAATCTAGAGGTCGGTTATTAGAGTGATGTAAAGAGTAATTCTGGTCAGTCGGGACGGAAAAAAAACTATTTTGAGATATTTTTTATCTTTTTTATATTTTAGTTATTGAGAACGCCGCCGTAAGTAGGATACAGTTTTTTTAACGTCTAGATGGCCGGTGTGAAACGCCTTTCGGGATCAAAAGTATAAACATGATAAATTTTATTTACACGGACACCGCCGAAAGCGTTAGGTTTAACTACTCGATTTAACGTATATGGGTTGTGTCTAGAAGTCGGCTCATTAGAGTGACGAAAATAGGAGCCGTTGTAAAACTACTATCAATTTTTTTTTTACCAGGACACTGCGAAAAGCGGAGAGTCATTCCAAATGTTTGGCTCGAGGAGCTCCGCTTTATTATCAATTTTTTTTACCGGGACGCCGCGAAAAGCGTTAGGTTTAACGTATATGGGTTGTGTCTAGAAGTCGGTTTATTAGAGTGAGGAAAATAGGAGCCGTTGTAAAACTACTATCGGTATCAAAAATGATACATTATCAATGTATTTACATTATATATACCAAGCGTTCGGCTCGAGGAGCTCCGCTCCTCGGCCAGGACACCGACGAAAGTAGGATACGGTTTTTCTTTGAAAACACACATTTATACAATGAACGTATAGAGGATAAATCTAGAGGTCGGTTATTAGAGTGATGTAAAGAGTAATTCTGGTCAGTCGGGACGGAAAAAAAACTATTTTGAGATATTTTTTATCTTTTTTATATTTTAGTTATTGAGAACGCCGCCGTAAGTAGGATACAGTTTTTTTAACGTCTAGATCGAACGCGTGTAGGATAAGTCTAGAGGTTGGTGTATTGGAGTGACGTATAGAATAATTACAGAACCTCAGTGGCCGGTGTGAAACGCCTTTCGGGATCAAAAGTATAAACATGATAAATTTTATTTACACGGACACCGCCGAAAGCGTTAGGTTTAACTACTCGATTTAACGTATATGGGTTGTGTCTAGAAGTCGGCTCATTAGAGTGACGAAAATAGGAGCCGTTGTAAAACTACTATCAATTTTTTTTTTACCAGGACACTGCGAAAAGCGGGAGAGTCATTCCAAATGTTTGGCTCGAGGAGCTCCGCTTTATTATCAATTTTTTTTACCGGGACGCCGCGAAAAGCGTTAGGTTTAACGTATATGGGTTGTGTCTAGAAGTCGGTTTATTAGAGTGAGGAAAATAGGAGCCGTTGTAAAACTACTATCGGTATCAAAAATGATACATTATCAATGTATTTACATTATATATACCAAGCGTTCGGCTCGAGGAGCTCCGCTCCTCGGCCAGGACACCGACGAAAGTAGGATACGGTTTTTCTTTGAAAACACACATTTATACAATGAACGTATAGAGGATAAATCTAGAGGTCGGTTATTAGAGTGATGTAAAGAGTAATTCTGGTCAGTCGGGACGGAAAAAAAACTATTTTGAGATATTTTTTATCTTTTTTATATTTTAGTTATTGAGAACGCCGCCGTAAGTAGGATACAGTTTTTTTAACGTCTAGATCGAACGCGTGTAGGATAAGTCTAGAGGTTGGTGTATTGGAGTGACGTATAGAATAATTACAGAACCTCAGTGGCCGGTGTGAAACGCCTTTCGGGATCAAAAGTATAAACATGATAAATTTTATTTACACGGACACCGCCGAAAGCGTTAGGTTTAACTACTCGATTTAACGTATATGGGTTGTGTCTAGAAGTCGGCTCATTAGAGTGACGAAAATAGGAGCCGTTGTAAAACTACTATCAATTTTTTTTTTACCAGGACACTGCGAAAAGCGGGAGAGTCATTCCAAATGTTTGGCTCGAGGAGCTCCGCTTTATTATCAATTTTTTTTACCGGGACGCCGCGAAAAGCGTTAGGTTTAACGTATATGGGTTGTGTCTAGAAGTCGGTTTATTAGAGTGAGGAAAATAGGAGCCGTTGTAAAACTACTATCGGTATCAAAAATGATACATTATCAATGTATTTACATTATATATACCAAGCGTTCGGCTCGAGGAGCTCCGCTCCTCGGCCAGGACACCGACGAAAGTAGGATACGGTTTTTCTTTGAAAACACACATTTATACAATGAACGTATAGAGGATAAATCTAGAGGTCGGTTATTAGAGTGATGTAAAGAGTAATTCTGGTCAGTCGGGACGGAAAAAAAACTATTTTGAGATATTTTTTATCTTTTTATATTTTAGTTATTGAGAACGCCGCCGTAAGTAGGATACAGTTTTTTTAACGTCTAGATCGAACGCGTGTAGGATAAGTCTAGAGGTTGGTGTATTGGAGTGACGTATAGAATAATTCTGGTCAGTCGGTTCGGAAACAAAAGCTATTTAGTTATTTATTCGGCCAAGACATCGTCGAAAGTAGCATACAGGTTAGGTTTAACGTCTCGATTTCACGTATATGGGTTGTGTCTAGAAGTCGGCTCATTAGAGTGACGAAAATAGGAGCCGTTGTAAAACTACTATCAATTTTTTTTTTACCAGGACACTGCGAAAAGCGGGAGAGTCATTCCAAATGTTTGGCTCGAGGAGCTCCGCTTTATTATCAATTTTTTTTACCGGGACGCCGCGAAAAGCGTTAGGTTTAACGTATATGGGTTGTGTCTAGAAGTCGGTTTATTAGAGTGAGGAAAATAGGAGCCGTTGTAAAACTACTATCGGTATCAAAAATGATACATTATCAATGTATTTACATTATATATACCAAGCGTTCGGCTCGAGGAGCTCCGCTCCTCGGCCAGGACACCGACGAAAGTAGGATACGGTTTTTCTTTGAAAACACACATTTATACAATGAACGTATAGAGGATAAATCTAGAGGTCGGTTATTAGAGTGATGTAAAGAGTAATTCTGGTCAGTCGGGACGGAAAAAAAACTATTTTGAGATATTTTTTATCTTTTTTATATTTTAGTTATTGAGAACGCCGCCGTAAGTAGGATACAGTTTTTTTAACGTCTAGATCGAACGCGTGTAGGATAAGTCTAGAGGTTGGTGTATTGGAGTGACGTATAGAATAATTCTGGTCAGTCGGTTCGGAAACAAAAGCTATTTAGTTATTTATTTACACGGACACCGCCGAAAGCGTTAGGTTTAACTACTCGATTTAACGTATATGGGTTGTGTCTAGAAGTCGGCTCATTAGAGTGACGAAAATAGGAGCCGTTGTAAAACTACTATCAATTTTTTTTTTACCAGGACACTGCGAAAAGCGGGAGAGTCATTCCAAATGTTTGGCTCGAGGAGCTCCGCTTTATTATCAATTTTTTTTACCGGGACGCCGCGAAAAGCGTTAGGTTTAACGTATATGGGTTGTGTCTAGAAGTCGGTTTATTAGAGTGAGGAAAATAGGAGCCGTTGTAAAACTACTATCGGTATCAAAAATGATACATTATCAATGTATTTACATTATATATACCAAGCGTTCGGCTCGAGGAGCTCCGCTCCTCGGCCAGGACACCGACGAAAGTAGGATACGGTTTTTCTTTGAAAACACACATTTATACAATGAACGTATAGAGGATAAATCTAGAGGTCGGTTATTAGAGTGATGTAAAGAGTAATTCTGGTCAGTCGGGACGGAAAAAAAACTATTTTGAGATATTTTTTATCTTTTTTATATTTTAGTTATTGAGAACGCCGCCGTAAGTAGGATACAGTTTTTTTAACGTCTAGATGGCCGGTGTGAAACGCCTTTCGGGATCAAAAGTATAAACATGATAAATTTTATTTACACGGACACCGCCGAAAGCGTTAGGTTTAACTACTCGATTTAACGTATATGGGTTGTGTCTAGAAGTCGGCTCATTAGAGTGACGAAAATAGGAGCCGTTGTAAAACTACTATCAATTTTTTTTTACCAGGACACTGCGAAAAGCGGGAGAGTCATTCCAAATGTTTGGCTCGAGGAGCTCCGCTTTATTATCAATTTTTTTTACCGGGACGCCGCGAAAAGCGTTAGGTTTAACGTATATGGGTTGTGTCTAGAAGTCGGTTTATTAGAGTGAGGAAAATAGGAGCCGTTGTAAAACTACTATCGGTATCAAAAATGATACATTATCAATGTATTTACATTATATATACCAAGCGTTCGGCTCGAGGAGCTCCGCTCCTCGGCCAGGAAACCGACGAAAGTAGGATACGGTTTTTCTCTGAAAACACACATTTATACAATGAACGTATAGAGGATAAATCTAGAGGTCGGTTATAAGAGTGATGTAAAGAGTAATTCTGGTCAGTCGGGACGGAAAAAAAACTATTTTGAGATATTTTTTATCTTTTATATATTTTAGTTATTGAGAACGCCGCCGTAAGTAGGATACAGTTTTTTTAACGTCTAGATCGAACGCGTGTAGGATAAGTCTAGAGGTTGAAGTATTGGAGTGACGTATAGAATAATTCTGGTCAGTCGGTTCGGAAACAAAAGCTATTTAGTTATTTATTCGGCCAAGACATCGTCGAAAGTAGCATACAGGATAGGTTTAACGTCTCGATTTCACGTATATGTGTTGTGTCTAGAAGTCGGCTCATTAGAGTGACGAAAATAGGAGCCGTTGTAAAACTACTATCAATTTTTTTTTTACCAGGACACTGCGAAAAGCGGGAGAGTCATTCCAAATGTTTGGCTCGAGGAGCTCCGCTTTATTATCAATTTTTTTTACCGGGACGCCGCGAAAAGCGTTAGGTTTAACGTATATGGGTTGTGTCTAGAAGTCGGTTTATTAGAGTGAGGAAAATAGGAGCCGTTGTAAAACTACTATCGGTATCAAAAATGATACATTATCAATGTATTTACATTATATATACCAAGCGTTCGGCTCGAGGAGCTCCGCTCCTCGGCCAGGACACCGACGAAAGTAGGATACGGTTTTTCTTTGAAAACACACATTTATACAATGAACGTATAGAGGATAAATCTAGAGGTCGGTTATTAGAGTGATGTAAAGAGTAATTCTGGTCAGTCGGGACGGAAAAAAAACTATTTTGAGATATTTTTTATCTTTTTTATATTTTAGTTATTGAGAACGCCGCCGTAAGTAGGATACAGTTTTTTTAACGTCTAGATGGCCGGTGTGAAACGCCTTTCGGGATCAAAAGTATAAACATGATAAATTTTATTTACACGGACACCGCCGAAAGCGTTAGGTTTAACTACTCGATTTAACGTATATGGGTTGTGTCTAGAAGTCGGCTCATTAGAGTGACGAAAATAGGAGCCGTTGTAAAACTACTATCAATTTTTTTTTTACCAGGACACTGCGAAAAGCGGGAGAGTCATTCCAAATGTTTGGCTCGAGGAGCTCCGCTTTATTATCAATTTTTTTTACCGGGACGCCGCGAAAAGCGTTAGGTTTAACGTATATGGGTTGTGTCTAGAAGTCGGTTTATTAGAGTGAGGAAAATAGGAGCCGTTGTAAAACTACTATCGGTATCAAAAATGATACATTATCAATGTATTTACATTATATATACCAAGCGTTCGGCTCGAGGAGCTCCGCTCCTCGGCCAGGACACCGACGAAAGTAGGATACGGTTTTTCTTTGAAAACACACATTTATACAATGAACGTATAGAGGATAAATCTAGAGGTCGGTTATTAGAGTGATGTAAAGAGTAATTCTGGTCAGTCGGGACGGAAAAAAAACTATTTTGAGATATTTTTTATCTTTTTTATATTTTAGTTATTGAGAACGCCGCCGTAAGTAGGATACAGTTTTTTTAACGTCTAGATGGCCGGTGTGAAACGCCTTTCGGGATCAAAAGTATAAACATGATAAATTTTATTTACACGGACACCGCCGAAAGCGTTAGGTTTAACTACTCGATTTAACGTATATGGGTTGTGTCTAGAAGTCGGCTCATTAGAGTGACGAAAATAGGAGCCGTTGTAAAACTACTATCAATTTTTTTTTTACCAGGACACTGCGAAAAGCGGGAGAGTCATTCCAAATGTTTGGCTCGAGGAGCTCCGCTTTATTATCAATTTTTTTTACCGGGACGCCGCGAAAAGCGTTAGGTTTAACGTATATGGGTTGTGTCTAGAAGTCGGTTTATTAGAGTGAGGAAAATAGGAGCCGTTGTAAAACTACTATCGGTATCAAAAATGATACATTATCAATGTATTTACATTATATATACCAAGCGTTCGGCTCGAGGAGCTCCGCTCCTCGGCCAGGACACCGACGAAAGTAGGATACGGTTTTTCTTTGAAAACACACATTTATACAATGAACGTATAGAGGATAAATCTAGAGGTCGGTTATTAGAGTGATGTAAAGAGTAATTCTGGTCAGTCGGGACGGAAAAAAAACTATTTTGAGATATTTTTTATCTTTTTTATATTTTAGTTATTGAGAACGCCGCCGTAAGTAGGATACAGTTTTTTTAACGTCTAGATCGAACGCGTGTAGGATAAGTCTAGAGGTTGGTGTATTGGAGTGACGTATAGAATAATTCTGGTCAGTCGGTTCGGAAACAAAAGCTATTTAGTTATTTATTCGGCCAAGACATCGTCGAAAGTAGCATACAGGTTAGGTTTAACGTCTCGATTTCACGTATATGGGTTGTGTCTAGAAGTCGGCTCATTAGAGTGACGAAAATAGGAGCCGTTGTAAAACTACTATCAATTTTTTTTTTACCAGGACACTGCGAAAAGCGGGAGAGTCATTCCAAATGTTTGGCTCGAGGAGCTCCGCTTTATTATCAATTTTTTTTACCGGGACGCCGCGAAAAGCGTTAGGTTTAACGTATATGGGTTGTGTCTAGAAGTCGGTTTATTAGAGTGAGGAAAATAGGAGCCGTTGTAAAACTACTATCGGTATCAAAAATGATACATTATCAATGTATTTACATTATATATACCAAGCGTTCGGCTCGAGGAGCTCCGCTCCTCGGCCAGGACACCGACGAAAGTAGGATACGGTTTTTCTTTGAAAACACACATTTATACAATGAACGTATAGAGGATAAATCTAGAGGTCGGTTATTAGAGTGATGTAAAGAGTAATTCTGGTCAGTCGGGACGGAAAAAAAACTATTTTGAGATATTTTTTATCTTTTTTATATTTTAGTTATTGAGAACGCCGCCGTAAGTAGGATACAGTTTTTTTAACGTCTAGATCGAACGCGTGTAGGATAAGTCTAGAGGTTGGTGTATTGGAGTGACGTATAGAATAATTGTGGTCAGTCGGTTCGGAAACAAAAGCTATTTAGTTATTTATTCGGCCAAGACATCGTCGAAAGTAGCATACAGGTTAGGTTTAACGTCTCGATTTCACGTATATGGGTTATGTCTAGAAGTTAATATTGAATATTGAAAACTTACTTATAAATACTAAATACCTAAAGGTCTTACACATCATAGCCAATGTATTTCACCACTATCAAAAATGGTTTATATTCTACATGGGTGGATAATTGTTATGAAAATTTCTACGACTAAACTTTAAGACACTAATACTGCAATAAGTTAGTGAACACAATTCCTGCAAAAAATTTTGTTTAAACATTATTATAGTTGAAAAAGATCAACTTTATATTTTTATGATAATAAAATAAAATGCAAAGAAATGTTCAAATAGAAAGTGTAGATAATCAGTGTTTTTAGTTATTGAGAAGTGCCGTAAGTAGATAAAGTTTTTTTAACGTCTAGTGGCCGGTGTGAAACGCCTTTCGGGATCAAAAGTATAAACATGATAAATTTTATTTACACGGACACCGCCGAAAGCGTTAGGTTTAACTACTCGATTTAACGTATATGGGTTGTGTCTAGAAGTCGGCTCATTAGAGTGACGAAAATAGGAGCCGTTGTAAAACTACTATCAATTTTTTTTTTACCAGGACACTGCGAAAAGCGGGAGAGTCATTCCAAATGTTTGGCTCGAGGAGCTCCGCTTTATTATCAATTTTTTTTACCGGGACGCCGCGAAAAGCGTTAGGTTTAACGTATATGGGTTGTGTCTAGAAGTCGGTTTATTAGAGTGAGGAAAATAGGAGCCGTTGTAAAACTACTATCGGTATCAAAAATGATACATTATCAATGTATTTACATTATATATACCAAGCGTTCGGCTCGAGGAGCTCCGCTCCTCGGCCAGGACACCGACGAAAGTAGGATACGGTTTTTCTTTGAAAACACACATTTATACAATGAACGTATAGAGGATAAATCTAGAGGTCGGTTATTAGAGTGATGTAAAGAGTAATTCTGGTCAGTCGGGACGGAAAAAAAACTATTTTGAGATATTTTTTATCTTTTTTATATTTTAGTTATTGAGAACGCCGCCGTAAGTAGGATACAGTTTTTTTAACGTCTAGATCGAACGCGTGTAGGATAAGTCTAGAGGTTGGTGTATTGGAGTGACGTATAGAATAATTACAGAACCTCAGTGGCCGGTGTGAAACGCCTTTCGGGATCAAAAGTATAAACATGATAAATTTTATTTACACGGACACCGCCGAAAGCGTTAGGTTTAACTACTCGATTTAACGTATATGGGTTGTGTCTAGAAGTCGGCTCATTAGAGTGACGAAAATAGGAGCCGTTGTAAAACTACTATCAATTTTTTTTTTACCAGGACACTGCGAAAAGCGGGAGAGTCATTCCAAATGTTTGGCTCGAGGAGCTCCGCTTTATTATCAATTTTTTTTACCGGGACGCCGCGAAAAGCGTTAGGTTTAACGTATATGGGTTGTGTCTAGAAGTCGGTTTATTAGAGTGAGGAAAATAGGAGCCGTTGTAAAACTACTATCGGTATCAAAAATGATACATTATCAATGTATTTACATTATATATACCAAGCGTTCGGCTCGAGGAGCTCCGCTCCTCGGCCAGGACACCGACGAAAGTAGGATACGGTTTTTCTTTGAAAACACACATTTATACAATGAACGTATAGAGGATAAATCTAGAGGTCGGTTATTAGAGTGATGTAAAGAGTAATTCTGGTCAGTCGGGACGGAAAAAAAACTATTTTGAGATATTTTTTATCTTTTTTATATTTTAGTTATTGAGAACGCCGCCGTAAGTAGGATACAGTTTTTTTAACGTCTAGATCGAACGCGTGTAGGATAAGTCTAGAGGTTGGTGTATTGGAGTGACGTATAGAATAATTACAGCAGTCGGTTCGGAACAAAAGATAATTAGTTATTTACACGGACACCGCCGAAAGCGTTAGGTTTAACTACTCGATTTAACGTATATGGGTTGTGTCTAGAAGTCGGCTCATTAGAGTGACGAAAATAGGAGCCGTTGTAAAACTACTATCAATTTTTTTTTTACCAGGACACTGCGAAAAGCGGGAGAGTCATTCCAAATGTTTGGCTCGAGGAGCTCCGCTTTATTATCAATTTTTTTTACCGGGACGCCGCGAAAAGCGTTAGGTTTAACGTATATGGGTTGTGTCTAGAAGTCGGTTTATTAGAGTGAGGAAAATAGGAGCCGTTGTAAAACTACTATCGGTATCAAAAATGATACATTATCAATGTATTTACATTATATATACCAAGCGTTCGGCTCGAGGAGCTCCGCTCCTCGGCCAGGACACCGACGAAAGTAGGATACGGTTTTTCTTTGAAAACACACATTTATACAATGAACGTATAGAGGATAAATCTAGAGGTCGGTTATTAGAGTGATGTAAAGAGTAATTCTGGTCAGTCGGGACGGAAAAAAAACTATTTTGAGATATTTTTTATCTTTTTTATATTTTAGTTATTGAGAACGCCGCCGTAAGTAGGATACAGTTTTTTTAACGTCTAGATCGAACGCGTGTAGGATAAGTCTAGAGGTTGGTGTATTGGAGTGACGTATAGAATAATTGTGGTCAGTCGGTTCGGAAACAAAAGCTATTTAGTTATTTATTCGGCCAAGACATCGTCGAAAGTAGCATACAGGTTAGGTTTAACGTCTCGATTTCACGTATATGGGTTATGTCTAGAAGTTAATATTGAATATTGAAAACTTACTTATAAATACTAAATACCTAAAGGTCTTACACATCATAGCCAATGTATTTCACCACTATCAAAAATGGTTTATATTCTACATGGGTGGATAATTGTTATGAAAATTTCTACGACTAAACTTTAAGACACTAATACTGCAATAAGTTAGTGAACACAATTCCTGCAAAAAATTTTGTTTAAACATTATTATAGTTGAAAAAGATTAACTTTATATTTTTATGATAATAAAATAAAATGCAAAGAAATGTTCAAATAGAAAGTGTAAATAAAACAGTGTTTTAAAAATGATGAATGTGCCTAAATTAATAAAATTCTTTGTAAAGTGGCCGGTGTGAAACGCCTTTCGGGATCAAAAGTATAAACATGATAAATTTTATTTACACGGACACCGCCGAAAGCGTTAGGATTAACTACTCGATTTAACGTATATGGGTTGTGTCTAGAAGTCGGTTTATTAGAGTGAGGAAAATAGGAGCCGTTGTAAAACTACTATCGGTATCAAAAATGATACATTATCAATGTATTTACATTATATATACCAAGCGTTCAGCTCGAGGAGCTCCGCTCCTCGGCCAGGACACCGACGAAAATAGGATACGGTTTTTCTTTGAAAACACACATTTATACAATGAACGTATAGAGGATAAATCTAGAGGTCGGTTATTAGAGTGATGAAAAGAGTAATTCTGGTCAGTCGGGACGGAAAAAAAACTATTTTGAGATATTTTTTATCTTTTTTATATTTTAGTTATTGAGAACGCCGCCGTAAGTAGGATACAGTTTTTTTAACGTCTAGATGGCCGGTGTGAAACGCCTTTCGGGATCAAAAGTATAAACATGATAAATTTTATTTACACGGACACCGCCGAAAGCGTTAGGTTTAACTACTCGATTTAACGTATATGGGTTGTGTCTAGAAGTCGGCTCATTAGAGTGACGAAAATAGGAGCCGTTGTAAAACTACTATCAATTTTTTTTTTACCAGGACACTGCGAAAAGCGGGAGAGTCATTCCAAATGTTTGGCTCGAGGAGCTCCGCTTTATTATCAATTTTTTTTACCGGGACGCCGCGAAAAGCGTTAGGTTTAACGTATATGGGTTGTGTCTAGAAGTCGGTTTATTAGAGTGAGGAAAATAGGAGCCGTTGTAAAACTACTATCGGTATCAAAAATGATACATTATCAATGTATTTACATTATATATACCAAGCGTTCGGCTCGAGGAGCTCCGCTCCTCGGCCAGGACACCGACGAAAGTAGGATACGGTTTTTCTTTGAAAACACACATTTATACAATGAACGTATAGAGGATAAATCTAGAGGTCGGTTATTAGAGTGATGTAAAGAGTAATTCTGGTCAGTCGGGACGGAAAAAAAACTATTTTGAGATATTTTTTATCTTTTTTATATTTTAGTTATTGAGAACGCCGCCGTAAGTAGGATACAGTTTTTTTAACGTCTAGATCGAACGCGTGTAGGATAAGTCTAGAGGTTGGTGTATTGGAGTGACGTATAGAATAATTACAGAACCTCAGTGGCCGGTGTGAAACGCCTTTCGGGATCAAAAGTATAAACATGATAAATTTTATTTACACGGACACCGCCGAAAGCGTTAGGTTTAACTACTCGATTTAACGTATATGGGTTGTGTCTAGAAGTCGGCTCATTAGAGTGACGAAAATAGGAGCCGTTGTAAAACTACTATCAATTTTTTTTTTACCAGGACACTGCGAAAAGCGGGAGAGTCATTCCAAATGTTTGGCTCGAGGAGCTCCGCTTTATTATCAATTTTTTTTACCGGGACGCCGCGAAAAGCGTTAGGTTTAACGTATATGGGTTGTGTCTAGAAGTCGGTTTATTAGAGTGAGGAAAATAGGAGCCGTTGTAAAACTACTATCGGTATCAAAAATGATACATTATCAATGTATTTACATTATATATACCAAGCGTTCGGCTCGAGGAGCTCCGCTCCTCGGCCAAGACACCGACGAAAGTAGGATACGGTTTTTCTTTGTTAAAACACACATTTATACAATGAACGTATAGAGGATAAATCTAGAGGTCGGTTATTAGAGTGATGTACCCAACAAACACTAAACATTCAACGAATATGCGCTAAATAGTCTACTTATTCTATGAATAATCAGAATATTCAATTAATATTCTTTAAACCATGCAATTCGATTATTTATAATTGAATATTATTTTCATAATTTTTAATCATCCATTTTTTATTATTCTTTTAAGAATAATTTATTCTTATTTCTAGAATGATCTAATTAGCGTTATACCTTTATATTTATTAATATCATATGATTTTTTAAATATCCTATGCATTATTGTAATTGGATGATCATGTAATATTCTTTGTAAATTATTCTATTTTTCTTTGAAATGTAGTATTCTTATCATCATTTTTATATACTATAATAATATTTAGTATTTATATACCTAATAATATATTATTATTCACATTCAACATTCATTGACAGCATATTGTCTAAAACTTTTATAAATGCATGTAAAATATATAGCAATTTTAAAATGCTTATAATTTGTTTAAAAATTAAAATATCGTTAAAACCACTGTACAGTCTGTACAACGAAATACTATGTTCTTACTTTAATAGCAGATTTATTAATTCATATATTGAAGTTATTAATAGCTAATAATGTAAAAACATAAAATTGATTCTTTTGAAAACATATTTGTTACGTGTGGTGATACGTATATCACGGTATCTATATTCTTCTTCTGTGATCTATAGTAATAGTAAGCAGGCTAGTAGCATATTATATTATAGGTAGGTACCTAGCATAAATTTACGTGACGTATAATATAATAGTCTAGATAACTTTTTTCCCAACTTTTATCACAGAATAGATATCAATTATGTGCTATTATTACAGTCTCCTACACGAAAAAAAAATATATATAATTATTTAATATCATAATAATACGACAAGTTTATAACTATTAATAAACAAATAATTCCCACTTTGGAACGGCGGCGGACAAAATCAAGAGTCAAAACTACGTAGTACATAATATTAATAATATTATTTATTTCTTATCATTCATCGCTAATTTTAAACCGTGGCTTGTAGAATAACAAGTAACGGCCATTCAATGTTTATATATCTATGGCATTATAGTTTCAACTGTTTATGACGTGTAATGTGATTACTGATTTGTATTTTGTGTATTGTGTTGTGTACTTGTGTTTTTCTTCGTTATATACTGGAGTATATACAGTGGACACTGCCACACTGGTAAGAATGTAATAAATGTAATAATTATTATTAAATATAATGCGTGCCTATAATATTATTGTTAATTTGTTTTCAATAAATTAGATTCCACATTGGTGCCTTGTTAAAGTGTTTTAAGAGGACAAAGTTTGTGTATATAAAATTATTTCAAAGCACATGTATACATTGCTGTTTAATTAACAACTTTCTTTCTAAGGTAAATTTTACAGTTAATTGGTAGGTACATCAAAATTAAATATGAATAGACCTACTATTTATTTTGTTAAATTTATAATATTATAATATTTTAGGTTCTATTTATTTTATCAACAACAAAAAATTGAGCTGTCTCAGTTGGTCCCTCCTAACAGTCCTCACTTCTTTAAGATAATTACTATCACATAATAAAACTAATTTATCTAATACCTATGGATACTAAGTATCAAAAGTTGCTTTCAAAATCACAAATAAATAAAAAAATTAAAAATAAATTAAAAAGTTTAATACATATTCCAAGTAATACAAATTATAATAGGGAAAACAACAATTTACCATTGGACAAACCGTGTGCTCAGTTAACATTTAATTCATTATCAGAATCCGTAGTGTTCAAATCGAATTGTGTTACTAACCAAGAATGTCAGTCTTCATCTAATGATTTTGAAAATTTAAATATTATAGAATTGCCCTGTAATAATTCTTCTACTTCAGATTTTGACTCAAATGTAGTCAATGAACTAAAGACATGGGCAATAAATCATAATATAACTCATTGTGCTCTAAAAGACTTGCTTCTTATTCTTAAAAATCAACCAGAATTAAAAGAAATTAATATTCCTAAAGACCCTAGAACTTTATTAAACACACCAAAACACCTAGATATAAAAAATATAAATTCTAGTGGAACATATTTTCACTTTGGGATAGAAAAAGGATTAAATAATTTATTTAAAGATGTTAAGAATACAAATATTCCAGATATTATTGAAGTCGCTATTAATATTGATGGCCTCCCTATTAGCAAATCATCATCAAGTCAATTATATCCTATAATTTGTATTATAACCAATGTAAAAATTATTCCATCAATTTTTTGTATAGGAATTTTTCATGGTTATGATAAGCCATCTGATTTTAATATATTTTTGGAAGATTTTGTCAACGAGGCAATAAACCTTACTATTAATGGTTTACTTTTAAATGAAAAAAAAACAAATTTTAAAATAAAAATGTATCTTTTTGATGCTGTGGCTAAGTCAAGTGTCTTAAAAATAAAAGGTCATAGTGGTTATTCTTCTTGCACAAAATGTGTACAAGAAGGTGAATATATCAAAGATCGTATATGTTTTCCTGAAATAGATAATATTTTGAGAACTGATGATGACTTTATTAGTAAGCGAGATACTTCACATCACAACGGTTCAACAGTCTTAGAAAAAATTCCAAATATTGGTTTAATTACAGAGGTACCTCTAGACTATATGCATTTAATTTGCCTTGGAGTTGTTAAAAAGTTACTGGTGTCAACTTGGGTATTTGGTCATCCTCCTCATAAATTTCCAGCCAGACAAGTTAGTGAAATTTCAACATCAATGTTACAATTAATAAAATATATTCCTGTAGAATTAGCTAGAAAGCCTAGATCATTAAAAGAGTCTAAGCGTTTTAAAGCCACAGAATTGAGACAATTTTTGTTATATATTGGACCATTAGTACTTAAAGGTGTATTACCTGATATAAAATATATCCATTTTTTATCACTTCATGTAGCTATTAGCATTCTTTTATCTGATCGACATATTAATTTACATGTTGATTATGCTGAAAATTTACTGAGGCATTTTGTTTTATACACCAAACAAATTTATGGAATTCATTTTTTGTCCCATAATTTTCATAATTTACTTCACCTCACTAATGATGTAAGGAAGTTTGGTAACTTAAATTTATTTAGTAATTTTTCTGCTGAAAATTATCTACAAAAATTAAAAAAGATTATAAGAAAATCAAATAATGTCTTACCACAAATTGTTAATAGATTAAGCGAAGAAGCGCAAATTCAAACTGGTAAAATTATACATGAAAGTAACTCTGTTAAAATGAATTATGAGCACATGGGTAAATTGATTGATGGCACAATGTATCCTCAGTACAAAGAGGCATGTTTTTCAAATTTTAAATTAAAAATTAATTTGCCTAATTCTTGCTGTGTTTTAAAAAATAAAACAATTGTAGAAGTATCAAATTTTGCTTTTTGTCCTTCATTAGATGAAATGGTGATTATTGGAAAAAAATATACTATTATAGATCATTTTTATACAGAGCCTTGCTTGTCATCTATCATAGGCATACATTTTGTCTCAGGATTAACTGATGATTTAATGTATTATTGGCCATTATCTGAAGTTAGTCAAAAACTGATTCGATTACCTTACATGTCAGGTTTTGTTGTTTTCCCTTTGCTTCATACTTGATTTTTTAATGCATAATTTCAGTATTTTCAATGATCTATCTTCATTTTATTTGTAAATCTTTAAATTAATTTTTTTTTTTTTTTTTTTTAATGAATTATTTAATATTTAAAATTCAGTACCTACCTTATAATGTTATACCTATTATTATTTTAATTTTATTGTACATATACAAAGTTTCTTAATAAAAAAAAAAAAAAAAAAAAAAATTATTTTAATTTTATTATTTTAGTTCAATAATAATGTCCACTATTGAAAATTGGACCATAGTTTGTTTTACTGAAGAAGAAAGTGTTGAAATTGTGCCAACCAAATGGTTGATTAATAAAGAAAATTGCTTCTGGCCGAATTCGTTTAGTGTAGCAAAATTAACATCAGCCATAAAATATCAATTTAATCCGGAAAAAAATTGGAAAAAATGTAGCATAAAATGTTTAAGTAAAACACCTATAGATAATTTTAAACTAGCCTCTAAAATTGCAAACCAAGCTACAATTACCTCTGACATTGAATCAATCCTAAATAAAGAAATTTCAAAAGACTTGCCAAAAAAAAGATCAAAACCATCAAAAAAAAATTATGATGATTTATCTAGTGATGATGAATTGAACTATCAATCAAAGTTAAAGTATCCAAAGCCTAACAAAGTAAACGGTAATTACAAAATTGAAATTTTTTTTTTTCATTAACAAAGTATCTTCCTTACTAATGATTATTTTTGTATTAATATGTTATTAAAGTAAATGACGGAGCGAGTTCTTCAAAAATTGATTTTGACAATTTAGAATACCATTTGGACTTAATTGATGAAAGCACTCTACTTGTAGCTGATAAAAATATAAGTGTTGATAATTTACTTCAGTATGGAAATGGTAAGAAAATAAAAAAGAACAATTAAAATAATATTTATTTCAATACCATTATCCTATAATATTATTATCACTATTCTTAGTTGGTAATTTTGACACCCAAACACAAATACTTAAATATAATATGCATTTTACAACTTATATATTATAATAATCTATGTTATATGATTTCAGAAGAGTTAAAATCTTTTACTAAATCTAAGGAAAAATGTACTTCTAATGCTTATGGTACTAGTGACACTGTTGACGATTCAAACCAATTGTTAAATAACAATAAAGGATCAATTTCAAACATAACTAATGATGAAGCACAAGCAAGTAATAATCATGTTTAGTTCACATACATTTTCTATTACAGTATTGTTCATAGTATAGGTATTAACACTTATTCCAATTAATATGCAAATCAGTATGGATATAATTAAAATAAAATAAATTAAAAAGTAGTGCATAATCTCAATGATGTATTTATGTTGAATCAAGTTTAAAAAATAAAATAATTCAGTAAATAATATAGTTATCTATTCAAATATGAACACATTCATTATAATTTACATAACACTATGAATAGTTGGTACCTATATTAATTATACATTATTTTTAACTTGCACTTTACCTAAGCCTATAGTTACCTACCTACTTATATTAATTTATAAATACCTGTACGAGTTCGGTTTTCCTCAGATTTTACTCAATAATATTAATACTAAGTAGCGAATTTGAACTTTTTTCTGTGTAGTGTCCATACTTTATTTAAAAAATTATATAAAATATTTTTGAAGTACTTAGGTTGATAAGTAAAAATATAATTATGTACTTATACAATCATTTTACTATTTTCTAAACTACTATGGAACATTTAAGTAACTTATATATTTTTTTTCTCTGGGAAGAGTCCAATTTTATGCCCATACAAATGATTCTATAAGATCTTATATTTTTTAACAGCATTTCAAAGACATGTATCTCGATTATTAGTATCAATTGAATTACGACTGGATGAACAGAGCAAAATGATGTCTAATATTATGTTGGCAATAAGTGAAATGAAAGATTCAAAAAGTACAATGTACTTAACTGAATCATCAAATTCTCATAATAATCTAACATCTGAAATATATTCAATACTACCTGTTAAAAGTAATGATGAATTGGCGGACATTACATCTAAATTGATGTCTAATGATGAAGAAATATTGAAACTTGTAAGCTACTATATATAGTATTACTGTTGATGACTTTGTTAATTTAATTTCTATGTATCTATTTACTATTTAGGCAAAAATGTTAACATTGATAGGTGGATCAGATGAAAAGCAATTAATTAGAAGAATATTAAAAAAACTTATGGCTGATTCTCTTGCAATATTTTATAATTATACTGGACATAAAAATGCTAAAAATGCTTTTAATAAAACTGTTTTATCAACTTTATTAACAAGTAAGAATTGTAAATAAATATGTAATTAGGTACTTAGTGTGTTGGTATTTTCAAATTTAAGTTAAATAATCTTTTATAAGAGAGACATATTGCGTAATACAATTCAACCAATATTAGTATGAGTATTAGTAACTGATTTTAAAGATTAATTTTATTTATGTATATTCATATTGTTACCACATTACACTATCATATAACTTATAACTCATCAATTAAAATTATTATTTAAATCTATTTTATTGACTAATCTTGTGAGTAGGAAACACTAATATTTCAAATAATTTCTGTTTCCCTTTCATAATGTGTGTCCATGACAACAAGCATTTTTAGAATATATTTGCTAATACTAACTGAGCCATTTAGATTACAACATTTTCCATACAGTGCCATGCTTCATAACTTATTTCGGGGTCATTATTATATGACCATTAACTCGTTTTATTAAAATAATACATTTAAATACAAATCATTATTTTTTAAATATAACATGCAGATTACCTAATATAATTACACATAAATACATATATCTACACATATTACAATGTTTGTTATAGATACACATTTTTAGTAAAATATGATAATTTTATGAAAATGTTTCAAAATTAAAATCAGCTATATGAAGAGCTTCAAAAAAATTGAAAATATATACCTATTATATTTATTTCATATTTAAATGTATTCTTTTATTGTCAATTAATTATTGAATCTTTTGTTAAATGTGTTGAAATTGCATGTAAATTATTATTTTGTGGTATTATATTTTACTAAAAATAATCATGTACACATCAGTGGCAGATCTATCAACCGGGCAACCTGGGCATGTCCAACCGGGCCCCCAGCGTGTAGGCACCTTAGCGAAAATATTAGGATAGACGCTAGATTTAATTATAAACTGTTTGATTTTCTTCAACCATGTAAACTTAAAGATATTACTGATAAAGAGTTAGATTTACATATAACGAATTTAATTTCCAAGTATAAATCTTTTTCAACTGGTCTGAAAATTGACATAAGATCCTTCATTGACTGTTACTTTTTAGACGGTGTATAATACCATAAGAATAGTGAACATGGTGTTTATATTTACTTGAAATTTATAACTGATTTGAAAGTAGAAGATGGCATGAAAAAAATGCAAATTCTATGTAGAATATTTCTTACGTTACCAATCAGTACTACCAGTGCAGAGAGATGAGTTCATTGAAAAAAATCAAAGATTACCGTAGGTCAAAATTAAGTGAAAACCGTCTTAACGATTATGCAATACTTTATATAGAAAGAGATAAAGCAGAATTGATAGATTTAAAATCTACCATCAAACATTTTTCAGAAAAAAAAGATAGAAATTATAAAAGTTAATTTAATAAATAAATAGGTATTTTATTTTGTATTTACTTTTTCAATATTACTAATTGCCAATAATTATTGTTTTACAAGTTTGAAACATACATTTTACAAATAATTATTTTATTATGTATTATTATATTAATTCTAAAACAAATATTAATAACATTTAATAATTTTACACATTTATATACACAATTTATTTTTGGGGGAGGGTAAAATAATTCTCTCTGCCAATCCGGTTTTAATTTTTAAGTAAGGCATCATAATTAAAAGGGGGCGCATTAGGGCCCCTACTTTTATAAGTCCGATCGGGCCAATTTTCTTAGATCCGCCACTGGTACACATAGTATTGATAATTTAATTTGCATGTTTTATTAAAAAAAATTAAATGTATATATACCTATATTAATATTTATTTTATATTGAATTATAAAATAATTTCAATCATTTAATTTATAGTGTTTAAAGTTCTATTATATTTTATTTGTATATGTTATTTTTCAGAAGCTGTTCAAATGGTATACAGTAACATAACAATTAAAGACATTGAAACAACGACCAGTATTTGGCTCACTAAAGCATCTGAAAGAATAAAAAACTTAAAGAAATAATTTTATTTTACTTAATTATATTAATTAAGTTTATTCCTCAAGTATCTCTTCGATCTCATCAGTTGTTTTACCTAACCACTCACACACAGAACTTAAGTAGAAACTCTCCAGTTAATCGCATGCTTAACTTATGCAATTCAATAAGTAACTTTGACTTCTTCTATGATTCACCAACTTTATTAAGATCGATATGTTGTAACGTCTTCAATACTTAAAAGTTAATACTATTTATTATATTCATGTCTATAACTAAGCTTATTATTTATCTATATTTAATCAAATTCACTATTTACCTTTTTGTTAATTACATAACGAATATTGTTTATCACGCTATGTACCAACTATTGTATCTTATATCTTAGTTTATAATTTGTTTTTATTATTCTGTATACTGTACCGTTTGCCTTCTAGGCGTAATCATCTTTGTGGTGACAAATAAATAAAATAAAAAATAAAAAATAATTGATTTCAGTTTATTTAATTTACTTTTATTATTTTAAGTTTTCTGTAAGAATTTTAATTGTAAGTCAATCCAATAAGCAAATATACTTACTTTCTACTTTATTACATTAGAATATATAGGATTTATACATTAGGACGAATTCACATACCCTGGGCCGTGTTAACAATTAGTAACTATAGGCACTGTGGTTAGGGCCTACAAGGAACGGTTGGTCTGTAAAAAGAAGGCCAATGTTAAAAGAAAATAAACTCTTGATTTTATATTTGTAATTGAATTTTATTTTTTATCACGATCTACACAATACACAAGCGTGTTTGAAGACGCTGCATCTTGCGATAAATATTTTTTATCTTTGTGATTACAACTATTTATTTGTCTTGTTTTTAAACTTTTTATTTCTGAAGTATTGTAATTGCAGTCGTCACTTATTAGTAATGAGTCATTGCCTATAGTATTAATGAATAAATAGTAATTTGTAGGTACGGTGTATAATATGCAGCACTGCGGTTAAAAAAATATACACAATAATTGTTTTCAAAAGTACTTATATATGTTTATATTTTCAATCAATGCATAGAACCTACGAACGGCTTGACCGAGTCTTGGAGCATATACATGGTGTTATGTTGAAGAAAATTAAAACAAATATGTTATGAATTGATACAATACGGTTCAAAAAAGTCAAATTAGAAAGTAAATATAGACTTTGAATATGCACATAGGTCCTAATATGAAGTGAATCTAAACCACGTTTCCACATTTAAAATAATCATTTCACAATTAAAGAATATTCCACTCATAAAAATGAATATTCTATAAATAGGCTAGATAGTTACATAAATTGATTCTTATCATATTCAAAGAATATACTTCAGTTCAACTTATATGAATAATAGAATACTACTGGAATATATGAAGAATATTCACGAATATTCTTAAGGAATATTCATGTCACATTTATAGTCGACGCATAAGCATTATTCTATCACACTCAAGGAATATTCTCGGAATGGACATAATCAATCATATCATAATCAATATACGAAAATTATTATCCAATGAATATGCTATGTTTGTTTTTTTGTTCTGGTCAGTCGGGACGGAAAAAAAACTATTTTGAGATATTTTTTATATTTTAGTTATTGAGAACGCCGCCGTAAGTAGGATACAGTTTTTTTAACGTCTAGATCGAACGCGTGTAGGATAAGTCTAGAGATTGGTGTATTGGAGTGACATATAGAATAATTCTGGTCAGTCGGTTCGGAAACAAAAGCTATTTAGTTATTTATTCGGCCAAGACATCGTCGAAAGTAGCATACAGGTTAGGTATAACGTCTCGATTTCACGTATATGGGTTGTGTCTAGAAGTCGGCTCATTAGAGTGACGAAAATAGGAGCCGTTATAAAACTACTATCAATTTTTTTTGTAGCAGGACACTGCGAAAAGCGGGAGAGTCATTCCAAATGTTTGGCTCGAGGAGCTCCGCTTTATTATCAATTTTTTTTACCGGGACGCCGCGAAAAGCGTTAGGTTTAACGTATATGGGTTGTGTCTAGAAGTCGGTTTATTAGAGTGAGGAAAATAGGAGCCGTTGTAAAACTACTATCGGTATCAAAAATGATACATTATCAATGTATTTACATTATATATACCAAGCGTTCGGCTCGAGGAGCTCCGCTCCTCGGCCAGGACACCGACGAAAGTAAGATACGGTTTTTCTTTGAAAACGCACATTTATACAATGAACGTATAGAGGATAAATCTAGAGGTCGGTTATTAGAGTGATGGCCGGTGTGAAACGCCTTTCGGGATCAAAAGTATAAACATGATAAATTTTATTTACACAGACACCGCCGAAAGCGTTAGGTTTAACTACTCGATTTAACGTATATGGGTTGTGTCTAGAAGTCGGCTCATTAGAGTGACGAAAATAGGAGCCGTTGTAAAACTACTATCAATTTTTTTTTTACCAGGGCACTGCGAAAAGCGGGAGAGTCATTCCAAATGTTTGGCTCGAGGAGCTCCGCTTTATTATCAATTTTTTTTACCGGGACGCCGCGAAAAGCGTTATGTTTAACGTATATGGGTTGTGTCTAAAAGTCGATTTATTAGAGTGAGGAAAATAGGAGCCGTAAAACTACTATCGGTATCAAAAATGATACATTATCAATGTATTTACATTATATATACCAAGCGTTCGGCTCGAGGAGCTCCGCTCCTCGGCCAGGACACCGACGAAAGTAGAATACGGTTTTTCTTTGAAAACGCCAGTGGCGGCTACCCTATACCTCAAGTGTATCGACGGATACACATGATTATGGGGAGGGTGGGTTCTGGGTAGGTGGTTGACTGCTTGACATAATATTATAGGTATTATATTATAATAGAGCGTAAATATTAAATAGTATACATAATTATCTTGCTGTATTGCTCTAATTAACGATTGTTGCAGTACTGCAGTAGCATTTGGATACACATGGTAAATTCACTGTAGCCGCCACTGGAAAACACACATTTATACAATGAACGTATAGAGGATAAATCTAGAGGTCGGTTATTAGAGTGATGCAAAGAGTAATTCTGGTCAGTCGGGACGGAAAAAAACTATTTTGAGATATTTTTTATATTTTAGTTATTGAGAACGCCGCCGTAAGTAGGATACAGTTTTTTTAACGTCTAGATCGAACGCGTGTAGGATAAGTCTAGAGGTTTGTGTATTGGAGTGACGTATAGAATAATTACAGAACCTCAGTGGCCGGTGTGAAACGCCTTTCGGGATCAAAAGTATAAACATGATAAATTTTATTTACACGGACACCGCCGAAAGCGTTAGGTTTAACTACTCGATTTAACGTATATGGGTTGTGTCTAGAAGTCGGCTCATTAGAGTGACGAAAATAGGAGCCGTTGTAAAACTACTATCAATTTTTTTTTTACCAGGACACTGCGAAAAGCGGGAGAGTCATTCCAAATGTTTGGCTCGAGGAGCTCCGCTTTATTATCAATTTTTTTTTACCGGGACGCCGCGAAAAGCGTTAGGTTTAACGTATATGGGTTGTGTCTAGAAGTCGGTTTATTAGAAAGAGGAAAATAGGAGCCGTTGTAAAACTACTATCGGTATCAAAAATGATACATTATCAATGTATTTACATTATATATACCAAGCGTTCGGCTCGAGGAGCTCCGCTCCTCGGCCAAGACACCGACGAAAGTAGGATACGGTTTTTCTTTGAAAACACACATTTATACAATGAACGTATAGAGGATAAATCTAGAGGTCGGTTATTAGAGTGATGTAAAGAGTAATTCTGGTCAGTCGGGACGGAAAAAAAAATATTTTGAGATATTTTTTATCTTTTTTATATTTTAGTTATTGAGAACGCCGCCGTAAGTAGGATACAGTTTTTTTAACGTCTAGATCGAACGCGTGTAGGATAAGTCTAGAGGTTGGTGTATTGGAGTGACGTATAGAATAATTCTGGTCAGTCGGTTCGGAAACAAAAGCTATTTAGTTATTTATTCAGCCAAGACATCGTCGAAAGTAGCATACAGGTTAGGTTTAACGTCTCGATTTCACGTATATGGGTTGTGTCTAGAAGTCGGCTCTTTAGAGTGACGAAAATAGGAGCCGTTGTAAAACTACTATCAATTTTTTTTTTACCAGGACACTGCGAAAAGCGAGAGAGTCATTCCAAATGTTTGGCTCGAGGAGCTCCGCTTTATTATCAATTTTTTTTACCGGGACGCCGCGAAAAGCGTTAGGTTGAACTACTCGATTTAACGTATATGGGTTGTGTCTAGCAGTCGGCTCATTAGAGTGACGAAAATAGGAGCCGTTGTAAAACTACTATCAATTTTTTTTTTACCAGGACACTGCGAAAAGCGGGAGAGTCATTCCAAATGTTTGGCTCGAGGAGCTCCGCTTTATTATCAATTTTTTTTACCGGGACGCCGCGAAAAGCGTTAGGTTTAACGTATACGGGTTGTGTCTAGAAGTCGGCTCATTAGAGTGACGAAAATAGGAGCCGTTGTTAAACTACTATCGGTATCAAAAATGATACATTATCAATGTATTTACATTATATATACCAAGCGTTCGGCTCGAGGAGCTCCGCTCCTCGGCCAGGACACCGAAGAAAGTAGGATACGGTTATTCTTTGAAAACACACATTTATACAATGAACGTATAGAGGATAATTCTAGACGTCGGTTATTAGAGTGATGTAAAGAGTAATTCTGGTCAGTGGGGACGGAAAAAAACTATTTTGAGATACTTTTTATCTTTTTTATATTTTAGTTATTGAGAACGCCGCCGTAAGTAGGATACAGTTTTTTTAACGTCTAGATCGAACGCGTGTAGGATAAGTCTAGAGGTTGGTGTATTGGAGTGACGTATAGAATAATTACAGAACCTCAGTGGCCGGTGTGAAACGCCTTTCGGGATCAAAAGTATAAACATGATAAATTTTATTTACACGGACACCGCCGAGAGCGTTAGGTTTAACTACTCGATTTAACGTATATGGGTTGTGTCTAGAAGTCGGCTCATTAGAGTGACGAAAATAGGAGCCGTTGTAAAACTACTATCAATTTTTTTTTTACCAGGACACTGCGAAAAGCGGGAGAGTCATTCCAAATGTTTGGCTCGAGGAGCTCCGCTTTATTATCAATTTTTTGTTTCCGGGACGCCGCGAAAAGCGTTAGGTTAAACGTATATGGGTTGTGTGTAGAAGTCAGTTTATTAGAGTGAGGAAAATAGGAGCCGTTGTAAAACTACTATCGGTATCAAAAATGATACATTATCAATGTATTTACCTTATATATACCAAGCGAAGAAGGACACCGACGAAAGTAGGATACGGTTTTTCTTTGAAAAGACACATTTATACAATGAACGTATAGTGGATAAATCTAGAGGTCGGTTATTAGAGTGATGTAAAGAGTAATTCTGGTCAGTCGGGGCGGAAAAAAAACAATTTTGAGATATTTTTTATCTTTTTTATATTTTAGTTATTGAGAACGCCGCCGTAAGTAGGATACAGTTTTTTTAAAGTCTAGATCGAACGCGTGTAGGATAAGTCTAGAGGTTGGTGTATTGGAGTGACGTATAGAATAATTACAGAACCTCAGTGGCCGGTGTGAAACGCCTTTCGGGATCAAAAGTATAAACATGATAAATTTTATTTACACGGACGCCGCCGAAAGCGTTAGGTTTAACGTATATGGGTTGTGTCTAGAAGTCGGTTTATTAGAGTGAGGAAAATAGGAGCCGTTGTAAAACTAATATCGGTATCAAAAATGATACATTATCAATGTATTTACATTATATATACCAAGCGTTCGGCTCGAGGAGCTCCGCTCCACGGCCAGGACACCGACGAAAGTAGGATACGGTTTTTCTTTGAAAACACACATTTATACAATGAACGTATAGAGGATAAATCTAGAGGTCGGTTATTAGAGTGATGTAAAGAGTAATTCTGGTCAGTCGGGACGGAAAAAAAACTATTTTGAGATATTTTTTATCTTTTGTATATTTTAGTTATTGAGAACGCCGCCGTAAGTAGGATACAGTTTTTTTAACGTCTAGATCGAACGCGTGTAGGATAAGTCTAGAGGTTGGTGTATTGGAGTGACGTATAGAATAATTCTGGTCAGTCGGTTCGGAAACAAAAGCTATTTAGTTATTTATTCGGCCAAGACATCGTCGAAAGTAGCATACAGGTTAGGTTTAACGTCTCGATTTCACGTATATGGGTTATGTCTAGAAGTTAATATTGATATGAAAACTTACTTATAAATACTAAATACCTAAAGGTCTTACACATCATAGCCAATGTATTTCACCACTATCAAAAATGGTTTATATTCTACATGGGTGGATAATTGTTATGAAAATTTCTACGACTAAACTTTAAGACACTAATACTGCAATAAGTTAGTGAACACAATTCCTGCAAAAAATTTTGTTTAAACATTATTATAGTTGAAAAAGATCAACTTTATATAATAATAAAATAAAATGCAAAGAAATGTTCAAATAGAAAGTGTAAATAAAACAGTGTTTTAAAAATGATGAATGTGCCTAAATTAATAAAATTCTTTGTAAAGCTCAGTTGATGTAATGAACATTATTTTTACTCAGCGTAAGAAAATTTGAGTGCTCCACAATAAACATAAATAAATAAATTTGTATAAATTGACTGTAATTACAGTACCAAACAGTAAATGCAAACAGATTTGATTAGATTTATTCATGTGAGTTGGATAAGGGCAATGGAAGTAACTATCAACTTAATTATTATTATATATTATTTTTATATAAAATCAAGCAAAGAGATGCAAGTTGAATCAAAATTATGAACTAACATGTTAACCATTTTTTGAACAGCTACTTAGGTCTGGTCAAAATATATTATACCCAATTTTGCTAAGAGAAAATCATTTTTATTGTAAATGTATATTACCATAGACAAAAGCCGATAAGGTACGGGTCAATTGAGTATTTACTATAGCATTTTCACATAATAGTTCTAACTACAATTTACAATTAGTGTTTTCTAAAGAATCATAATTCAGGGCTCTGAAGTTATGCACTTAAAAATTCCAAAATATGCGCTATAAATGGCACGAAAAAATGAAAAATAAGAATTTAACTTGAAAAAATTTAACAAAATCTAAAAAAAAAAAATATGCACCAAAAATCTCTTAATATTTTGTATTTAACATAATAATTATATGTAGTCGAGTAATGAAGAATAATTGTTATGAAAATTTCTACAACTAAACCAAGCTTACTTAAAAAAAACTTTAAGACACTAATAATGCACTAAAGTTAGTGAACTATTGTTTAAACATTATTATAGTTGAAAAAATATCAACTTTATATATTTTGATAATAAAATAAAATGAAGCAAAAGGTTCATACAGAAAGTGTTAATAAAACAGTGTTTTAAAAATGAAGGTGAACATATAATGAACATTTTTTTTACTAATAAATTACTATAGATTGAATCAAAATTATGAACTAACATTTCATACATTTTTTGAATAGCTACATAAGTCTGGTCAAAATATATGATACCCATTTTCCCAAGAGAAAATCATTTTTATTGTAAATGTATATATTACCATAGACAAAAGCCAATAAGGCACGGGTCAATTGAGTATTTACTATAGCATTTTCACATAATAGTTCTAACTACAATTTACAATTGAAAATAGCAATCAGTATTTATTAAAAGGTTTATACAAAAAAAAAAAAGTATGCATTTACATATACGGTTTTTTTTATAACAATAACCCTAACATTGTTAGTATTGTGGAAATTAGTTTTTTTAGACGTGGAAAGCTATTATTGTGACTACTCGATAACGTATTGTAGTTGAATACAGCAGTAAATAAGTACAATCAGATTCTGAAAAAAAATTATGTATGTACAATTAATATAATTTTTTAACGTTTTGTGGGTATAATTTTTGTAAGGCGACCATAGTATTAATGAGTTGAAATCACAACAAACAGGTACCTATAATAAATAAAAAACATATACAATAAATAAAAAAACATTTTGTATAAATAATTCAACAATATAGGTATACCGTATACTTATTTTGTGTTGAATAAGACACGACATATGACATGTTATTATTGAGTATTAAAAAAATAATAATACTATCGAAAAACATATTATGTGTATGAACATTTTTGGTGACACAAACTGAGGGCAAATTATATTAATGAGATAAAGTATCCAATGTAATGGTAAGTAGATTCTTTAATGGTAAGTAGTTTATAATTCTATGGTACCTAAAAGTATTCTATTTAATAAAACAGTGTAAATATTCAATTTTACATAATATAATAGGTTCAGCAGAAACGATTTTCTTAAAAACTTTTTATCCATTGAAAAAAATAAAAACTATTTTGTATAACATATATAATTGTATAATATAATTAAAATATATAGGTATACTTTTACTTTGTGTCGAATCAGACATGTTATTAGTGAGTAAGTATTCATCAAAAATAATAATACTATCAAAAAACACAAACCGAGAGGAAATTGTTTTATATTAATTATTATTTTATATTTTAAGAGATAAAAGTATACAATTTAATAGTAAGTAGGTATTGTTTATGACACCCAAAATTGCAAATGTATTTCACATTTTCAACTTGTCATCAAATAACCAAATTAAAATGTTAATTAATATATGACTGGTATTTAAGAAATAATATAATGGCGTTGGACTATTTGTAAATTTATTTCACCACAATCAAAATCAGTGGTTAGTTCAGCTAAAATAATATAATTATTTATTATAACGCTTTGATGATTCGTAGACGGTTATAGTAGGTATATTTTTTAAATTTTCACTTACCATTGTAAAAGTATTTTGATTAGTTTAAAATCGACAAACACGGATAATTAACTATTTGCATATTTACTACCATGATTATATGTAAGAGTGTGTTTTAAGAGTAATTCAACAGTCATAATTCATGCAATTACAATTTTATCCTAGAATTAGGTACTGTTACATACATTTAGTATGTACCACTCGAATATAGGTACCTACGGAGTCGAATTAGAGTATTTTCTATTTAATAAAACAGTATAAATATTCAATTTCCTTTAGTTACTCATACACAGTGTGTTTGTAGCATATAATAGGTCCAGCAGAAATGTCCGATGTGTAGGTACCCGATATCATTGGTCAAATCTTCACGCCAAAAGACAAAAGCCGACCTATAAATTATTATTTTGAACTAAATGGTTTATATATACAGAAGAAAATAATTAAGACGATATCTGATTTAATATATGTAAATTATATAAAAGAAATAGAAAGAGTCAAATAATAATATGTTTTCATAATATTTAGTATTTCCTGGATCATCTCTAACACAAACTGTAAATAATCGATAATTGAATAAATAAATTGAATACAGTGTTTTAAAAGTCGGTGTTAATAATACACAGATAGGAACTACCTACCGAACACGAATATTAACAGAACCTACAAAGTATTTGTATTTATTTTTTGCAAAAGCCTAACACTCTCATGACCAATTCTGTCATTAGTAACAAAGTAACTTATTCAATACTTACTTAGTAAATCATTCATTATGAGTAATAATAACCGGTGGACAGCAAGAAACTACAAAACGATCAATATATATATATATGACATGGTATAACGAACAAAAAACTACAAAAAAAAAAATATATTACGCGTAAATTAGCGTAAAACGTATAATAAAACACGAATACACGATAAATGTCTCGAGTAGTAGAGTGAATTATTAGTTTTTAATATATAATATACGACAAAAGTAATACGAATATACGATATTAAATTACTAATATATTATTTACTATTATTTCTCGAGTACTCTAGAGGTACAAAAAATCACAAAACACTTATATGAGTACACTTTGTATAAAAGACGTACACTGTCAAACCTAATGCGTTTAAATCATATAATATATTATTATATAGGATACTAACTATATAGGATTACAAACTAAATAGTAGTTTAAAACATTTTTATTAAGAAAACAACGTACAAAACACGATAAAACTCGAGTAGTACACATATAATATAATAACAATATATATAATAACAATATAGTGGTACGAACAAAAAACTACAAAAACGCGTAAATTTTTTCGCGTAAATTTGCGTAAACATATAATAAAACACGAATACACGATAAAAACTCGAGTAGTAGAGTGAATTATTAGTTTATATATTAAAAAAAGTAATACGAATATACGATATAAGACAAAAGCACGGAGAATAACAGATAACACGGGGCCGCGTTATCAACAGACGACATAGAGTAGTGCGAATTGGCGGGAAACGATCACGGGGCACGTTTCTTTTTCAAAAGGAAAAATGAAAAATGGACCTTTTTTGGGCGCGCGAACGCGTAAAACGACGTCCGGCAAAGGAGACAGAATATTTTAAAAGAGAACGGAATTTTATAGTATGAGAAAAAGTAAAAAACGGCGTTTATAAAATAGTAGTAGATTGAGGTTAGGTTCGTTTTTTCTTTACGTTCCGATTTTATAATATAAGACTAGCTGCCGGTGAAACGCCTTTCGGGATCAAAAGTATAAACATGATAAATTTTATTTACACGGACACCGCCGAAAGCGTTAGGTTTAACGTATATGGGTTGTGTCTAGAAGTCGGTTTATTAGAGTGAGGAAAATAGGAGCCGTTGTAAAACTACTATCGGTATCAAAAATGATACATTATCAATGTATTTACATTATATATTCCAAGCGTTCGGCTCGAGGAGCTCCGCTCCTCGGCCAGGACACCGACGAAAGTAGGATACGGTTTTTCTTTGAAAACACACATTTATACAATGAACGTATAGAGGATAAATCTAGAGGTCGGTTATTAGAGTGATGGCCGGTGTGAAACGCCTTTCGGGATCAAAAGTATAAACATGATAAATTTTATTTACACGGACACCGCCGAAAGCGTTAGGTTTAACTACTCGATTTAACGTATATGGGTTGTTTCTAGAAGTCGGCTCATTAGATTGACGAAAATAGGAGCCGTTGTAAAACTACTGTCAATTTTTTTTTTACCAGAACACTGCGAAAAGCGGGAGAGTCGTTCCAAATGTTTGGCTCGAGGAGCTCCGCTTTATTATCAATTTTTTTTACCGGGACGCCGCGAAAAGCGTTAGGTTTAACGTATATGGGTTGTGTCTAGAAGTCGGTTTATTAGAGTGAGAAAATAGGAGCCGTTGTAAAACTACTATCGGTATCAAAAATGATACATTATCAATGTATTTACATTATATATACCAAGCGTTCGGCTCGAGGAGCTCCGCTCCTCGGCCAGGACACCGACGAAAGTAGGATACGGTTTTTCTTTGAAAACACACATTTATACAATGAACGTATATAGGATAAATCTAGAGGTCGGTTATTAGAGTGATGTAAAGAGTAATTCTGGTCAGTGGGGACGGAAAAAAAACTGTTTTGAGATATTTTTTATCTTTTTTACATTTTAGTTATTGAGAACGCCGCCGTAAGTAGGATACAGTTTTTTAACGTCTAGATGGCCGGTGTGAAACGCCTTTCGGGATCTAAAGTATAAACATGATAAATTTTATTTACACGGACACCGCCGAAAGCGTTAGGTTTAACTACTCGATTTAACGTATATAGGTTGTGTCTAGAAGTCGGCTCATTAGAGTGACGAAAATAGGAGCCGTTGTAAAACTACTATCAATTTTTTTTTTACCAGGACACTGCGAAAAGCGGGAGAGTCATTCCAAATGTTTGGCTCGAGGAGCTCCGCTTTATAATCAATTTTTTTTACCGGGACGCCGCGAAAAGCGTTAGGTTTAACGTATATGGATTGTGTCTAGAAGTCGGTTTATTAGAGTGAGGAAAATAGGAGCCGTTGTAAAACTACTATCGGTATCAAAAATGATACATTATCAATGTATTTACATTATATATCCCAAGCATTCGGCTCGAGGAGCTCCGCTCCTCGGCCAGGACACCGACGAAAGTAGGATACGGTTTTTCTTTGAAAACACACATTTATACAATGAACGTATAGAGGATACATCTAGAGGTCGGTTATTAGAGTGATGTAAAGAGTAATTCTGGTCAGTCGGGACGGAAAAAAAACTTTTTTGAGATATTTTTTATCTTTTTTATATTTTAGTTATTGAGAACGCCGCCGTAAGTAGGATACAGTTTTTTTAACGTCTAGATGACCGGTGTGAAACGCCTTTCGGGATCAAAAGTATAAACATGATAAATTTTATTTACACGGACACCGCCGAAAGCGTTAGGTTTAACTACTCGACTTAAGACACTAATAATGCAATAAGTTAGTGAACTATTGTTTAAACATTATTATAGTTGAAAAAATATCAACTTTATATATTTTGATAATAAAATAAAATGAAACAAAAGGTTCATACAGAAAGTGTTAATCACAGTGTTT